>JANAVB010028199.1:2721084-3126084 GCA_029216955.1 Iris pallida | reverse complement strand
TGGTCGGCCCTAATTTCTAGGGGGACACTCTCACTCTCTTAATTAATCCACTCCAATTAAGTTCCATTTGATGTTCTTCCCCAAGTCATTTCATTCCTCCATAAATTCTCATCAAAATCATTCCAAATCCTTTCATACTCTTCATCCAAGGAGTCTAGGAGCTTTGGAGGCAAGGAGCACTAGGAGAGGAAGCTTTGGCTAGGAGCTTGTGTCTAAATCGTGTTTGAATCATGTCCACTTGCATTGGGAATCCATCTCTCAATAGGTATACATCTAATTTCTCCTTATTTGTAGGCTCTAATTGTGCATTTTGATCATTAGGAATCCACCCATGGATTAGGGATATTGTCGCCCCAGAACCAGAATAATGGCAAGTAGGGACGAACCAAGCCAGCTACGTATGCCAAAGTACTCCAGTACTCCGAGATAACGTATAAGCTGTAGAGATAGGGGTCACTACTACAATCCAACAGTCAATCCTAGGTCATGAATCCTAGATATCTTGATCACAGACAAGGAGTAAAATACAAGAGTATGATCATCAGGCATATAAGACAGTAAAGCATCCCAAACTATAATATATAGATGATCATGAAGCTAGTAATACAAAATAAAGAACTAGCAAGAGTGTAAGTAATACATGATCAACTCTAGCTAAAGTCTAGAAAATATACAATCATTTCTAAGCCAGTAGGCCAAAATTCAAGTCCAAAACACGAGCTAAACACGTGCTCGATGGCTAAATGCCTCAAAAGAATATACAGAAAAGAGTAGGTAAGAGAAAGAACACCCACTCAAGCACCCTAGTGCTCTGGGTGGTCACTATCTAGTGGAAGGTCCGGAAGATCCTTGGGCTTCTCAACTAGATCTGGTCGAACAAAACCAGGGGGGTCAGACCCTCAATAGCAAGTACCATAAAGGAATCTAAACTATGAACTAAGACCAGCATGCAAATCATAACAATACTAAAGATAAAGCAGTAAAAGCAGACAAGAAATAAATAAAGGTGCCATAGTGTATATGAAAGAAAATTGGAAACATATACGAGAAAGCATGTGAACATGTAAGGGTGAAACTGAGCATGTAAGCATGTAATAAATCCGAGCATGTAAGACAAGTAGTGTCACCACCACTTTCTTGGAACATGGATATTTTTGACTTTTTTCTAATTACTGTTAATAGTGTGATTTTATATTATATCTTGAGTGCTAATTATTTTTGAAAACTAAACTTTATATTTTTGTTAATTATTTAAATAGTTAATATGGTGCATGTGTTATATTTTGAATATGATTAATTATTAGCCTTTAGATTAGAATGATGATTAGTGATCCTAGAAGACCCAAATCCACTTGTCATGACCACCCAACAAGATGATTAGGACTAGCCTAATTGAACTTTAGTTAGTCTCTAGCTAGATTAGAAGAATTAGTTAGAAGGCTCAACTAAACACCTCAATAGGAAGAGAGGTTTAATCCATAACTTGTCATGACTAAAGATAAGGGCTTAGTGGACATTTTTCATTGCCCAAAACCCTAACCCTAAACCCCTACGGCAGCCCACATTGTTTATAAAGTCCCACTTCATCTTCTTCCTTTTTCCATTTTTATTTCAAGCCCCAATTTAGGAGCTTTTTCCTCCAAATTGGTCCTACACCCAAATTTTCTCCCAATTGAGCCAAATTTGTTTCATTCTCTCCCCCTTGGAGAGGAAAAGCCTCTATTGGCTAGCTAAGAAGAAATTGGAAGGATTTGGAGCCTTGAAGCTTAGTAAAGATTTAGATCTAGGAATTTTACATTGGAAATCCATCTCCCTTTTGGTATGAGCTCTCTAAACCCTTCCATTTTATTCATTAGTGTAACTACATTCATTTAGGACCCCATTTGCATTAGGATACCATTAGAGAGGAGTTGAGTCTCTTCTATTCCTATTTGAAGGTTTTTCCTATTTTATTTTGATATAAATTTGGGAAAATCGAATTTGTGACCACCAAGTGTTCGATACGTGTCCCCTAAGGAACTTCGTGTCCTTGTTGAGCCGAGATTGGATGTATGTGTCCTAAATAGGATACGTGATATTGTGTCATGGTATATCATGATACACATGGTTAGATTTGGATATATACATGTGTTTCTTTTGTCCAAACAACCCAAATTCGTCATAATATTCATCCACGTTTTTAGTAGCCACAACAACTTAGAAATGTCATAACTTTTAGCTCAGAACTCCGATTAATCTTCCATTTTTTCAAAAGAACCGTATCGAAGTTAGCTCTCCAAATATTTATATTAATAGGCAAAAATCGTTCTACAACTTTCTGTAAAACTGTTTGAGTGTCAGCTGTTTGAAAGACGAACGCGTTTAGGTGTTTTTGCAATTTTGGGAGCTTCCGGACACGAAAATGCGATCCGTTTGAAGTTTCGAAAAGCTAATACGAAGAGCTATGACATACTTTAATCCTAGAATTTAGTGAAGGTCTAATTGGTACCATATTGATTTTAAGTAGAAAAATGACTATACGACATAGGCATTTTGTGTAACCTATGAGCCTATGTAGTATGGATATTAAGTGAATGTAGGTACTATAGGTTGTCGAGTATATGTATGATATAGTACATATATGTATATATATATTATTGTTAGGTAATATGTGTTAGTTAGTGTGTGTTAATGTTGATATAAATGGTTATCAAGTAATCCAAATATAGATAAGTTATGTGTCAAGGTATTAAAGTTTTGGGCAAGGTATTAGTGTGATACTTGGGTACCATGAGGATATTGGTATCGTGACACTCAAGTATCATAAGTAAGGATAAGAGAGTATTGGAACTTGAGTAAGGTATCTTATTTGGTATCAAGTATTAGTATTAGAGTTAGTTGGGATATATTAGAGTTATCTTAGAAGTTAAGATAATTAGTGTATATAGATATCTTAGTATCTATGATATATTAGAGTCAGAAGATTAGATGGTTAGTTAGTTAGTGTCTAGTAGATGTTAGAGTTAAGATAGATAGTATCTTAGGATACTAGATGTTAGTATCTTAGGAGTAGATAGTGTATCTTAGATTTACCTTTACCTTAAGGTAATAGTTTACCTACAAGGTAAGGTATTGGGTTTACCTTCAAGGTAAAGGGGTTTACCTAGATACTAAGGTTAGATGTTAAGATATTGGTTAGCTAGTAGCTTAGGGTAGATACTAGATATCTAAGATTGATATTGGTAGCTAAGGTATTTATACCTAGACTAAGGTATTGGACTTCCTACCAAGGTATTGGTATTGGGATACCAATAGGACCAAGGTATATTGGTATATGTTATGGGTAGGTAAAGGTAATGGTATATGTAATAGGCATTGGGTACATCCATATATATATAAAGGATAAATTGGCTAAAGTAATCCTAGATAGTAGGTAACTAGTAGAGATGTAAGATATATGTATTGATACTTGGTAATATTAACTATTATGGCTGATACCTTCAAGGTATAGACCTAGAAACGAGGTATTGACTAGCATGGAGTAGAAAATCTAGTTTACGCAAGGTATTGACCTTAGAACTAAGGTATTAACTAATAGTTAAGGTTTTGAGATATGGGCTAAGGGTAAGTGGATAGTATCTATAGATGTTATATGTGATTTGGGATACCATAGTGTATGTGGCTTGTTGAGAATTCATGCATGATATATATGTATATGATATAGTACTATAAGGTATCCTAGAGTATGTGGGTCTATGGTTAGAATTATGACTAGCTTAGATAGAGTTGACCCCTTTGACTAGACAGTTGACCAAATCCTAGATGTTGACTTAGTTTGACTAAGAGTTGACCAATGGTTGACTTTTGACCTAGAAAGACATAGTATCATGTAGATTGCATTATATACTTTAATTATTATACATTGAATACATTATAATATGTATTGCTCTAAATAGGACCTTGTGACTCCGGTTCTGACATCTGTATACATCAATCACTCAGGGTACCAGGCGAGTATATTCTCTGATAGTTTTTATTATTTTGATTACCACTATAATTCAAGTATTTAGAAATGTTACTTATGATTCTTGACACGATTATATACATATTGGTATTGTTATTGGATCTTCAGTCATGAGATGTTATCTTAACTCATCACGATGGTATCGAATACTGTTCTTGTTGGTATTGGATAACATTAGATATTATTGATCGAATACTGTTCTTGTTGGTATTGGATAACATTGGATAAATATTGGTTAACATTGGCTAGTAACGTGTCATGGTTGGATCCATCGTATCAGTTGGGGCAGGGGTAATACTAGTTAGATATGTGATCAAGAAGTATCGACAAATAGTGTAATCATCGGCTACTAGCTAAGCATATATTGCACGTATGGTTGAGCTAGCCTTCCTTAGTGTAATCATTGAATATCCCAGGCCGATGACATATCCAACTGATATTCCAAAACACATTGTCTATTGCAGTTTTATACTTTCAGTCCACCATTACATTGCTCTATCTTGATATAGTAGTTATTTTCCATTACATGTTCTCACATATTTTTCTTCAGTTTATATTGCCTCGGACATATTTTCCTTCATTGTATATAGCATTTTCTATTTTACTGCTTTATAGTTTTGTCAATTTATTAGAACTGTTAGAGGAGATGTGCTCGTTCCATCCTGACTGGGTACGTTGACAAAATATTACAGATGATATAGATGACTGTTCTACCTTCTACGAGGCATACAAGGGTGGCACACAACAAGTTTAGGAGGATCCTGCACAGTAGAGGGTGCCCTAGATATAGTTTAGAAGTATTAGTTTTCATGTTGTATCGGATTGTTCCGATTGTTAGTTGAGACTTATTTATATCCATGATATGTATTTATTTGTGTTTGACACCTAGACTTGTGTATTGTGATAACTCTACTATTTATTCAGTTTCTTCCTTTTATCTGATTCTATATCGTGCTCTATCTTTCTTAGATTTGTGATTGAGATTATATAGTTGAGATGTCATATTATACCTCCGTACGGAGATGACAGGTTATATGATTCATATTGTTAGTTAATAAATGTTATAGATGACCTATACAGCGTTCTATCGCTGACACTGCGGCGTAGGCTGGACGTACCCACGTTCTCGTGCCCCTAAACAGGGTGCAGACCGTGACAAGTAGTGAAGCCAGGTATGTAGCAGGAATAATAGCATGTACAGAAATAACAAAAATAAGTACTAAAATAAGATAAACTGGAGCAAGACTATACTAGACTAGACAAGACAGGAATGGACTCCATCCATCAATCATGGCCAAGCAATGAGTATGGCTTAATACATTAGCTAACTAGGGTTATCACAATCCTAATTACTAACATACGCAAGTTGAGAAATTCAATCAAGTTACCTGTCCTGCAGACTACCCGACTGATCTAGGCCAAAAAAGCAAGTAAGAGACACCGCAGTAAGATACTGTGTCCTAAAGTAGTGCAATACTGAACGGTGCATTGGAAGAGTGCTCATCATGACAGATAGCTCCAAATCCCAAGTAGATATATATAAGACCGTAAAACAAAGGGTGTAGGTAACTGGGAAAGTCTCCCCTCCAGTGATCTAAATAATTAAGCTATTTGTATAGCTCATAAGATTTTTATTCAGGATTGTGGGTGTGACATTCCGCAGAATCCATCCTAGACATGAGACATGCGAGACTGGACAAGACAAGCAAAAAATGCATTATAACAAGCCATAATAAGACAAAACAATACAAGTATCGAGACATGATGAGTGCGCTATGATGAGCCACTATATCAAACTAGACGTGTACATGAATCAGGAGTGTGCCATGACAGGCCATTGTCAGGTAAGCTAAACATGTACATGAATTAGGAGTGCGCCATTACAGGCCACTAACAGGTAAGCTAGACATGTACAGGAATTAGGAGTGTGCCATGACAGGCCACTACCAAGACAAGATAAGATCAAGTACCGAGACCAGACAGGCATGACAGGACAAGACAGTAAACTGGGCATAACATGTACAGTAAAGCAAAAATTAAGAAGATACCAAAAAATTAAATCAAAACAGAAAATAAACAAGTTGGATACTGGATCGGTATACTGACGGTACACACTGGTACATCGTCGGTATGCCGGTTTCTATAGGCAAAAATTCTATCAAATTCTACCTGCCGTACCGGTATACCGTCTATACAGACCGTTACGCCGTTGGTATGCCGAAAAGTGTCACAGTAGCTTTTCATCCAAAAAGAGGGCTCACAAACCGGTATTGTAACTTCTCTTCTCGAAATTTTGAAGTATTCTTATTTATTATTTAATTGAATTAAAATGGTGATTTTCATATAATATTTTGTTGTGACACAAATTATTGAATATATCTATATTACAACTTTTAGAATATTATATAATATTATTGGTACCTATTTCAAGGTTGTGTATACCTATTCTATATTCTTTGGATTATATAGGCATATAAATGTGTGTGCATATATATAGTTTACATATATAACTATTGAAGGAAAATGAAAATAAATAAAAAGCCCAAAAACCCTACTGTTAGCTCACCCCAGCCGAGCCTCTTCACAGACTTGAGCTCTCCCGTAAGAATTCAACACACAGCCGACCCCTCCCCTATTGTATATATAGGTAAAACCGAGATGGTTCCTCGAAAAACCCTAACCCAATCTCGATCCCCTGAGTTCGTGATCCACCCCAGAGCCTACCCCAACCTTGGGCAACCTCTGCGCGCACCCCCACGATGCCGGAGCGCCGCTCATCGCTGGCCATCGCGCGTGCATTGCGCATGAAATCGAGGAGCAGCGGCAGCAGTATTGACGGCGGAAGCCCAACTTTGCAGTAAGTTTACTCCCTTGATACTTGACCGTTTCACGATCCGTAAACTTCTACGGAAAGCGGATATATCCCTCTTTCAATTCCATAATTTAGTTTAGGTAGATGTGTAATCTGTTTGTTGAGAAATCGATGCAAAGATCGACCAAAACCTGTTTGCAAATAGCAAAACAGAGCAGTCCCGACCCTAAGTTGGAAGGCAAATATCTGCCAATCCAAATCGAGTTTTCAAAATCCACTTGAAGGGACATGTAGGCAACATAATCACGATTAAGAGCCTTTTTATATTCTCTGATTTCATCCAGCATGTAAAAAGTATTTTGACTTCCAAAACCAACAAAAACCTGTTTTCAAAACATTGAGAATATTAAAAAACTCTCCGGTACGACTTGCGTTCCGCCAAATTGGGCAACGTAGTCACGAACCGAAAGCATCGAAAGGTGCGTATCGACTTTACGGATGTGTGGGCTTTGACGAAATTCAAATTGGTCGCGTGTGCGCGACGAATTTGATGTGTATCCGTCGAAATTCACCGTATCGGCCTCTTTACAAATTTCTCAATTACTTTGTGCACGTTCATCAAATCGAGACGAAACTTGTGCCAATAGGACCATATCGTTTTTCTGGTCCTGTATGCCAAGTTTGGTCCGATTCTGAGATAGTTGATCGGATCGTCGTTTTGCTGGCCCCACGATTCGACTCAAAGGACAATTTTGTGCACGGCCCGCAGGAATCCAACTTTGGACATACGGTTGGACTTATAGACAGGCAACCCTAGCTAATTTAACTATTCTGAGAAGGTCGGTAACCTCTATTTCAGCTTTCGGAGATAGTTGTGAGATTTGGACTTTATGGTTTACCAGTTGACGGTATATTGTTGGTTCTTCGTGCTACCACCAGGCAAGTATACCTTGCTTCCCTCTACAGTTTATTTACATGCTTATAGTCCTTCTCTTTATATGTTATCATCGGGCTTCTCTGGTTGATTTTGGTTTATATGATTTTCTTTATACCATGTATATTAGTTTATTTGCCTTGTTCGTATATCATCATCGTTCATGACTTGATACTGTAGTTATACCGGATTCGTGTCGTCACATGTATCATGACTGAGTTATATCGTGTCGTAGGATGTGTAAGTCATGACTGAACTGCTGTACCTTATTTTGGAATTCCTGCGAGTCCACACTAGGGACGAGGGTGATTTCTTGAAGCTAACATGCGAGTCCACACTAGGGACGAGGGTTAGTAGTCATTTTCCCGTACCTGCGAGTCCACACTAGGGGCGAGGGTGATTCTTGAAGCTAACCTGTGAGTCCACACTAGGGGCGAGGGTTAGAAGTTGTTCAAACCTGCGAGTCCACACTAGGGGCGAGGGTTTGAGTATCCGATTGGTTTCTTGTCATGAGTTCATGTTTCCTTTCCAGCAGTTTATTTATGCATAGTGGTTCCCATTTCTGTATTTATAGTCACCTGTCAGTAGTCACCTGTCAGTAGCCACCTGTTAGTTTCTGTCTTATTTTCTGTTTATAGCCTGTTTATATTCATATGCATGATAGAACTGATAGATAGGCATGTTTTTATGTATCTTGCTATGTCCCCTGAGGACCTGATGATCTCTTCAGTTTTAGCGATCGCATGAAGTAGTTAGCAGAGGAGGATGGTAGAGGTTTGTAATACACTTGCAGGATCCAGGTATTGATATTACGTTTGTTATCCGTTCGTACTTTCATTCCTTGTCATGATATACTCTGCTTGTTAGCTTACTTTAAAGACTCATGTTATTTCTTGGAGTCTAATCGGACATGTATGCTAGTGGACTGCAGACCACGACCTATAGTGTTCATCCATGTTTTATATTCTTATTGTGGATTGAGATATAGTATTGCCTTGCCATGATTAGGCCCATTACATTGTCCAGACAGCGTTTACGTATTCGGGTTGGGCTGGAGTCCGCTCGATACGTAGATGGCTTGCTTATGCACTTGTATCCCGAAAAGCGGGTGCGGGTTGTGATAAGTTTTTTTGGTGGCCCATACAGGTCAGAGCATATCATATCGGTTACGTAACTATACTGATACGAGCCTGCGCATCTGACTAAACCCTTAGAAATCTCAATCCACACTGCCTTGAAAATTCTCCTAGAAAATTCTCTACGTCCTTGGAATTTCATATTTGTTCTCGATTATTCCTCCTTGCCTTCCTGTGCTATTAATTCTCGTCCCTTCCTAATTCGGGGTGACGAACAATCGTGCTATCTATAGTTTATCGTAAAATTCTTAAGTTATAGTATAAGTTGGTGTGATTATTGAATTTTGGTTGCTTGATATATAGGAGGGGATTAGATATGCCATTTGATTTTTCTGTGTGTGATATCTGGCACCTGTATCTTGATTGTATGTATCATGTATTTGTAACTGGCCATGGCATGGAACAGTATCTTGTCGGGATTAGTATGTCATCGCTTGTCCTTGTCTGGTTGTAGGCGTGGCTCACTGCTTCGATGATAAGATATCTGAACCGTGTTATGGTTAGAATTTTATTTAATTAATTTAATTAGTTGTATCATGTACCATTTAACATGTCATTAGTCATATGGTTAGGTCATGTTAGAGATTAGTGTTTAATGGAGCCAACCCAACCCTACTATATATATTCTCTTCCTCACTCTCTCTCCTCATTCACTTTTCATTTTTTCCTCAAAGCAACATTTAGGCAAGTACATCTTGCACAAATGAGAGACCACTTGTATTTTTTATTTCTTGATATTTCTTTGATATTATTAGTCTAGATTGTTTATCTCTTCATTCTCTACAAGTTTAGTTCTTGAAGTTTTTGATTTTAATGGCTAGTTTTGTGTATATCTAAGTTTCTAAAACTAGGATTTTATGGGTTTTGTGGTTTTGATCTATCAAACTTACTTATTTTTTTAAAACTACTTGTTCCATGTTGTAGAGAATTAAATTTCATTAAGTTTAGACCTTTATTTTGCCCAATTTTGAGTCCTATAGCCCAAGTTATGGACATTGGAAGTTTCTAAAACTCTATGGCCAAAAGCTTGCTGGTAGGGACGATACCTTGGACCTTGCACACCTTTTGGTTGCGCACCTTGCACCTCGCGCACCTCGTGCACCTTGCACCTCGCGCACCTCGTGCACCTTGCACCTCGCGCACCTTGCGCACCTCGCACCTTACGCACCTTGCACCTTGCGCACCTCGTACCTTGTGCACCTCGTACCTTGCGCACCTCGTACCTCGCACAACTTGTACCTTGCTCACCTCGCACCTTACGTATCTCACGCACCTTGTACCTCACGCACCTTGCACCTCGCGCACCTTTTGGTTGCGTATCTTGCACCTTGCGTACCTTTTGGTCTGCGCACCTTGCGCCTTGTGCACCTCGTACAACTTTTGGTCTGCGCACCTTGCACCTCGCGCACCTTGTGCACCTTGCATCTTGCACCTTATGCACCTTACACCTTGCACACCTTGTGCAACTTTAACCTTGCACCTTGTGCACCTTTTACCTTGACTTCTTGTCCTGACCTCAGTGTGCCATGAATATTTGAGACTTGCGTGTCCTATGTGACTTTTATGTCACGAGGGGTCCATGTGACTTCCTGACTTGACCGTGTTCCTGACTTGGTTACCTGTATACGTGTTGGTACATTTTTTAAGTGTGTATTAAGATACAATATTAGTAAGCACTGTGGTGCTATTTAATGAGTGCACTGAGGTGTGACTCTGTGTGCTAAGTGATCATTCGTGTTATATGTCAATACATGCTTACCTTCCAGCACAGTCATGGTAATTGGTCAGTAATAGTGTCGTGGTATGTTGATTGTTGTTTGATGCATTACACTAAACATGGATCTAGATTTGGGACTCCTTGAGATGATGTGGATTCATACTAAGGGTACACGTACTATGGTACGACATATAGGAGGATGACCATGTGACCACGACATGTAATTCCAGGATCAAGATATGGTTAATCTAAGCAACTTAAATCGGTAGAAGCATTGGGAGGGAACATAATCTCGAGATCGTACGTCACCAGCCACCCCAGGTCCTGTCCTGACGTGTCGGGTTGGCCGCCACGGTTACGGTTTCATCCGCCTATAGTGGATGACTGTATCCGACTTCTACATGCTATGTGTTATATGTTTTAGCATGGTAGATTTACGGGGGACCGGTGCATAATCAAAGTGATACATATATATATATATATATATATATATATATATATATATATATATATATATATATATATATATATATATATATATATGGAAGCGGATCGAAATCCCCCCTTAGAAAGCCCCCCAAAAACCCCCCTCACTCTAATCCGTAATTTAATGTTAATATTAATGTTAATATTAATGTTAATGTTAATATTAATGTTAATATTAACATTAAATACTAAAATTAACATTAAACTTAACATTAAAATTAATATTAACATTAACATTAACATTAATATTAACATTAACATTAACATTAATATTAAAAAAAATTTAATATTAACATTAACATTAATATTAACATTAATATTAATATTAACATTAATATTAACATTAATATTAACATTAATATTACGAATTAGAGTGAGGGGGGTTTTTGGGGGGCTTTCTAAGGTGGGCTTTTGATCCGCTCCCTATATATATATATATATATATATATATATATATATATATATATATATATATAATGGATTGGCTAGCCTACTTGGATGCGATACGATCTGAGGATTCCTATATATTGCATTACTGGGATAATCCAGACAAATCATAGAAAGCTGTAGGATTGATTGGCCGCTTGTAAGTCGACTTGTTTGTGATATGTTTTCTTCTGTTAGCAACTAAGGAACATGGACTATAGTGGTGCGTGGTCCAACCCATGTCCTTGTTTGGTTGTTGGGTTGGGCTATTGTGCTGCGATAGGCTATGGACCGAAGTTACGATCAGAAGCTCTTCACCTGCCCATGGTTATAGGATATATCTTATCTTGGCACGATATTGTCACCGATTGCCCTTGTTTGGTTGTAAGGGTGTCGTATTGTCTCGATGATATGGTATAAGCCTATAACTCTTAAATCATGTCTTAATTTACTCATTAGATTTTGTCTTATTCATTATGTGATCCCTTGTGGTACTTGCTATTTGGGGCCTGACCCCGTTGGTTTTGTTTGGCCAGATATCGTAGCAGCACCAAAGGATCTAGCCTTCTACCCGAATAATGGTGCACACCAGGAGTATGGACGCCAAGGACCATGAGTGGGTTTCTTCTTCACCGCTCTGATATCTTATATTTTGTACTTGGCATTTAGCCACCGGCACTTGTTTAGCCGGCTATTTTGGACATTAGTTTCCTTTTATATAATTGTAATTAAATCAGACTGCAGCTGACTACGGTTATGTACCTATGACTCTCGGCACTAGCTTATCATTTTGTATAGCTAGGCTCATGATTTATTTTGATGAAACATCAGGGACGCCTTACTGTTTTGTCTTATATGATCATTACTTACTGCTTCTTGTTTTGATTGATTGAGACATAGATGCTCTGTGAGACCATAGGAGACTTGATTGTAGCATGCACTCCATTGTCTTTTGACAGCCACGATCGCCGTATGATGTTTGCATACCTCATATGGTGCAGCTAGCCTATTTACCCTCAGTATTCCGGTACTAGGGCATGACAAGGTTTTATTGGTGGTCTGTCACGACCCACACCCAGTGTAGGGGCACGAGAAGTGGGTACGTCGAGTCTATGCCGCAGTGTCGGCGATAAAACGTTATTTTAGGTCATGAACATAATTAACACAATATGAAATACTCTCCAAAAGGAGGCCAATCACAGAAGGTACGACTCAATCATAAATCTAGAGGTAGAATATAGCACGATGTAATAGATAAGGGAATCCTCAAAACTGAGGTACAAACAGAAGTGAAATAAATCAAAGTTAACAAACACAAGTCTCAACATCTCCAAAATAATACAACTCTAAAATCAAAGACAACAATTGACATGAAAAGAAAGAACAGTCTAAACTATCTATACTATGCATGGGTATCATCCTCAGCAGCTGCATGAACCTCCCAAAGGTCCAGGTCGCGAGTGTCATCTAGACAAGCTCCATAGTAGGGGGTACCGGGTTCCTCATCATCCTTTGTAATATTTTCAACAGGTCCAGTCAGGACATGAGCGAGCACAATACATCTCACGTAGTTCATAACAGGTTAGAAAATATAAACATGCAAAAGAGTAAGATACATGAAAAACTGAAGGAATGTGCATGATGTAAAGTGAGAACTGTAATAGAAATATCTACTATAGTAGAGAACTATCAGTGACTAGTGATGTAGAGTACAAGGTCGACATGTGAACGGCTTGATTTGCACATGAATATACAAAAGAGGTTCACATGATTACACTACTTTGGAAATTATTCACATGACTATTTATACTCCCCCGTACCCCAATCAATACACAAGGATCCAGACAAGTTATGTTACGCACATGATTTTCACATGAAGGCCCATAAATGGGTGCACATAAAGTATACATGAGGGCTCATAAATGAGTGCACATGAATATATTGATTACACATGAGAAACATGGCCGTACATGAGAGCACATGAGAGTATATGAACATAAATGAAAGCACATGAGTATACACGAATAACATGAGAGCGAAAAATACATGATGTACATGAAACACATGACATGAAGTATCCGATGCTCCCGAGGGGGATAACATCTCAATGTAGGGATCCATATAGTACCAATCCATGATAATATCATGACAGCATCAAGTAAAGTAATCTAGAGCAAGAATATAATCCTAAGCAAGTTATGAAACGATTAGAGGATGTACTCGCCTGCGATATGAATGTCTGTGAGAATATACTGTCCGAGATGAGGTATCTGACTCCTATTTAGAGCAACACAAGTCAAGATGTATACAGGAGATGATAAATAAAATATACAATGCATCTGCATACTGTCTAGGTCAAACTAGACTAAAGTCAACCCTTGGTCAACTCTAGTCAATTACACTAGTCAAATTAGGTTAAATTGGTCAATCTATGTCCAATCCTAGTCCAACAAGTCTCACTAGGCCTAACCAAGCCTATACTATCACACCAACACAAACACAAGGTCAAAACCAAGCTATCAACACACAATTACATATATACATATATCTACATAATGTATATAAGGCATACATCTATATTAGGCATAAATCATACATTTCTTGGATGCATACTTGCATACATACAAGTCATACAACATGTATACTTACATACATATTCTCATTCATGCTTACTTTTCATATTCATTTGCATTCATTCATTTATATCATTACATGTATACATACATATCTATATCCATAACCACTATACAACCAATATAGAATTATACATGCATAATATGAACTAACATTATATATATATATAATGTTAGTTCATAAAGAAGAAAATATATATATAGGTATATAAAGAAAGAAAAATATGAGAGGGGAACATGTGTGTGTACATGGCATAGTGTAATGCAATGTGTCTAATGTGTATATAGGCTTATAGTGTGTTCAGATTAATAGTTCAATTAGCAGCAATGTCATTTCAGTGTAACAAAGAGTTCTTGTCATGAGCAAACAATGTATATATATATATATATATATATATATATATATATATATATATATATATATATATATATATAGGTATATAAAGAGGGAAAAATATGAGAGGGGAACATGTGTGTGTACATGGCATAGTGTAATGCAATGTGTTTAATGTGTACATAGGCTTATAGTGTATTCAGATTAATAGTTCAATTAGCAGCAATGTCATTTCAGTGTAACAAAGAGTTCTTGTCATGAGCAAACAATGTAGGTAAGGTGAGGTTTCAGTTAAATTCAGCAAGTGTAGGTAGGTATGCATTGAATGTTCAGGTTTAAACACTATACAGGGTTCAGTATGTGTGCAAACAAACATGGGGGGATAACAACTTCAGTCTTTGATTGAAGGTTAGTGCCATGTGTCCATGTTCAGTTCAGCATTACATTAAGGGTCTGTGTATAGGTAATATAGGTTCAGTCATGGAGTAAATGAAATGTGACAGGGTACAAGTGACAGCAAGGGTGTACATGCAAGATGGCAATATGAATATATGAGGTCAAGGTTTAGATGTTCAGTTTAATAAGAAGGGGGTTAACATATAGGTTAGCATCAAAGTGTGTAACAGAGGGTTTAACATATCATGTTGCACATTATCACCAGTTTTCAATCTCAGTTATCACTTAACATATACAAACCCCAGTTTTTGTAACATATCATTCATAAATAACATTAAATTTTCATGTTTTACATTTAAACATTTCTTAGTTTCGAGTATCATAATATTAGTTATCGAATCGAGCCCAAATTTACCAACCAAACATTAACCCAGACATTGAATCATGTAACACAGGTTATAACTACATATTAAACACATTAATTTAGCATTATTTAACATTTTAAAACTCAATTATTCACAGTATATACCTACAATATCAGAGCTATGAACAGTTCGAACTCAAAAACCCAATCTATCATATGAAAACCTAATATATCACAAATTAATGTGTGCACGAGTGTGTCATACATTAACACGTGTTTGAGGAGTAATTTCGTGTCCACACAAGTGGACACGAAGTGTCCAAAATGTAATGAACACAGTCAACAGAGTGCACACAGCTCGTGGGGTGTGTTCGTGTCCTCGTGGACACGACACAGTGCACCAAGTGTCACGTACACATGCCTCAGTATTCGCCTAGGGTAGGGCTACACGATCGTGTCCCTGATACGTCACCACGACGTGTCCACGAGGGACACGAAGCCCGTATCAGAGGCACAAAACCGACTGTGCGCAGTGCAAAACCAGTGCATGTGTCCGTGCTCCCTCGATACGACACGATACCATGTCAAACTTCTAGGGTGTCATGTCAGTCAGTGCCCCAACGTGTCTACCAAGTCTCAGCCCTCCACATGTCATGTCGTGTCCTACGTGAGCCCCGAGCAGCAGGACACTCCTCGTGTGTGCAGAGAGCATGTTCATGTCCGTTTTGGACACAGACACGACTCGAAAATCTATTCAGTCATGTGGGAAATCAAAGCATACATACAACTCAACAAATCTATTCAAATACTTTTCAAAAATAACAATTAAAAATCCTTTGTGACATTTTAACAAACACATACACAAGTGGACTGATACGTGTCCGATACAGACACAAAATCGACAAAAATTCACACAAGACTCACTCTACAGCTAGGGGACACCTAGGTCTATGCATTCCTGCAAAGAAATTAAGAAATGGAGGTGGTTTGATGGGTTTACCAATTGAGTGTCAAACTCAATAAAAAAGCCCCAAATTTGAGAAGTCCCTCTCCTCAAGCAAGGTCCAAATGAGCTCCCCTTCTTGCAAGCTAGCCTTCTTCCACCTCTACTCTAGAAATGGAGTCTAATGCAAAAGATTGGGATCAATTTGGTGGAGGAATAGGAAGATTTGACAATTTAGGGAAGAAATTAGGGTTTCCTACAAGGGGTGTTATAAAAGAGGCAAGTTGTAAACAAGAGGGATTAAATAGGCATCAAATTTGGTCACTCTTGGGCTATTGTGGCTGCTCATGTAGAGAATTAGGGTTAGGGTTTCTCCATGTTGGGCTTTGGGCCAAGATTGCTAGCTCACTAGCTCAACTACTTAGCCGTTAGTCCAAATGCAAAATTCTCCTAATCCTCTCATGTAACCTAGCCATACTCAAGCTAACCAAGACCAACTTAAGTTAGATTAGGGTCCCACGCCATGCTATCTAAGTCACCAAAGTCAAAGTCAACTCTAGGTTAGTCTCTTAAGTCATAACTAGCAAAAGTCAAAAAATAACAATCACCAATGCAATAAATAACAAAATAATTCAAGAAGTCAAAATGACCAAAATACCTCTAGGTCAAAAATGACAAATAAACATCCTAATTACATGGTTAGGCTCTAGGTCAAGCAGTCTCTAGGGTTTCACTAGCAGCACATCAAAATCACAAGTCATAGTTTTTAAATAGTTTTTAAAAAGATTAAAAATCACCAAAATCATATCATGATTTAAATATCATTAATAAATAATTAAGATTACAAAATTTCAAAATTATCCTTATTTTAGAAAACTGGGTGTTACATGGCCCATGTAGGTCTATTTTTTCAGACTTGTGGGGTATTGCGATTATATGAGTCTCAATCAAAACATGTTTCCCTTAATCTCCTGATTCGTCTTCTCTTTCTTCCACCTTGATTGCTAACTTGATTATCATCCTCGATTCCTTCCTGTCCTGTCTTTTGACACCTTGTATCCTTTCCTTTAGGGGCACATCATTCTCGGCTATTGGAGGAGCCGACATGGGAGAGAATCCAGTAGAGTAAGGACCAGTTGGAGATCAGCAAGGGGTAGCCCCTCTACCTGGACAGATTCATATCGAGAATATTACCGAGAATGAGCCAGTTGAGCCGCAGAGGCCAGAGGTTCCCGTACCTCCAGTGATGCCGGTAGTACCAGTAGCACTAGACGTACTGGCACTATTACAAATTATCAGAGGTTTATTGGAGACCCAGCAACACTAGACGGCAGCCCAACAGCAATAACATACCCAGCAGCAAGAACAGAATATATTACTGAATCAGGGGTGACAGCTAGCTCTTGAGAGGAGCGTCAGGAATGACTCGGGAGCGTCGGAAAGGTTTTACTGACTTAATCCGAGGTACTTTGATGGCACGGAGGATGCCATTACATCGGATGCTTGGCTTCAGGATATTGAGGCCATATTGACAGCAGCAAAGGTTCCAACAGGAGAGAAGGTTGACCAAGTCAGACTGTTACTTCAGGATCTCACCCGCGACAGGTGGGCATCAGAGGAGGTTGGAATGATGCATCCTGTTCCGTGTGATAGATTCAGTACCAGGTTCAAGACCAAGTACTTTGGCGTGGTAGCTCGGTATGAGCTTCAGCAGAGATTTATCAGCCTCAAGCAGGCTGGTAGGACGGTAGATGGCAATGCAGCGGAGTTCTATAGATTGAGACGATTTGCATCGGTAATGGTAGCTACAGAGTGTGAGCACCCTAAATTTTGGGTAGATTTTTTTTCATTTTATTTTAATTTTCTGATTGGGGGTAATTTTGAAATTTTGTGTTTATAATTATTTTAATAATGATATTTAATTTATGATATAATTTTTGGTGATTTTAAATTATTTTAATATTATTTAAATCAATGACTTGTGGTTTTGACGTTTTGCTAGTGAAACCCTAGAGACTGTTTGACCTAGAGCCTAACCATGTGATTATGATATTTTAATATCATTTTTGGCCTAAGGATATTTTTGTATTTGACCTCTTTGAATTATTTTGATATTATTTTATTATTTATGATATTGTTTTGGGGTTATTTGAGTCGGGTTCGAATTTTAACTCAATCCGACTTGAAACGGGGACCCGGGGGTAGTTTGACTCTAGTGGGACCCACACACTAGTTAGGCATGGCCCACATGATATTAATTTTAGTCCACATGATAGAAATATTTTAGTTAGAGGTTAGACTAATTATTATGGATAAGGTTAGTGTGATTAGAGACTTTAGAATGACTAATTTAGCCCCAACCAATTAGCCCTTTCCTAATACTCATAGAATAGGTTAGTAGGGACTTTTGGACTTTTCCTAATAGGACAAAACCACCTTTATGGCCAGCCACAATAAGGATAGGGTTGAGCCTCCCATTTGTTATTATCCATCTATTTTTCTCTCTCTTGTTCTTCCCCAAATTCCTAGAGAGCAATCCCTAGCAATTTCTCCACCAAATCCTTCCATTTCACCACCAAATCTTCTTCTTTCCTTCTCCATTCTAGTCAAGGAGGAAGCTACCCAAGTTTGGGAGGATTCGGAGCTCGTTCGTGTCCTTTTGGAATCTCTACGTGTCGGTGTCGCTCTGGGAAGGTTTTTCTTCGATTCGATCTACCGGGAGGTATAAATCCCTTCTCCTTTTCATTTCCTCATGCATATAGGTCTATTTTGAACCCATAGGAATGACTCCCATGGTTGTATCTCCATTTGTGTCTATTTTGTGTCCATTTGGAGGTCATAGGAGTGTCCTTTGTGTTGTGGATGTGTTCATGTTACATATATAGATTTATATATATATATTGTAATGAGAGTGTATCTATATTTATATATGTAATAAATGGTTCATGATGATTATATAATCAAGTTTGTGAGTGTGGTTCCTCATATTATTATTGCTATTATTGTTGTGGATAATTAGGATATATATTGTGTATTCTTTTGGCTCAAACTATCTAAATCCGTCATGATTTTTATCCACGTTTTTAATTTCAGCCCTAACTTCGAAATGTCATAACTTCTAGCTCAAAGCTCGGTTTAATCTCCCGTTTTTTTTAAAAGAAGCGTATTGAAGTTAGCTTTCCAAAAACATGTATTAATAGGCCTAATTCTTACTGTAACTTTCTAGAGAATTATTTGAGTGTCAGCTGTACGAAAAACAAACGCGTTCTCGGTGTTTTTGCGATTCCGGGAGTTTCCGGAAACGAAAACACGATCCGTTTAAAGTTTCAGAAAGCTAACACATAGATCTATAACATAATTTAATCATAGAGTTTAATTCATGCTGAGATGGTACAGTATTCATTATTAGTAGGAGTTACTATTCGGCATATGCATTTTGTGCACCCTTGTGTGTAATATAATATTCTATTTGATTTTAATCCATGTTAATGTATATACATTATGTAACTAAATAGAGAATGCAAGCATGAGTAAATGTTTAAATAAATGATGTATGAGGTGTAAGTATCCTATCTAATGTAAGCATGTATAAGTATGGCTTGTAATGAATATGTAGGTTCCATAGTATGTAATGTATGGTGCATATAGTAGTACAAGAGAATAAATGAATGATGAATGAATGCAAGCATAAATGTAATGTAATAATAGATGTAATGTATACAATATACAAGTTAATGAGATGTAATGTTCTATGTTAACACAAATCCTATATTACCTCATGTACCCCCTTACACTATGTTGACACTATCATACTTGACATATTGTTCACTTACACTTTGACACTCTTTGATATGTATACACTATGTATGCCCATTTAACCCTTACTTGTCCCTTTGCCATGTTCACATACACACACACATAGCCTCTTAAATAAGTATTTATGAATATAGTTAACTTAGCTATGTATGTATATTATATATATGTTAGCATATTGTGTTGTAATATATAAGTTTATATAACCATTTGAAATGCCATGATTATAGACCTAATGTTGAATACTAATATATGCATGTTTATATATGTGTAGACATATATAGCTTAAAGTAATAGATTACCTAGTGTATATCCAATGTGAATTCTTGCCTATTTGAGTATTGAATAATTGCATGCTATATAGAGTTGGATGTATGTTGGCTTGTATAGCCTTGTATTGATGTGTGCTTGCTAGGATAGTCTTGGTTAGGCCTAGTAAGACTTACTGGGTTAGGACATGACCTAGTTTGACCTAGTTTGACTAGTGCAGTTGACCAGAGTTGACCAAGGGTTGACTTTGGCCTAGCTTGACCTAGATTCATGTAGAATGCATTGTAGTGCTTTATATTACCCTTCTGGACATGTTGTGACTTGTGTTGTTCTAATTAGGAGCCAGACACCTCTTCTCGGACAGTATATTTACTTTGGACATTCAGACATTAGGCGAGTACATTCTCTGACCGTTTCATACTTGTATGGATTTACATTCTTGCTCTAGATTACTGTACTTGATGCTGACACGACTGTTATCACAGATTGGTACTATATGGATCTTCTTTTGAGATGTTATCTCCTTGTATTCACTAAATACATATTGTGACGTACGTTTCACTTCCATATTGTATTTATTGAATACCCATATCCTTGTATACTCATTGTGCATATTGTACTCTCATTATCACATGAGCTCCAGGGATAGACCATTGTACACTATTGTATAACATTGTACATCTATTGTATAACATTGTACACTATTGTATAAGATAACGTAACTGGAGTAGATCCTTGTGTATTGATTGGGAAGGGGGAGTAGAATTGGTTATGTACTCAAATCCTATTGTACAACATTGTATAACTATTGTATATGTCTATTGTACACCCACGTACAATGGAGTTACCATTGCATTTTCCTAGTCCGTTTACATAACCAGATTGTACTCTAAATCATATGTTCCTTACAGTTCTTACTTATCATATTTAGATATTTCCTGTTATTAAATCTTTACTGTTTTCTATATATTCTTCTTTCAGCATTTCATGTACTTTACTCTATTGCATGCTTTATATTTCCTAACTCGATATGAACTGCGTGAGATGTTTTGTGCTCGCTTCCGTCCTGACTGGACCTGTTGATAAATTTTACAGATAGCCTGGAGGTGCCTGCTAGCCTAGAGGAGACACATTAGAGGTTGTTTAGGTAGTTATATCATTTTGTCTGGAGTTGTATTTTACTTTGTGGATTACTGTATTAAGTTTTGAGATGTATTTATGGGTTTATGTATCATAGACACTTAGACTTCTATCTCCTGTATCTCTTTTGGATTTCATGTTTTATCTATCTTTATCATGCTCTACCTTAGATATGATTGAGACTGTATCTGCTATGTCACCCCCATTCGGGGAGTATAAACTGTTTAGTCTTATACTGTTATATGCATTGAGACCTAGGACAGGGTTCTACCGCCGACACTGCGGCGTAGGCTGGGCGTTGTTACGTTCTCGTGCCCTAACTCTAGGGTGCGGGTCGTGACACATTTTTAGTGGTGGCCCATGCAGGTCGAGTTTATGTAGTGGTATTTGAACTAGAGTACCACTACAGCCTGCACTAGGAATAGGATATATTTTGAAGATACTCAATCACAGTTAGGAACCCTTGAGAGATTCCTGGGACGACCCTTGAGAATCTTGTTTAACTCCGATTTGAAAACTCTTTCCTTTTTTTTCTTGATTTGATTTATCTTTACTTTCTGCTATTGAATTTGATTTTGATGGATTATTATTGAATTTGAGTTTATATTTATTGATTTTGATGAAGATTGTTGAAATTTGAATCTTGATGTTAGCTATAGCATCCGAGTTTGTAGTTATATGATTTGAAGGATTTTGTTCATTTCTGAATTTTGATGTTCGTTGATAAATTTGATTTTTTTTTGGTATTTATTGTTGATTTAATTTAATTTTTGGCAAGATGAAATTATATGGGCTAGGTCATCTAAGTTATGGAAATTTTGTCTTCTATAGTCACATTAGCCAGCATGGTGAGGACATATAGTCTGATTTTGGATATATTTCTCGGGTGTGGAAATTTAAGGTTTTTGCAGCCAAGCTAGCGGCATCGCGAAAATGTTAAATACCATGATTCTAGAGGTATGTGCATAAGTCAAGGACTCTGTGATTATCGTAGCCTTGCTCACTAGTATGACGAGAATTTAGAGTACCATAATTTTGGATAGACGCATATGATTATCAGATTGTACCTTAAATATTTTCGAACATGTTTTTGCTACTTTTATTTCAGTCATTCAAAAAAAGAGAGAGAAGGAATTATTGTTGTTTTGTTTTGTTTTGTTTTGTTTCTCATTGTTTACTTAGGATGTAGCTTTAGCTATTTTTATAAACCTTGTGTAACTTCTTACAAAAATTTATTTCTTCTTAATACAATAAACCAATGATTTTGCTAGGCCTTATTTTGGATTTGGTATTATAATTCTTGTTTCAAAAAAATGGGTCCCTCTTTTAAATAGATAAGCAGAACATATTCTATTATCATTCTTTTCCTGCCAATATTTTTACTACCATCATTCCTTGTCTTATATACCTGTCCTGATTATATCAATTCCCTGTCTCATATATAATTCTGTCAGCTATACCTTGAAAACTCTTGAATCTTTATATCATTTTTATCTGAGAAATGTTGAGAAAGTGATATAAATCATCTAGTTCGGAAATGATGTAATTGGTTATCATATGATGATTTTGTAGGAATCAGAGTGTTGGATGTCAAATATGAAAAATTTGAAATGGAGATGTGGTAAAGGTTTAAAATGAAATCGAGGGATAAATGTTATCAATTTAGAAACAATCACAGAAAGTGGGTTATGAATAATTGATGGATGTATTTCAAAACTAATGAGGATGTTTAAGGTTAACCTAGTTTTGAGAACTTAAAAATCTTTGTTATTGATTCTTGGGAACTATTACAAGGCTATGTAGAAATTTAGAGATGGAAAGGAGAATTTAATCGAATAAAATGATTATGCGAAATTGAACTAGATATTGTAAGATGGTGACTAGAGACAGAGAGAACACAAGGATTTTACGTTATAGAAATTATTTTAGATGATTGGAAGAAAATTGTAGAATTCAAAAAAAAAATTTGAAGGTGAACGTTGAAGAAAATATGAAGGTTGATTTATAAAAAAAAGAATAAATTTTGTGTGACATAGTGGTATTGGAGTTTAGTGAATACGAGACTCGATTTAAACAAGTCTAAGGATTCCATAAACTGGATTTAGAGGTTTTGGATCTAATTTAAAACGAGGTGAAGGAATTTGAAATTTTGATTAAATGAATAAGTGTTGACTCATAAAAAGAGGGGTATGTTTCGTGGAAAATGTTTTGGAACTTAAAGATTTTGTCTATGGTGATTGTGGTAAAGGTTTAGATGACTGAAGGTTATAAAATTTCGATGATAGTTATATAGAGGTTGATTTTCATATTGGGACTTGTGAGAAAAAAAAGAATATGGTTTAGCAAATGATAAACTGATAGTATTAGAGAGAGATGATTTGCTGACTTCGTATGAAATCTTTTCCTATTTTCTCTAAAAGGAGTTTTTCAATATCATTGAATCCTAGTTTTCTTAATCCGACCAAATCGACTTCGATTATCTTTTCTTATCATATTTATATCTTGGGTTGTACTTAATTGAATTAAATTTGATTGTGACCTGAATCTCTATCCTTGTATGCTCGATCTCAGACTTTGTTGAACCTGTCCTCCATATTGCCTAAATCTTGATTTCCCCCAATTTGATCAACTTAGATCGTATCAAGACTAAATATTCTTAATACGTATTGTGATTGGAAATTTTCCATGGAATTGGCTTTCATTCCTTAACTTTGATTTTGATTTTCTTTTTTTTTCTGAACCCATTAAAGATAATGGGTAGTTACTTTTCTTTATTTTTATGATAAGTATCAGTTTTCATATAGGATGGTAGACTGCCTTACAGTTTTGATGGTTTGTTATTTTTGTAACTTTTGTTTAGCACCCTAGATTGCTTGTGTGTTTTGATACCCTATGACCGTTTTGGTTTAGCATGACTAGAATACATAGATGAGACTTTCACTACCACCGTATGCCATGACCCTGTATGTCGTCCTTTTGATGGTATAATTTATTTAAGTTCTGAAATTTGATTGTGGGGGTTTGACCTAGAAGGATTACGAACATTTTAATTTCGAGGACGAAATTTTTATAAGGTGGGTAGGATGTGAGCACCCTAAATTTTGGGTTGATTTTTTTTTCATTTTATTTTAATTTTTTAATTGGGGGTAATTTTGAAATTTTGTGTTTATAATTATTTTAATAATGATATTTAATTTATGATATGATTTTTGGTGATTTTAAATTATTTTAACATTATTTAAATCAATGACTTGTGGTTTTGACGTTTTGCTAGTGAAACCCTAGAGACTGTTTGACCTAGAGCCTAACCATGTGATTATGATATTTTAATGTCATTTTTGGCCTAAGGATATTTTTGCATTTGACCTCTTTGAATTATTTTGATATTATTTTATTATTTATGATATTGTTTTGGGGTTATTTGAGTCGGGTTCGAATTTTAACTCAATCCGACTTGAAACGGGGACCCGGGGGTAGTTTGACTCTAGTGGGACCCACACACTAGTTAGACATGGCCCATATGATATTAATTTTAGTCCACATGATAGAAATATTTTAGTTAGAGGTTAGACTAATTATTATGGATAAGGTTAGTGTGATTAGAGACTTTAGAATGACTAATTTAGCCCCAACCAATTAGCCCTTTCCTAATACTCATAGAATAGGTTAGTAGGGGCTTTTGGACTTTTCCTAATAGGACAAAACCACCTTTATGGCCAGCCACAATAAGGATAGGGTTGAGCCTCCCATTTGTCATTATTCATCTATTTTTCTCTCTCTTGTTCTTCCCCAAATTCCTAGAGAGCAATCCCTAGCAATTTCTCCACCAAATCCTTCCATTTCACCACCAAATCTTCTTCTTTCCTTCTCCATTCTAGTCAAGGAGGAAGCTACCCAAGTTTGGGAGGATTCGGAGCTCCTTCGTGTCCTTTTGGAATCTCTACGTGTCGGTGTCGCTCCGGGAAGGTTTTTCTTCGATTCGATCTACCGGGAGGTATAAATCCCTTCTCCTTTTCATTTTCTCATGCATATAGGTCTATTTTGAACCCATAGGAATGACTCCCATGGTTGTATCTCCATTTGTGTCTTTTTTGTGTCCATTTGGAGGTCATAGGAGTGTCCTTTGTGTTGTGGATGTGTTCATGTTACATATATAGATTTATATATTTATATTGTAATGAGAGTGTATCTATATTTATATATGTAATAAATGGTTCATGATGATTATATAATCAAGTTTGTGAGTGTGGTTCCTCATATTATTATTGCTATTATTGTTGTGGATAATTAGGATATATATTGTGTATTCTTTTGGCTCAAACTATCTAAATCCGTCATGATTTTTATCCACGTTTTTAATTTTAGCCCTAACTTCGAAATATCATAACTTCTAGCTCAAAGCTCGGTTTAATATCCCATTTTTTTTAAAAGAAGCATATTGAAGTTAGCTTTCCAAAAACATGTATTAATAGGCCTAATTCTTTCTGTAACTTTCTAGAGAATTATTTGAGTGTCAGCTGTACGAAAAACAAACGCGTTCTCGGTGTTTTCGCGATTCCGGGAGTTTCCGGAAACGAAAACGCGATCCGTTTAAAGTTTCGGAAAGCTAACACATAGATCTATAATATAATTTAATCATAGAGTTTAATTCATGCTGAGATGGTACAGTATTCATTATTAGTAGGAGTTACTATTCGGCATATGCATTTTGTGCACCCTTGTGTGTAATATAATGTTCTATTTGATTTTAACCCATGTTAATGTATATACATTATGTAACTGAATAGAGAATGCAAGCATGAGTAAATGTTTAAATAAATGATGTATGAGGTGTAAGTATCCTATCTAATGTAAGCATGTATAAGTATGGCTTGTAATGAATATGTAGCTTCCATAGTATGTAATGTATGGTGCATATAGTAGTGCAAGAGAATAAATGAATGATGAATGAATGCAAGCATGAATGTAATGTAATAATAGATGTAATGTATGCAATATACAAGTTAATGAGATGTAATGTTCTTTGTTAACACAAATCCTATATTACCTCATGTACCCCCTTACACTATGTTGACACTATCATACTTGACACATTGTTCACTTACACTTTGACACTCTTTGATATGTATACACTATGTATGCCCATTTAACCCTCACTTGCCCCTTTGCCATGTTCACATACACACACATAGCCTCTTAAATAAGTATTTATAAATATAGTTAACTTAGCTATGTATGTATATTATATATATGTTAGCATATTGTGTTGTAATATATAAGTTTATATAACCATTTGAAATGCCATGATTATAGACCTAATGTTGAATACTAATATATGCATGTTTATATATGTGTAGACATATATAGCTTAAAGTAATAGATTACCTAGTGTATATCCAATGTGAATTCTTGCCTATTTGAGTATTGAATAATTGCATGCTATATAGAGTTGGGTGTATGTTGGCTTGTATAGCCTTGTATTGATGTGTGCTTGCTAGGATAGTCTTGGTTAGGCCTAGTAAGACTTACTGGGTTAGGACATGACCTAGTTTGACCTAGTTTGACTAGTGCAGTTGACCAGAGTTGACCAGAGTTGACCAAGGGTTGACTTTGGCCTAGCTTGACCTAGATTCATGTAGAATGCATTGTAGTGCTTTATATTACCCTTCTGGACATGTTGTGACTTGTGTTGTTCTAATTAGGAGCCAGACACCTCTCATCGGACAGTATATTTACTTTGGACATTCAGACATTAGGCGAGTACATTCTCTGACCGTTTCATACTTGTATGGATTTACATTCTTGCTCTAGATTACTGTACTTGATGCTGACACGACTGTTATCACGGATTAGTACTATATGGATCTTCTTTTGAGAAGTTATCTCTTTGTATTCACTAAATACATATTGTGACGTGCGTTTCACTTCCATATTGTATTTATTGAATACCCATATCCTTGTATACTCATTGTGTATATTGTACTCTCATTATCACATGAGCCCCAGGGATAGACCATTGTACACTATTGTATAACATTGTACATCCATTATATAACATTGTACACTATTGTATAAGATAACGTAACTGGAGTAGATCCTTGTGTATTGATTGGGAAGGGGGAGTAGAATTGGTTATGTACTCAAATCCTATTGTACAATATTGTATAACTATTGTATATGTCTATTGTACACCCACGTACAATGGAGTTACCATGCATTTTCCTAGCCCGTTTACATAACCAGATTGTACTCTAAATCACATGTTCCTTACAGTTCTTACTTATCATATTTAGATATTTCCTGTTATTAAATCTTTACTGTTTTCTATACATTCTTCTTTCAGCATTTCATGTACTTTACTCTATTGCATGCTTTATATTTTCTAACTCGATATGAACTGCGTGAGATGTTTTGTGCTCGCTCCCGTCCTGACTGGACCTGTTGATAATTTTTACAGATAGCCTGGAGGTGCCTGCTAGCCTAAAGGAGACACATTAGAGGTTGTTTAGGTAGTTATTTCATTTTGTCTGGAGTTGTATTTTACTTTGTGGATTACTGTATTAAGTTTTGAGATGTATTTATGGGTTTATGTATCATAGACACTTAGACTTCTATCTCCTGTATCTCTTTTGGATTTCATGTTTTATCTATCTTTATCATGCTCTACCTTAGATGTGATTGAGACTGTATCTGCTATGTCACCCCCATTCGGGGAGTATAAACTGTTTAGTCTTATACTGTTATATGCATTGAGACCTAGGACAGCGTTCTACCGCCGACACTGCGGCGTAGGCTGGGCGTTGTTACGTTTTCGTGCCCTAACTCTAGGGTGCGGGTCGTGACACAGAGACAGAGAAGGCTATGAGGTTCCTGTTGGCACAGTTTATTTTGATAACATTAACAACATCTTCGTAGTCTAGTTCCTTTCTGTTTTCAGATTGATATTCTTTCAAAAGCTCTACTACATAAAGTCTGTCCATTCAAGCCAAGTCATGAAAGCCTTGAAGACTGAAGAAAAGACCAGCGATCCTTAAAAACGGCTCTCAACACTTCAAGATATCGAGTCTGTACAAGGTCTAGGTCTTTCTGTAAACACTTAAGGTTGGATGACAAAACGAAAAGCTATTCTATTTTTTCAGTCAAAAATCAATGTCTAAAAGAACGGCATACCGATGGTATACTACGGCATACCGACGGTATACCATTTTGTTGGCCACAAAATGTTCTGTGACTAATATCGGCATACCGATAATATAATACGGCATACCGATAGTATACCGTTTCGTTAGCCACAAAAATGTTCTGTGATAAATATCGAAATACCGACGGTATACTACGGCATACCGACGGTATACCATTTTGTGAGCCATAAAACGTTCTGTGACAAAATATCGACATACCGACGGTATACTATGGCATACCGACGGTATACCGTTTTGTTAGCCACAAAATATTCTGTGACGAACATCGGTATACCGACGGCATACCGCGACATACCGACGGTATACCGGTTCATCTAATTTGATTTTTGAATGGACGATAGCAACATTAATTGCTAGCATTAAATGCTCTCCAACAGATATAATTATTACCGTTACTGTTCAGAATGACATACCGACGACATGTCGGTCCATACCGACGGTATGCCGTCTGCGCTATATCCTGGAGCATTAAATGCTACATACTCTTGGTTTCTTTATAAATAGATGCCTTCTCTCTCTTGAAGGCTTATCCACAAGCCATAAATTTTCCAACAACCAAGAGCTCCACCATTACTACTCTACCCAAGCTTTTAATTATCATCCATCCCAAAAGTGCTAGGGTATTCAAGAGTTGTACTTTTCGATCTTCAAGTGTTAGAAGATCAACAGTTCTCTTTCTTTCCATTTTGAAGTTGGCGAGCCTTCGTAAGAAAACTCGTGTGTAAGAAGTTGGCGAGTTATTCGGATCCAAACTCGTGTTGAAGTTGGCGAGTTCTTCGGATCCAAACTCGTGTGTACTATTTTACTAAATAGTGGATTAAGCCGGAGAGAGTTCCGGGACTGGATTGCCTCTAGGGAGGACACCAGGATATATCGTGTGTTTGATTTTCTTACTCTCTCTTTTTAATTGAAGAATATAGTTTCTTGTGTTTAAATTATTTTATTTCCCTATTCACCCCCCTCTAGGGTTCTACAATTGGTATCAGAGCTTTGTTCTTTTGATTTGGATTTACACCCTTAGAGTGATCTATGGCCACTAACCCTAGTATCAACACATTCCACAATGAGGGACACTCCACAAATAGGCCTCCTCTATTTGATGGAACCAACTATAACTATTGGAAGATTAGGATGAGCATTTATCTGAAGTTCATAGATTTTGATTTATCGGATTGTGTGATAAATGGCCTCCCTACTCCTTCCAGAGTTATTGAGGATGTTGTATCTGACACCCTTAGGGACAAACTCACTGAGAATGTCAAGAAACTTGTTAGTCGAGATGCGAAGGCTATGAATGCTCTTTACTGTGCTCTCGATAGCAGTGAATTCAATAGAATCTCTACTTGCAAGACTTCTAATGAGATTTGGAAGTTGCTTGAAGTCACACACGAGGGAACATCACAAGTAAAAGAATCAAAGATTAGTAGACTCACACACGAATATGAGTCTTTTAAGATGAAAAAAGATGAGTCTATTACTTGCATGTTTACTCGTTTTGGTGATATCATTAATCCTCTTTCTTCTCTTGGTAAGGAATATCCTGCTCATGAAAAGATCAGAAAAATTCTCAGTGGATTGACCAAAGGATGGAGTCCTAAAGCTACCGCCATCATTGAAGGAAACGACCTGACAGTCATGAACCTTGAGACCCTCATGGGGAAGCTTATGACTCATGAACTTGACATGAAAGATCAAGAGGAATCTTTCATACAAGAGAAGGAGAAGGAGAAGGCCAAAGAGAAGGAGAATTCTCTGGCTCTCAAAGTTACAAAATCCTACTCAAAGGATAGCTCCGACGACAACGAGTCGGATGATGATGAAAAAATAGCTTGCACAGCTAAGCACTTCCGAAAGTTCCTCAAATTCAACAAATCCAACCGCTTTAGACGAGACAACGATAAAGATTCGACATGCTACCAGTGCAGAAGAACCGGTCACATCAAGAGAGATTGTCCTATGACAAGAAAAGACTCAAGTAAGTACGAGAAGCCTAGCAAAGGAAGCTCGTCCTCCAGAAAATTCGCCAACACAAGCATTTGGTGTGAGAGCGATGCTAGCGATTCAGACAACGACAAAGATTGCAAACACAATGCAAACGTTTGTCTCATGGCAACCGATGAGGTACTCGATGATCTCTCCTTAAATACTCTTACTTATGATGACTTGGAAAATGCTATTCTTGAACTATACGAAGAACACAAAGGTGTTAGAAATAAGTACAAGAAATCTCTAAAAGAGGTTGATTAACTTCAACTTAAAGTAGAAAGACTCTCTAACATCATTATTGATGTAAAAGGGAAATCTCCTGCTTTCGACATGGATGAGATAGAGTCTTTGCGACTCAAGTTACAAGAATCTCAAGTTATCATTAAGAAAAAGGATGATGAGATTCAATCCCTCAGAAGGGCTTATGATTTTGCCATGCATAAAGTTCAAGCTACAAATATAAGAGAATATGATACCTCTACTAAGTATAATGATCTTCTTGTGCAGAGTAAGAAACTAGGTAATAAGAACACTACTCACACACATGCTCCAAGACACCTCCACACTCATCACAATACTAGTCATATTTCTTATATGAACAAGAACACTACACACAAGTCCTATCCTAACACAAGGAAAGGACAGTTTGTTAAGAAGAACACCTCGCATCATGTATTCAATTATCATCATCATAACACTCATGATAGAACTCCTCGTACTAAAGCTTCACATGTGCATAACACTCACACGTTTTCTTCTAAATCTTATATGATGTGCAACTATTGTGGCTTGCTTGGACATACTTCTAATTATTGTCTGATAAGGAAACAAGTTGATATGAAAGTTTATAAATGGGTTCCTAAGACTAACAATCAAGGACCCAAACAATCATGGGTACCAAAATGTTCATCTTCAACTTATGTTATAGGTGAAGAATCCTTCTCACGCTAGAAGCAAGTGGATCCTCGATAGCGGTTGTTCACGGCACATGACCGGTGATGCTTCATTTTTTACAACGCCATCGATGAAGAAGGAAGGACACATTTCTTTTGGTAACAATCTAAAAGGTCATATCATAGAAAATGGTAATATCGGTTCCCCTCTTTATCCCTGTATTAAGAATGTTTGTCTTGTTACAAATCTCAAGCACAATCTTCTTAGTATTAGTCATCTTACCGATAATGGGTATGATATTAAGTTTTGTTAAACTCAAATGCTTTATTACCGATAGCTCTAGTGGATCTACAGTATATGAAGGCATTAGAAAAAACAATATCTATGTTCTATATCTTGTCGAAGGTACTAACAATGACAGGTGCCTAGTTGCAAAGAACGATGAAAGTTGGCTTTGGCACATGAGGCTCGGACACGCCAACATGGATACCATTTCTCATCTTGCAACCAAGAATCTTATACGAGGACTTCCAAGTATCCCTTTCAAAAAGGATATGGTGTGTGAAGAATGCGAGAAAAGTAAGTTGACCAAGTCATCCTTCAAATCCATCAACTCTGTGAGTACCACTAGACCACTTCAACTTATTTATATGGATATATTTGGTCCTAGTAGAGTAGCTAGTCTTGGAGGCAAGCTTTATGCTTTTGTTTTGGTTGATGACTTTTCGAGATTTACTTGGGTTATTTTTCTTGCTTGTAAAAGTGATACTTTTCGTGAATTTATTGCATTTTGTAAACGTGTTCAAAATGAGAAAGACTTTTCTATTAACAAGATTAGAAGTGATCATGGAGGAGAATTTGACAATGCCGATTTTAGAAGATTTTGTGAAAATAATGATTTTGGTCATGATTTTGCTTGCCCTGGAACTCCTCAACAAAATGGTGTTGTGGAGAGAAAGAATAGAACCCTTGACGATATGGCCCGGGTTATGTTAAACCAATATAAGCTCCCCTAATACTTTTGGGCGGAAGTCGTTAACACGGCATGTCATGTTATAAATAGGGTCTTGATTAGACCTATTTCTAAAAAGACTCCTTATGAGCTTTGGTTTGACAAAATTCCCTCCATTGAGTATTTTAAAGTTTTTGGATGCAAATATTTTATTTTGAATACCAAGGACAACCTAGGCAAGTTTGAAGAAAAAGCTTATGAAGGTATTTTCCTTGGCTACTCAATACATAGCAAAGGTTTTCGTGTCTTTAATAAAAGAAGTCTTGTTGTCGAAGAGTCATTTAATGTCTCTTTTGATGAACTTAACTCTTCTACATCCTCCTCATCCGGTGATGTTGATGACATCTCGTTTGGTTTGGAGAACTCTTCTATTGGAGATCCTCGTCCTGCTTCATCTAACAATAAAATTGTGACCCCTCCAACAAAAGATTCTCCACCACTCGAGCCTCCTCAAGAGGATCTTCCAAAGGAATGGAGATTTGTCCCTAATCATCCTAAGGAGCTTATCATTGGGGATTCTTCTTCCCGTGTTAGTACTAGATCCTCCACTCGTGATCTTTGTGCAAACGTGGCTTTTATTTCTCAAATAGAGCCTAAAAATATTAATGATGCTTTTCATGATGAATTTTGGATGATAGCGATACAAGAAGAGCTAAATCAATTTGAGCGAAATAATGTTTGGGAACTTGTTCCTAAACCTAACAACCACCCCATTATTGGAACTAAATGAGTGTTTCAAAATAAACTTAATAAAGATGGGTTAGTGACTCGTAACAAAGCCCGATTGGTTGCTCAAGGCTATTACCAAGAGGAAGGTATTGACTACGATGAAACCTATGCTCCGGTTGCTCGTCTTGAATCCATTCGTATGCTATGTGCTTTTGCTTGCTTTAATGATTTCAAACTCTTTTAAATGGATGTTAAAAGTGCTTTTCTAAATGGTATTATTAAAGAGGAAGTTTATGTTAAACAACCTCCTGGCTTTGAAAATTTTCAATTTCCTCATCATGTTTTCAAACTACACAAAGCCCTTTATGGCCTCAAACAAGCTCCTCGTACTTGGTATGAGCGCCTTAGTTCCTTTCTTATTTCACACAATTTTTTTAAGGACAAAGTCGACACGACACTTTTTAACAAATCCCTTAATGGCACTCTTTTATTAGTTCAAATTTACGTCGATGACATTATTTTTGGTTCTACTAACAATGCACTTTGTGTAGAATTTGCTAAAGTAATACAGGATGAATTTGAAATGAGCATGATGGGCGAACTATTATTCTTTTTGGGCTTGCAAATCAAACAAGGACCCAAAGGAACCTTCATCAATCAAATACAAAGGATCTCCTCAAGCATTTCGAACTTGACTCATCCAAATCAATGAGGACTCCTATGGCTACAACGACAAAGCTTGACAATGATGAAGATGGCACTTCGGTCGACATTCGTAAGTATCGAGGTATGATCGGTAGCTTACTTTATCTAACTGCTAGTCGACCTGATATCATGTTTAGTGTATGTCTTTGTGCACGATAACAAGCAAATCCAAAGGAATCGCACTTATGTGCTGTAAAGAGTATTTTTCGATATCTCAAAGGCACCATCAATATAGGCCTTTGGTATCCAAAATCTTCATCCTTTGAGCTTTACGGCTTCTCGGATGCAGATTCTGCCGGATGCAAAATTGATAGAAAAAGCACTAGCGGCACATGTCAATTCCTTGGGAAATCCTTGGTATCGTGGTTTAGTAAGAAACAAAACTCTGTTGCTCTTTCAACCACTGAGGTCGAGTATACAGCGGCCGGACGCTGTTGTGCACAAATTCTTTGGATGTCACAAACACTTTTAGACTATGACATTTCTAATACTTGCACCTCTATTAAATGTGATAACACTAGCTCGATAAATCTCACGAAAAATCTGCTTTGTTACTCCCGTACGAAGCACATTGAGATTAGACACCATTTTCTTTGTGACCATCAACAAAAGGGGGATATCCGTCTTGATTTTATTGACACTACTTATCAGTTAGCCGATATTTTCATCAAACCACTTCCGGAGGATCGTTTCGTTTTTCTTTGCCAAGAATTGGTCATCATTCATTTCGACACTTAGCTCATCTCCAACGGCACACCGACGGTATATGGCGGTATACTGACGGTATGCCGATTTTCGTTCAAAATTATGTTCTGTGCCAAAAATTGGTATACCATCGGTATACGTCGGCATACCGACGGTATACCGTTTTGAGGCGGACATCAGTTGTCATATCTGCATCGGGCCCCACCATCTTTTCCACTCCTCCTTTTTTCCTCTTCCCTCATTAACTACCTATCCAATCACCCACTATCTCTCATTAACTACCCATCTAATCTTCTCCTCTTCCCCAAAACCTCTCATCCCATCCCACCCCTTCCACTACTCTCATTAACTACTTTCATCATTACTTTTTCAAAACTCCCCCCATTTACTCCTCTATCACTCCTCAACTTTCAAAACCCTCTCATCTTCCCAATATTCCTTTATAACCTCCACCTTCTTCTTCTTTCTCCTCTTCACTCTTCATCTATTCTCTTTTCAAAACTCCCCTTCCTCCCATGGCAACCCACAAACGTCCTCGCTCCTCCTCCACTACTGCCAATCCGTTCACCCCCATGCCTCTCTCCCATGGCTATGATCCAAAAATCTTCACCTCTGCCATGGCTGCCGAAGCTTGGTTCCAGCATTTTGTCAACCACAACGTCTACAAGGGCCGCGCCATCAACTGGAATGTTTTCTCCGGCCATCTCTCCCTCTTCGAGTCGGCCGGTCTCTCTTTTCTTCTACGGCGTCAGGTGCCCGTCTACCCCGCGGCGGTGCACCTGTTCTACTGCAATATTATTCTCGACATCCAGAATAATGCCATTGAGACCATGGTGAACGATCGCCACTTCCGTCTGACAGATCGGGATATTGCTGGCATTCTTGAAGTCACTGACAAAGGCGATGCTCTGCCGACCTTGGCTTCTCTATCCTTCTGCTGAAGTCTCTTTTAACGAGTTCTGTACCATCATTTACAAGGGACCAAATTCTCCAGCCATTTCGGCCCTTTCCTCGCAGTTGGAGCAGTTCTACTATGAGCTCCATCGGATCGTCTGCCACACCATCTACCCTAAGGGCGGCAACTACGATGCGATCACCAATGACGCACTCGTATGCATGTACAATCCCTACTCTAAGAAGACTTGGTCCTTTCCCAAGACTTTTCTCAATGCATTCTTCGGCATCCTGCCCGCGGGGAAGCAATCTCTCCATTATGGCGCTTTCATCACCTTAATCCTAGAGGCGAAAAACGTGGATCTCTCACTCTGCCAGTCGGACGGCATGCCATCCTATCTTGCTATCTCTCGTTCCCTCCTTGTTGCATCCGCATCTCGTGCTTCCTCCTCCCAAGAACCGTCGGGCGCTACTCCTACTGCGCCCTCTTCTACTCCTCATACATCCGGGCATTTTATGCCGCTGACCCAGCAGCATTTTGACATGCGCATGGCTCAAGCAGAGGAGCAGATGAGGGCCAACACTCGCGGCCTTGGGAACCTTATCCAGAGTCTCTTCCATGACCAGGCCTATTTTATTTAGCGCACTCTCCAGGACCGGAATGCCTATCTGGATCTCAACCTTCAGGATCCTATGTACCAAGGCTCCCGCTTCTCTGACCCCAACGCCTACGGCTTTATGTACCCGGACGACGTGGATCCTTTCGGTACATTTCACCGTGCTCAGGGTGGAGACGACGATGATCCGCCGGATGAGTAGCTTGCGGCCTCCTGTTGTTGATGGTGTTAAAATTAATGGTTGTCGTTTTAGTGTGTATCCTTTGCGGTCCTTCGGCGACCAGTAGTTTATTGGTATGTTGTGTGCAGTCCTACGTGGACTAGTTATATGTTTTGATCTTGTCTTGCTCGCTCTACTGGAGGAGAGTTTTATCTTATCTTATGTAGTATCCAGCATGTACCTACTTTCTAATTCTAATATATGCATGCTTTTGTCTATCATACTGTTTTCCATATTTATTGCTATATTTGTTTTATTTTCCATCTTTGACTAAGTGACAAAGGGGGAGAAAACATATTGAGGGGGAGTTGTCTACCTACGGGGGAGTCACTTCGTGAAGATGCTATCTCTTTGTTTTGTCAATTATCAAAATGGAGGAGATTGTTGGTACAGTTTATTTTGATAACATTAACAGCATCTTCGTAGTCTAGTTCTTCTCTGTTTTCAGATTGATATTCTTTCAAAAGCTCTACTACATAAAGTCTGTCCATTCAAGTCAAGTCATCAAAGCCTTGAAGACTGAAGAAAAGACCAGCGATCCTTAAAGACGGCTCTCAACACTTCAAGATATCGAGTCTGTATAAGGTCTAGGTCTTTCTGTAAACACTTAAGGTTGGATGACAAAACGAAAAGCTATTCTTTTTTTTCAGTCGAAAATCAATGTCTAAAAGAACGGCATACCGACGGTATACCATTTTGTTGGCCACAAAACGTTCTGTGACAAATATCGGCATACTGACGGTATACTACGGCATACCGACGGTATACTACGGCATACCGACGGTATACCATTTCGTTAGCCACGAAAACGTTCTGTGATAAATATCGAAATACCGACGGTATACTACGGCATACCGACGGTATACCATTTTGTGAGCCATAAAACGTTCTGTGACAAAACATCGGCATACCGACGGTATACTACGACATACCGACGGTATACTACGGCATACCGATGGTATACCATTTTGTTAGCCATAAAATATTCTGTGACGAACATCGGTATACCAACGGCATACCGCGGTATACCGACGGCATACCGGTTCATCTAGTTTGATTTTTGAATGGACGATAGCATCATTAATTGCTAGCATTAAATGCTCCCCAATGGATATAATTATTACCGTTACTGTTCAGAACGGCATACCGACGGCATGCCGGTCCATACCGACGGTATGCCGTCTGCGCTCTATCCTGGAGTATTAAATACCTACTCTTGGTTTCTTTATAAATGGATGCCTTCTCTCTCTTGAAGGCTTATCCACTCAAGCCATAAATTTTCCAACAACCAAGAGCTCCACCATTACTACTCTACCCAAGCTTTTAATTATCATCTATCCCAAAAGTGCTAGAGTATTCAAGAGTTGTACTTTTTGATTTTCAAGTGTTTGAAGATCAACAGTTCTCTTCTTTTCCTTTTTGAAGTTGGCGAGCCTTCGTAAGAAAACTCGTGTGTAAGAAGTTGGCGAGTTCTTCGGATCCAAACTCGTGTTGAAGTTGGCGAGTTCTTCGGATCCAAACTCTTGTGTACTATTTTACTAAATAGTGGATTTAAGCCGGAGAGAGTTCCAGGACTGGATTGCCTCTAGGGAGGACACCAGGATACATCGCATGTTTAATTTTCTTACTCTCTCTCTTTTTAATTGAAGAATATAGCTTCTTGTGTTTAAATTATTTTATTTTTCTATTCACCCCCTAGGGTTCTACAGTTCCAGCAGGGACTTGTCACGACCCGCACCCTAGAGTAAGGGCACGAGACATGGGTACGTCCAGCCTACGTCGCAGTATCGGTAGTATAACACTGTCCTAGGTCAACATCTAACAATATAAAGGTACATGTACAGTATATACACTCCGAATGGAGGTGACATAGCAATACAGTCTCAATCGCATCTAAGGTAGAGCATGATAAGATAGATAGATAACCAGAACAGAAGAAAACACAGAGATACAATCCAGAATTCTAAGTGTCTAAAATAAGTACATATCCCAAAATCTTAGAATCCATATACAGTAATCCACGAAAAGTAAAGACATCCTAATCTAAGGGAGTGTCGTCAACTGCTAGTGGATCCTGCTGCTGGTCCAAGTCACATCACTCATATAGTGTAGCACCGTAATAGGTAGGGCAGAACGCCTCACCCTCGTCCTCTGTAATATTTCAACAGGTCCAGTCAGGACAGGAGCAAGCATAGTATATCTCAACAAATCATAGCAGGTCAGGATATATAATCATGCTAGAGAGTAAGATACAGAAAACTGAAAGAATAACATAATAAAAAGGAAGACTGTAAATAAATAGATACAATATATAGAGAACTATCAGTGACTAGTGATTCAGAGCACAAGACGGTTATGTAAACGGCACGATGTTGTACACAAGTAATCTACAGAGGTTTGTACACGAGTAATCTACTGGATTGATTACATAACCACTTCTACTCTCCCGCCCCAATCAATACACAAGGATCTAGCCAAGTTATGTTATTATACACGAAGAATGGTCATACACGAAGATCATGTGAATACATGAATATATACGATTTCATACGATTTGTACACGAATGTCACGAATACAAGGAGTACACGATGCTCACGATAAAGTACACGAACACGAAATACCCGATATATCCGTGAAGGGGATAACATCGCACGACAATATACATATAGTACTAATCTGTGTTTCCAACGTGTCAGCATAATGTAAAGTAATCTAAAGCAGGAAATATACTCCTAATACAGGATATGAAATGATCAGAGAATGTACTCGCCTGTATCCTGAGAATCTGAAGAATATATACTGTCCGAGGAGTGGTGTATGTCTCCTATAGAACAGTACAAGTCACTATGAGTCTAAAATGATAATAAGATGCAAGTCAATGCATTCTACATGAATCTAGGTCAATCTAGACCAAAGTCAACTCTTAGTCAACTCTGGTCAACCCTAGAAGTCAAACTAGGTCAACCAAGTCAAACCTAAGTCAACAAGTCTATACTAGTCTATTCTAGGTCTAATCAAGACTAAACAAGTCTAATCTAGACTCTATACTGGCATTTAAGCCACACCCATAGGCTAAGAGCCATAGTCTAGGCTGTTAGGCAATACCATGCCTAAAACCAAACCATATCACATATACACATCTTAATATATATCTTTAATATATAACACACACACATATATAATATATAGGATACCTATATACATCTCACATAATATATATACATGTATATATGTATATACACATACATAGAGAATAAGGAAAGGGAATGTATGTGTTAATGTGTTCAAGTGTATGCAAGAGGGTATATGTGTGTATGAGTGAGAGTGTCACATGAGGGTGTCAATGTGTGGTGTTAGTGACATACACTTGTGTGAGAATACAAGAGGGTATGTGTATATATGAGTGAGAGTGTCAAGAAAGTTGTGTCAAGAGTGTCATATGAGGGTGTCAATGTGTGGTGTTAGTGACATACACTTGTGTGAGATCCTGAAATCTGTGAACACATTGGGTATAATATCAGTGAAGTATATTAGGAAAATTCTGTGTAATATATTGTGCTCATGTGTCAAGGGAGTGTCAGGGAAATACATTTGTGTGTGGGCAATGAAAAACAGTGGCTAACCATGTAACCTGGAAATCAGTGAACTAGGAAAACTGTAACACATTGACAGTGAATAGGAATCCTGGAAAAAACAGTTTCCTATATAACTCAAACTCAGTTGACAGTTACATGAAAACAAATCAGTGGCTTAGGAAATCTGGAAAAACAGTGAACATGGAAATCAGTGATTTAGGAATTCAACTCATGTTATCAAGAAATACATTATTCAATTTCAGTTCATGATATAGAACTGAAACTCAATCAATGTATCAGCCATTACAATTCAAATAGGCTTTATGATTGAGAATAGGGACTTCACTTAGAGATTATGCAGCTGGTCGAAGGGCACGACTACCAGACATTCGATGTAGTATTGATGGCGGCTCGGAGGTACGAGCTTACTATTCAAAGGTTATCAGCAAGGACTGGAGGCCAGAAGAGGTCTCATACGCAGAGTGTGGGAGAAGGAGGAGCAGTACCTCGGACGTTAGCACCAGCGCTTAGCGTCCGTATTCGTGATACAGCACCGATCACGACAGTTGTGATTACACCAGTTAGACAGCAGCAACCGAGACACCAACAACGTCAGAAGGCACCAGTAGATTGTACTTATTATGGCAAGGGAGGGCACACTCAGGAAGTGTCGTTCAACGAATGGGCAGTGCTTGAGGTGTGGAGGTTCAGACCACCGTGTGGCTACTTGCCCACAGATACAGAGGCCAAGAGGGCCAGCTCAATAATTTTTGGCGTTGCCAGTTCCAAAGGTAGCACCGTATCAAGGGCCAGCACTAACGGTAAGGCCATTAGCCCAGCGTCCATTACTGACGCTGGCTCAGATGTACCGACAAGTATAACATCAGATAGGACAGTAGAGGCCGCAACAGCAGGGCCAAGGAAGGCAACAACAGAGAGTCTAACAGGGGCAGAGAGAGATAGAATTTGGAGTATTTAAACAGAGGTTGGCCGAAGGCGGTCAGATTGTGGGTAAGTTTTGAGTATTATTCATTATAATTCCTTGAGTTCTATATTCGAAGAGTGAATGTGACTTTCTCGTCTCACTCATATGCTCTCATATCATGTGATACGTGATGTTTATCATATTTTTTTGATTATAAGAGTACGTCCTGGGTAGAGTCTCGTTCTTGATTAAGTTATTGGTACCGACTTATCTCAAGCGTTGATCCTTGTCCACTTTGGGAGTCAGCGTAGGACCTCGTGGACGAATTCCTACCCAACTGACTCGGGAGGCATATTTTATTCGTATGTCTCCGATCACTTTCCTTCTAGGGTATGATTATTGTTTGTGCTTTTACTTAATTTTTCTTTTTTGTAATCTGTTCATATGCCATGTGTAGTTTGATAATTGTGCTTCCTATGTCTTGAGTGTATTTCTTGATCTGAGAGCGCGCTCGACTAGCCTTATCGAAATTCCGAGGATAGAATTTTTCTAAGGAGGGTAGAGTTGTCACTCCCCGTTCCCAGAATACGTAAATTTTTGATTTTTTGTGTGTGTAGTATCTGGCACCTGTATCTTGATTGTATGTATCATGTATTTATAACTAGCCGTGGCATAGAACAGTATCTCGTTGCAAATTAGTATGACATACCTTGTCCTTGTCTGGTTGTAGGCGTGGCTCACTGCTTCGATGATAAGATATCTGAATCGTGTTGTGGTTAGAATTTTATTTAATTAATTTAATTAGTTGTATTATGCACCATTTAACATGTCATTAGTCATATGGTTAGGTCATGTTAGAGATTAGTGTTTAATGGAGCCAACCCAACCCTACTATATATATATTCTCTTCCTCACTATCTCTCCTCATTCACTTTTTATTTTTTTCTAAAAACAACATTTAGGTAAGTACATCTTGCACAAATGAGAGACCACTTGTATTTTTTATTTCTTGATATTTCTTTGATATTATTAGTCTAGATTGTTTATCTCTTTATTCTCTACAAGTTTAGTTCTTGGAGTTTTTGATTTTAATGGCTAGTTTTGTGTATATCTAAGTTTCTAAAACTATAATTTTATGGTTTTTGTGGTTTTGATCTACCAAACTTGCTTATTTTCAAAAACTACTTGTTCCATGTTGTAGAGAATTCAATTTCATTCAGTTTAGACCTTTATTTTGCCCAATTTCGAGTCCTATAGCCCAAGTTATGGACATTAGAAGTTTGTAAAACTCCATGGCCAAAGCTTGTTGGTAGGGACGACACCTTGCACCTTGCGCTCCTTTTGGTTGCGTACCTTGCACCTCGCGCATCTTGTACCTTATGCACCTCACACACCTTTCACATCGTGCACCTTGTGCACCTCGTACCTTGCGCACCTCGCGCACCTCGCACCTTACGCACCTCGCACCTTGCGCATCTCACGTACCTCACGCACCTTACACCTTCCGCACCTCGCACACCTTACACCTCGCACACCTTTTCGTTGCGCACCTGGCATCTCGTGCACCTTTTGGTCTGCATACCTTGCACCTCGCACACCTTTTGGTTGCGCACCTTGCACCTCGCGTACCTTTTGGTCCGCGCATCTTGTACCTCACGTACCTTGTGCACCTTTACCTTGCATCTTGCACCTTGTGCACCTTGCACCTTGCACCTTGTGGACCTTGCACCTTGCACATCTTATGCAACTTTAACCTTACACCTTGTGGACCTTTAACCTTGACTTATTGTCCTGACCTCAGTGTGCCATGAATATCTGAGACTAGCGTGTCCTATGTAACTTTTATGTCACGAGGGGTCCATGTGACTTCCTGACTTGATCGTGTTTCTGACTTGGTTACCTGTATACGTGCTGGTATATTTTCTAAGTGTGTATTGAGATACAATATTAGTAAGCACTACGGTGCTATTTAATGAGTGCACTGAGGTGTGACTCTGCGTGCTACGTGATCATTCGTGTTATATATCAATACATGTTTACCTTCTAGCACAGTCATGGTAATTGGTCAGTAATAGTGTCATGATATGTTGATTATTGTTTGATGCATTATACTGAGCATGGATCTAGATTTGGGACTCCTTAAGCCGATGTGGATACATACTTAGGGTACACGTACTATGGTACGACATATAGGAGGATGACCATGTGACCACGACAACTAATTCGAAGATCAAGATATGGTTAATCTAAGCAACTTAAATCGGTAGAAGCATCGAGAGGGAACAGAATCTCGAGATCGTACGTCACCAGCCACCCCAAGTCCTGTCATGACGTGTCGGGTTGGCCGCCACGGATACAGTTTCATCCGCCTATAGTGGATGACTTAATCCGACTCCTACGTGCTATGTGTTCTATGTTTTAGCACGGTAGCCTTACGGGGGACCGGTGCATAATCAAAGTGCTATGTGTGTATATATATATATATATTATATATATATATATATATATATATATATATATATATATATATATATATATATATAATGGATTGGCTAGCCCTGCTTGGATGCGATACGATCTGAGGATTCCTATATATTGCATTACTGGGATAATCCAGACAAATCATAGAAAATCGTAGGATTGATTGGCCGCTTGTAAGCCGACTTGTTTGTGATATGTTTTCTTCTTTTAGCAACTGAGGAACATGGACTATCATGGTGCGTGGTCCAACCCATATCCTTGTTTGGTTGTTAGGTTGGGCTATTGTGCTGTGATAGGCTATGGACCGAAGCTGCGATCAGAAGCCCTTCACCTGCCTATGGTTATAGGATATATCTTATCTCGGCACGATATTGGCACCGATTGTCCTTGTTTGGTTGTAAGGGTGTCGTATTGTCTCGATGATATGGTATATGCCTATAACTCTTGAATCAGGTCTTAATTTACTCATTGGATTTTGTCTTATTCATTATGTGCTTCCTTGTGGTACTTGCTATTCGAGGCCTGACCCCGTTGGTTTTGTTTGGCCATATATCGTAGTAGCACCAGAGGATCCACCCTTCTACCCGAACAATGGTGCACACCAGGAGTATGGGCGCCAGGGACCATGAGTGGGTTTCTTTTTTACCGCTCTGATATCTTATATTTTGTACTTGGCATTTAGCCACCGGTACCTGTTTAGCCGGCTGTTCTGGACATTAGTTTTCTTTTATATAATTGTAATTAAATCAGACTGCAGCTGACTACGATTATATACCTATGACTCTCGGCACTAACTTATCATTTTGTATAGCTAGGCTCATGATTTATTTTGATAAAGCGTCGGGGACGCCTTACTGCTTTGTCTTATATGATCATTACTTACTGCTTCTTGTTTTGATTGATTGAGACATAGATGCTCTGTGATACCATAGGAGACTTGATTGTAGCATGCACCCTTTGTCTCTTGACAGCCACGATCGCCGTATGATATTTGTATACCTCATATGGTGTAGCTGGCCTAGCTACCCTCAGTATTTTGGTACTGGGGCATGACAAGATATGTTGGTAGTAATTTTAGCAACTAGTTGGGAGGTTATAATGTTTTAGCGACATGTGTTTTGAGGGAGTAGTGTGACCAAAGGTGGGTAGAAGTCCTCAAGGAATTGTAGTTTCGAAATGACCATAATAGTAATTGATAGCTAGTGGGACCCGTCTTCTACCATTATCGTTGGATTTTTCCTTAAATTTCGAGGACGAAAATATTTTAAGGTGGGTAGATTTGTAACTCCTCTTCCCAAAATTTTGAAGTATTTTTTATTTATTATTTAATTGAATTAAAATGGTGATTTTCATATAATATTTTATTATGACACAAATTGTTGAATATATCTACATTACAACTTTTAGAATATTGTATAATATTATTGGTACCTATTTTAAGGTTGTGTATACCTATTCTGTACTCTTTGGATTATATAGGCATATAAATGTGTGTGCATATATAGTTTACATATATAACTATTGAAGGAAAATGGAAATAAATAAAAAGCCCAAAAACCTTACTGTTAGCTCACCCCAGCCGAGCCTCTTCACAGACCCGAGCTCCCCCTTAAGAATTCAACACACAGCCGAGCCCTCCCCTATTGTATATATAGGTAAAACCGAGATGGTTCCTCAAAAAACCCTAACCCAATCTCGATCCCCTGAGTTCGTGGCCACCCCAGAGCCTACCCTAACCTTGGGCAACCTCTGTGCGCAACCCCACGATGCCGGAGCGCTGTCCATCGCCGGCCGTCGCGCGTGAAATCGAGGAGCATCGACGTCATAACCACGATTAAGAGCCTTTTTATGGAAAGCCGATATAACCCTCTTTCAATTCCATAATTTAGTTTAGGTAGAAGCGTAATCTGTTTGTCGAAAAATTGATGCAAAGATCGACCAAAACAGGTTTTTGTTGGTTTATGAGCAGCGGCGTCATAACCAACTTTGCAGTAAGTTTACTCCCTTAATACTTGATCGTTTCACGATCCGTAAACTTCTATGGAAAGTCGATATAACCCTCTTTCAATTCCATAATTTAGTTTAGGTAGAAGCGTAATTTGTTTTTCAAGAAATCGATGTAAAGATCGACCAAAACCTGTTTGCAAATAGCAAAACAGAGCAGTCTCGACCCTAAGTTGGAAGACAAATATCTGCCAATCCAAATCGAGTTTTCAAAATCTACTTAAAGGGACATATAGGCAACATAACCACGATTAAGAGCCTTTTTATATTCTCTGATTTCATCCAGCATGTGAAAAGTATTTCGACTTCCAAAACCAACAAAAACCTATTTTTAGAACATTGAGAATATTGAAAAACTCTCCGGTACGACGTGCGTCCTGCCAAATTGGGCGACGTGGTCGCGAACCGAAAGCATCGAAAGGTGTGTATCGACTTCGTGGACATATGGGCATTGACTGAATTCAAATTGGTCACGTGTGCGCGACGAATTTGATGCGTATCCGTCGAAATTTACCGTATCTGCCACTTTGTAAAATTTTCAATTACTTTGTGCATGTTCGTCAAATCGAGATAAAACTTGCGCCAACAAGACTGTATCATTTTTTTGGTCCTGTATGTCAAATTTGGTCTAATTTTGAGACAGTTGATCGGATCGCCATTTTGCGGGTCCCACGATCTGACTCAACGAGCAATTTTGTGCACGGCCCGTCGAAATCCAACTTTGGACATACGGTTGGGTTCGTATCGAAAAATCGGACCCATAGACATATAGTTTGACAAGTTTAGAGACCATTGACTCTGGCACGCATTTTGGTACAAAGCGGGTCCAACGGTGGACATCATTTTGGCCAGAAATTACTTTTTTGCTCCTGTGTCCAGAATTGGACTTATGGACAGACAGTCCTAGATAATTTGACTATTATGACAATGTTGGTAACCTCTATTTCAGCTTTCGGAGACAGTTGTGAGATTTGAACTTTATGGCTTACCAATTGACGGTATATTGTTGGTTCTTCGTGCTACCACCAGGCGATTATACCTTGCCTCCATATACAGTTTATTTACATGCTTATAGCCCTTCTCTTTATATGTTATCATCGTGCTTCTCTGGTTGATTTTTGTTTATATGCTTTTCTTTATACCTTGTATATTAGTTTATTTGCCTTGTTCGTATATCATCATCGTTCATGACTTGATACTGTAGTTATATCGGATTCGTGTCATCACATGTATCATGACTGAGTTATATCATGTCGTAGGATGTGTAAGTCATGATTGAACTGCTGTACCTTGTTTTGGAATTCCCACCCGCGAGTCCACACTAGGGGCGAGGGTCATTTCTTGAAGCTAACCTGCGAGTCCACAATAGGGGCGAGGGTGATTCTTGAAGCTAACCTGCGAGTCCACACTAGGGACGAGGGTTAGTAGTTGTTCAAACCTGCGAGTCCACACTAAGCCGAGGGTTTGAGTATCCGATTTGTTTCTTGTCATGAGTTCATGTTTCCTTTCCAGCAATTCATTTATGCATAGTGGTTCCCGTTTCTGTGTTTATAGTCACCTGTCAGTAGCCACCTGTCAGTTTCTGTCTCATTTCCTGTTTATTACCTGTTTATATTCGTATGTATGATAGAACTATTAGATAGACATATTTTTATGTATCTTGCTATGTCCCCTGAGGACCTGATGATCTCTTCAGGTTTAGCGATCACATAGAGTAGTTAGCAGAGCAGGATGGTAGAGGGTTGTGATACACTTGCAGGATCCAAGTATTGATATTACGTTTATTATCCTTTCATGCTTTCATTCCTTATCATGATATACTCTGCTTGTTAGCTTACTTTAAAGACTCATATTATTTCTTGGAGTCTAATCGGACATATATGCTAGTGGGCTGCAGACCACGACCCATAGTGTTCATCCATGTTTCATATTCTTATTGTGGATTGAAATATAGTGTTGCCTTGCCATGATTAGACCCATTACATTGTCCAGATAGCATTTACGTATTCGGGTTGGGCTGGAGTCCGCTCAATACAAAGCTGGCTTGCTCACGCACTTGCATCCCGAAAAGCGGGTGCAGGTCGTGACAAGTATTCCGTCGGTACACACTGGTACATCGGTGGTATGCCGATTCTGGCCGAAAAACAAACCTAAAAGCATTGAACAAGTTCCGAAAACCAAAACTCGTCCTGAAAGTTGCTAAAAATTAGTATAACCATGAAAACAATACTAGAGGTACGTCGTGTATGGCCTGTATAGTAAGTCTCCTGGCAATCACTCCGGTATCATTCACGATACGAAGTTTCCTACTAGGAAAATATCAGGATTTCATAGAAAATCAAAACCTAGCCCAAACCAAATACCAAGACGGTCAAAATGACAATAATCATAAGAATCATGGGAGAAACATATTTAGTAAAGCAAGTACTAGGAAATACTTGTTATTTCCGGGGCACAATTTTCGATAGAAAACTGAGAAAATGAATCAATTATAAAAATAACGTTTTAATGCAACACTTCAAAGAAGGTGCACAACAGAGATCCTAGGAGGATTCTGAATTACGATAATCTAAAAAGATTTTGTAACAGTAATAAGCGACAGTAGCACTTCTAAACAAAAGGTACGATTCTAAATGCTAACAGCAGCAGCGATGATAGGCGAAAGATGAAAGATGGCCTGCTGGGGTGAATGATCACCGTTGCTCAAAGCTTAATTCGCCCCACACGAACAGCTTCCAGGAACCATAAAGTTCGACGGAGAAGTTTGGAACACTCTACATTTATGTTATCACCTTAGCACTTATACTTAAACTAAGAATTGTCCTAATGTGCATTAAACTTTTCATACTTGCTACTATGTATATTGCTTTGTTCGTCTAATATGTATATGTAAAAAAGCAATAAGTAAGATCAATGTGGACATATGCAATAAAGAAATTATGGTGGGCCAAAGACGACGGATCCCATAAGATTTCTCTGAACCACCCGACGACATCTCCGGAGCCACGCACTCGGGGTCAGCGGACGGGGATCGAGGGGGCAGTGCCCCTCGTCGGGGGTTTGGGGGTGAAGCTTCCAAAAGATATTCAGTTTTTACAAACTGGATATCTTTGGACAGCTGCCGCCAAGGGATAAAGCCAGTACCTATCAAAGGAAGAAGCCAAGCCATGCCATCATCATTTCAAGACTCTGAAGAAGCCTGCACCTGCTATAGTATATCTGGAGTTTATAATGAATCTTAGGAATATTTGTAAACACAAGAAATGGATGGCAAAATCGAAAGCTAGGGTAGAAATTAGCCCAGGGTCATTTTCGAATAAAAATCGGCATACCGACGGTATACCGGTCTATACCGACGGCATACCGATTTTGTTCACAGAAAATTTCTGTCTACAAAATCGGCATACCGACGGCATGCCGGTCCATACCGACGGTATACCGATTTAGTAACGTTGAAATTCCAACGGTCGAATTTTGAGCATTTAATGATCCCAACGGCTATATTTTTAGCCGTTGCATTCCAGACCGGTATACCGACGGCATGTCAGTTCATACCGACGGTATACCAGTTCGCTGACTGAAAAGTTGCCTTTGGCTCTTTTCAATGCTTTGGTTATAAATAGCCTTGAACCCCTTCATTCAAGGTTGATGCTTTGAGCCTAAAAGTTTCTAAACCACCAAAGCCTATCCACAAACAACTCTACAAAGCTTTCATTTGCCATCCATAAATTGTGTTAGAGTTATTGAGTTGAAAAGTAAGATCTTCATCTTATTGTATAAGGAGATCAAAACCTATTATGAAAGGTTGAAGTTAGAGAGTCTTCGTGTCCAAACTCTTGGTTGAAGTTGGGGAGTCTTCGTATCCAAACTCTCGGTTTAAGTCGGAGAGGCCTTCGGATTAAAGCTCTCGTGTAAGAAGTTGGCGAGTTCTTCGGATCCAAACTCGTGTGTAACTATTACTCAAATAGTGGATTAAAGCTGGAGAGAGTTCCGGGACTGGAGTGTATCTTGGGAGGATACCAGGATATATCGTGTGTCGGTATTGTTATTGCTTCTTCTCTTGTACTTATATTTTTAAATTGCCCATTAGTTTGTGCTAAGTGCTTGATTAGTTAGCTTGACCCTATTCACCCCCCCTCTAGGGTTCCTACAATTGGTATCCGAGCAAGGACTCTATTATTAGGCTTAACATCCTTAGAGTAGATCCTTGTTATTTTTCTATGGCATCGTATTCCTCCTACTCCTCATCCGATAAAGAAGGTTTTACTTCTAGTAGCATAGACAATCATGTTTCTTCTAAATGTAAGAAATGCTCTAAGTGGAAAGCCATGGCTAAACAATCCTTAGAGATTCTTGACAACCTTCATTCTACAAATGAAGAACTTTCTGAAAAGGTTATTCATTTAGGAGAAGCAAATGAGTTTTTGAGAAATAAAAACAATGATTTATTATCTAGACTTGATTCTCAAAACTCATCATGTGTTTCTTTAAAGAGTTTGAATGAGGCTTTAATCTTGAAAATCAAATCTCTTTCCTCATCTATAGAAGATCTTAAAAGTCAAACGCTTATGTTAACTTCTTTGCACGATTCTTCTATTGATTCTTTAAAGAAACAAAATGATGATTTTATTTCTAGAATTGCTTTATTTGAAAAAGAGAATTATGCTTTAAATGCCAAATTTCATTCTCTTACTTGTTTGCATGATGATTTGCTATTAGAACATAATATTCTTAACACAAAATTTTCTCATGCTCACTCTAAGGATATTCATCATTCTAGTATGTCACATGTTTATAACCATGCTCATTCTGATACATGTGCACACACTAGCATTAGGTACTTTTATTGCTCTCGCATTGGACACATGAGCTTTACATGCCCTATTCGTAGGACCTTTACTACCAATGCTAGAGTAAGTGCTATATGGGTCCCTAAAGCTAATAAATGTGGATCCAAGTTTATTTGGATACCAAAGTCTTCATCTAATGTTGTAGGTGAAGCTTCTTGTATCGAAACATAGCACCGAGGAGCGTGTTGGTGGTTGTAAAACTCAAATGTCATCTTCTAAGCAATTGTACCAACACAAGCATGGCCACTAGAGCCACTTTGGTAACATGCTAAACGATTCTTTTTAAATTGTTTATATTTGTAGAATCTAGCATGTTTCTCTTTATGTCATGCTACTAGCTCACATTGATATCCTTTAGTTGTCTTCTATATAAATCAATGTGAGATATAATACTAGCATGCTTAGTTAATTTTTTTATTAATTCTTTTATCTAGCATGACTAGTTGCTCATCTTAAATGATTAGTTCACACTATATAGTTTATCACTCATTTTCTATTAGTGTGACACATTTATATATGCATGCTCGTTATTCTTAATCTTTATTTATAAAGCATGCATATCACTCTAGTCCATAGGAGCTTGGTTTTGATTTGAGTTTATATGATTTTAACTCTCCGTCTTTAAAGTTTTTGAAATAGTTACTTCTTGCCGGGTTGTATTTAATGTTTCTTAATCGGTATTTGTGAATATATATGTTTAGCACAAGCTTGTTATTACTTGACAAGTATATACTTATACTTTTACTTTAACCTTGTGCTCACATAATATATTCATTATTGATTCTCATATTTTATTTTGATTAAACCTCTTATGAATCAATTATGTCTTTGCCTAATAAAGATTATTTATACGTGTTTTGAATTTGTGATAGTTTTTCAAACATTCATTACGGATACATGACTATATTCATTATATTTTCATTTACATGTAGTTCATGTATTTCTTATGTTGATATACATTTTTGTATAAATATCTTTATATGGGAATATGAGTTAATCTAAAGTTTTATATTGAATTGAAGAGTATTTAATTATACTTGTTACCTTCAAACTTGTGCTTATCTCATACTTAGCTATTGATTTCTTTGACCAAAATTGTGCTTCTTGAATCAATTAGCTTCTTCCTTAAAGTCTTCTTTTGATGATATCTTCTTGACTTTTTGGTTGGCATTATGGATACATGTTCTTAATTCATTTTTGATCTTTTCATGTATGCCTATTCGTGATATATATAGTTTCATATATATAAAAGACTCCTAGCTTTTGATATTTATTTGTTTTATATCTTTAAGTTGGGATGGTGAGAGACAATATTTGTTTATGTCTTGTACTTGACTATTTATGGAAGTTCTTTTAAGAATCACATGGTTTTGTGCTTTGTCGTGTTTTTATATTTACCTCCGTTTTTAGTGCACATTTTCAAATCGATATCTTCTATATATTTCTGTAGTGCACTATGAAAGCTTTTTCGTAAAATATGATTCTTACTATCTTTAGCACATTTAGCTTTTTTGATCTTTATAATCTTTCTTTGCTCATTCCTTGGGTACTATGCTTCCTTAGAATTATTGTTGCCCAATGATGCTTTTGTAGCACATGAGAATACATGTAATTGATACATCATATTTCTTATGACTTTAGCCCCTATGGTTTGAGCTTTTATGTTGAGATTTTCTATTTCTAGAGAAAACATGGATATAATATTTTGAATTCTCTAGATCAATCTATTATTTCATTATCTTAGACTAATCTCAATACTTGGCAAAGAGATTTGTTTTATTATTATTTTTTGGATATCTCTTTGGCCATATTTTGATAGAGTCTAGTTCATTTTTTTTTACTATCTTCTTGCTCTTATCATTGCTTAGCAAATAGTCTATAAATCATTTTGATCATTCAAAATGTATGCCCTTAATTATGAACTCTATGCTTAAGCAAGTATCTTTAGTGTTTGTGACTTAAGATTTAATGAGCACTTTTATCTTGTTAATGACTTACCTCATTAATCTTAATTAGTTATGTAGCTTGCTTAGTTATGATATATTGTTAAGCTATATAATCTATGTTCACATTCACTCTTCTAGCTATTGTTTTTTGTTTCAATCTATATATGATATGCTAGTTTCCAAACAAGATGTATGAATTGTCTTGATGTGATTTGTATTCTATTTTAGATACGTATGTCTTGTTCTCTAAAACTAGTTTGACAAACATTTAATTTGATCTTGTTTTTCAAAAGAGGATTGTGATTCCTTACTTTAACTTTCTTCCATACAAGTCATTAGTATCTCTTAATTTTTCTCATTTTGAGTCATGATTTCATCGTATTATCATGTACATCTCTTTTTGATTATATTTGCAATCATTTAAATGATAATGACTCTTTCCCATATTTTTTATTAATTTGTGAGATTGTTTTTTGGATTTGTGATTTTCTCTTGATGAGATTCATTGGATCATATTTATTCAATTGTTTTCTTTATGAATGATCCTAATGGTTGAGTAGTCCTATATTATCTTATTATATGATTATCAAACTAATTTATTACTCTACTTTGACTACTCATGGATTGCCACATATGGGCCTTTGCTATTTGAACTTTATGGATTATTATTTACCATTAGCAAGGTTTGAATTTTACCCATTGATGGGTACATATATGGTGAAACATACCTAGTCCTTGCAAAGTAATAAATTGGTTGATTCTTTCTTAATTAGATAATCATGGACATGATAATTGAGTTTTATTTTTATTTTTATTTTTGAGCTATATTCTGTCTATCATCATGATTGTTCTTAATTGACTCTATTCTTTTTCATGATGATATTTTCTCAAAGGATAACATACATTGATCTATCATATTTAAATATGAGATACTTCTATATAGATTAATGTATGCCATCTTTTGATTATACGTGCTTAATTGGATTATTCTTCTAATTTTTTTTATCTTTAGCGGCTATTAATTGGATATCTCTTCTTGACTAAAGATGATATTATTCGTCTTTTGACGATATTGTAGCCTTATATGCATTGAGTAAAGGGGAGAAATCCATAGTTGATTTACCCTTAAATCCTTTAGTTATATATTTTATGCTATAAGTGCTTTTGGAACTAGACGCATATTTTAAGGGGGAGCAAATTAATTGATTCAATTCATTTATACCCTGTAATATGTCGTATACCTAGTTCATCATGGACCCATATTTTCTTCTATTTTCATATCCTATTGATTGAGTCATGATATTTTTATTTATGAAGGACTTATGAGAGTGTACGCAATTGTCTTCATCATATTATCTCTCTTTTATATGGGTTAACTAAGTCATCCTGTTAATATTAACTTTCATATCTTATCTTGATGATTATTGTGCTTTCATTGTTTTGGCTTTCCTTATATGCTTAATTGATTTGGCTTTTCTTATTGAGGACTTACCTAAAATTCTTGTTTATCTATATTGGTAATACTTTGAGGGGGAGCATTCAAGTCGACTGAATTTCTCCTTCTCAAGTATTTTTCTCCTTTACCTTCATGTTTATCAAAATGGGTATTCATATAACATGATAAGGTAATTGAGTTCAAATGCATGAACTTGGGTAAGCATACAGATTTTGCAAATAATGAGATTAATCTATATCAATTGCTCTATTGTACATTGATCATTCATTTCTTTTATTCTATTATTTATTTGTGGACAATTTTGACTTTCAAATGACTTTTTGATCAATGTTTCAAGTTTATATTTCAATCTGTATTAAGTTTATATCTTCCAACTATCTCACTTGGTATTTTTTTATATCAATTACTTTGCAATTATCTAATCCTCACGGCTTTTGACTAAAATTCTTTATGTCATAATTCTCTTCCAAAACTAGATTAATATTTCATATCATATTATGTTTTGGATTTCTTTCTTGAATTTTATGTTGGTAAACTATCTACTGATTATTTTCAAATACTTTTAGTTCTACCAACTGTATTGTGTTTTGACAAGCTATTTTCTATTTGGTACTCTACATTTGATATGTAGTTTCTAAACTTGTCTTTACACACTTCTTCCATTGTTTCTTCATTTAGTATTTCTTGATCATGATTGTCCATGCCTTCCTCATGCTCTGATTTATGTACTTAAGATTGATTTTCTCTTATCTCTTAGTACGGGGGAGCCTATTTTTGATCATGTCAAAGGGGGAGAAGTAAGTTTAAGTTTGTATTTATAAGTAATCTAAGTAGTATGCTTTCAGTGATATTGCTTATGTCTTTTGTATATTAGTGATACATGCATCTATTGTGTCCATACTAAACTTAACCGATTTGCCATAATCAAAAAGGGGGAGATTGTTGGCCCAATGATTGTATCATATTTTTGAATATGGTTAATGTGTTAGCATTTCATTTTCACTAATCTTCATACTATCGCTACAGCATTCCTACTTATACTTATAACTTTGGTGATATGTGCCTATTGGTTTACATATTATTGATATGAGCCTATCTATCTTAAATTTAATCGGGTTGCCAAAATCAAAACTATATCTTTGATTATGGTCATTCAATTAAGTTTACTCATTATGATATCACTAACATTTATGCTATCACCTTAGCACTTATACTTAAACTCAGCATTGTCTTAATGTGTATTAAAATTTTCATACTTGCTACTATGTATATTACTTTGTTCGTCTAACATGTATATATAGAAAAGCAATAAGCAAGATCAATGTGGACAAATGCAATGAAGAAATCATGGTGGGCCAAAGACGACGGATCCCACAAGATTTCTCTGAACCACCCAACGACATCTCCGGAGCCACGCACTCGGGGGTCAGCGGACAGGGGTCGAGGAGGCAGCGCCCCTCGTCGGGGGTTCGGGGGCGAAGCCCCCGAAAGGTATTCAGTTTTCACAAATTGGATATCTTTGGACAGCTGCCGCCAAGGGATAAAGCCAATACCTATAAAAGGAAGAAGCCAAGCCATGCCATCATCATTTCAAGACTCTGAAGAAGCCTGCACCTGCTATAGTATATCTGGAGTCTGTAATGAGTCTTAGAAATATTTGTAAACACAAGAAATGGATGGCAAAATCGAAAGCTAGGGTAAAAATTAGCCCAGGGTCATTTTCGGATGAAAATCGGCATACCGACGGTATACCGGTCTATACCGACGGCATACCGATTTTGTTCACAGAAAGTTTCTGTCTACAAAATCGGCATACCGACGGCATGCCGGTCCATACCGACGGTATACCAATTTAGTAACGTTGAAATTCCAACGGTCGAATTTGGAGCATTTAATGATCCCAACGGCTATATTTCTAGCCGTTGCATTCCAGACCGGTATACCGACGGCATGCCGGTTCATACCGACGGTATACCGGTTCGCTGACTGAAAAGTTGCCTTTGGCTCTTTTCAATGCTTTGGTTATAAATAGCCTTGAACCCCTTCATTCAAGGTTGATGCTTTGAGCCTAAAAATTTCTAAACCACCAAAGCCTATCCACAAACAACTCTACAAAGCTTTCATTTGCCATCCATAAATTGTGTTAGAGTTATTGAGTTGAAAAGTAAGATCTTCATCTTATTGTATAAGGAGATCAAAACCTATTATGAAAGGTTGAAGTTGGAGAGTCTTCGTATCCAAACTCTTGGTTGAAGTTGGAGAGTCTTCGTATCCAAACTCTCGGTTGAAGTCGGAGAGGCCTTCGGATTAAGGCTCTCGTGTAAGAAGTTGGCGAGTTCTTCGGATCCAAACTCGTGTGTAACTATTTACTCAAATAGTGGAGTAAAGCCGGAGAGAGTTCCGGGACTTGAGTGCCTCTTGGGAGAATACCAGGATATATCGTGTGTCGGTATTGTTATTGCTTCTTCTCTTGCACTTATATTTTTAAATTGCCCATTAGCTTGTGCTAAGTGCTTGATTAGTAAGCTTGACCCTATTCACCCCCCTCTAGGGTTCCTACAATTGGAAGAAGCTGAGTACAACCATATTACAATTAATGTTTTTAGTCCAAAATAAGTTAGAACAACGAGAAACCATGATGGCAAAGAGTATATAAAGAACTAGCAAGAGATGAACTAACATGATATGAACTAGCACTAGCAAGATATGAACTAACATAATGTAACTAGCAAGGTATGAACTAACGAGATACGAACTGACAAAATGTAAACTAGCAAGATGTGAACTAACAAGATAATGGACTAGGTAAAGGAAAAATAGGAACAACTATGCGTGTGTGAAATACCTTTTAATACGTGAACGGCTGGACTAATACGGCACATCATACGATGGCTATCCACAATAATAGGGTACGGCTAACTCATACGTGGGGTGTATGACTTAGCTATCCACAATCAAAATAGTTGGGTTTGTTCACGTATTTACCGAGTATTTCTCCTCTCGACTCTCTAACAATCAATAACGGTCAATGATACACTAAGAAGGATATAATAACTACGATGTCACAATCGTGCCTTAACGAAATATCAAGCAATGTCTCAACGGGATATCAAACAAGGAAACGATGAGAAAACGTTATAATGAACTAAAGCATAAATGCAATACTGTACTTGCCTGAATCCTTGTATAAACCATAGTCACAAGTCGAGGATGAGGGGATTGCCAATCTTGCAGCTTTCAACCTATAATATACATCGTACCACGAACCATGTACGAAAACCACAAGTCAATTAAAAGGCTCTAGTTCTAAATTCATAGAATAAGTGGCTAATTGGGTTACTAATCTTTTAATAGTTAATTCTGGAATAATTACTTAAAAAATATCATTTAACCTAATAATAATCTAAATATAATCTAAACATGTAAGTTTGGCCATCAAAAGTCATGTTTCCAATTTTGGAAACCAAATCACGCAAATCGAGACGTTCCGTTGACTATCTAGTCAAACATTATGAACTCTAGATTTTGAAAGTGTACCTTGGTAGATTTCAGCACCACGAGTGCGCTGGAATCAATCGTGCCACAAAATCACGTTTTGGTCAAAAGATATTGCCGTTATGGCTAATCGTGACCAAAACGGTGATCAACCGATCAATTCCGAGTTCAACAGAATAACTAAAATACTAGATGAATGAAATAAATTCTGGAAAAAATATATGTCGTAGACCTCTGTGTTAGCTTTCCTAAACTTTAAACGGTTCATGATTTCGATTTCTGGTTCTCCCGAAATCTCGAAAACATCAAAACCGTATCAAGTTTTGGGCAACTAATACTCTACGAATTTCACAGAAATTAAGATTTAGATTTGATGAAAATAAATTACATATTCAGGAAGTTTACCTCGAGACGAATCCAACTAAAAAAATGGCGCGGGAATCCGAGGTCGGGGCTCTCCGCAATCGTCTCGGGAAGTTGATGAATCACCAAGATCAAACCACAAAGGAGGAGGCTATAATTAATTAGTGTTTGTGAATATACATGCATATATAGGAGAGAGAGAGAGGCGGTTACTGTAGCGAGCGCCGACAGGTGGGCCCCCCTGGGTGAATTAATGGTTAATTATTTATTTAATTCAAAAAATCATTTAAAAATCATTTTAAGTCGAAATAAATCAAAATAATTTACAGAAAAATCCAGAAAAATTCTAAAAAATTGTAGAAAATATTTCTAAGTGTCTAGAATCTAAATAAAATATTTTAACATAAAATATTATCGTGTGACCTCAAAGTAAATTTCCAAAGCCTATAAAATATAATTTCTATAGGTTTTAATTATGTAAAAATTCCCAAAAATTCTAAACAACTTTAGAAAAATTCTAAAATATTCTAGAAAATATTTTTAGTCGTTTAAAGCCCAAATAAAAATATTTGGTACAGAAATACCCCGTGTGACCTTACAATAAATCCTGAAAGTCCTTAAAGATAATAAAACCTTAAATATTAAATACCTAAAAATATCCAAAAATTGTAGAAAAATATAAAATAGCTAAATAATACATATATAAGCTATCTAGAGGTCATATGACCTTAATATGGTCATAGCTCACCTACAAGCTTTGGCATGACTCCCAATGACCATAAAATTAATCATAAACAAATAAAATTAAAAAAAATAAAAATTTGGAAAGTGGGCTTACAAATCTATCTACCTTTGAAAAATTTCGTCCTCAAAATTTCAAAAGATACAAATAGACACAACCAAAAATATCATCAAAATATGATATGACCAATCGATATGAATAAGCACGACAAAGAATATAATCAAGAAAATAATGTGATGAATGATCGAAATTGATCCGGCGTATAGAATCGAAATCTAAATACGTTTTAGAAATATAATGGAAGGAAATCAAAATAGGTTTAAAAGATGACGATCCAAAAATAGAAAACTATGAGAGAAATAAAGAACTACTAGTTGTAGAGAAGGTGGTAACAAGAAATAAGACATCAAATAAACTTGAAAGAAAAAAATTTAATAGTCGTATGCCAATAAAGGATATAGTCGCTATGATATTCGAAAATCATAAGTATATCGGAAGTCATTTAACCGAGAATCCATGCCTCGTCAGTGTATATCTGGCTGCCGTGAACCCTTGGTTTCATGACTCAAGTATAATATGTTATCGAACACTTTATCAACTCTACCCAATATTGACACAATAAATCAAAAGATCAATAATACAACTAGGATATAGTTTTAGTAATATTCGACAACCTACGCATTTTCAACTTAGCGGTTATGCCACGCCAGTGCGCTGCTGAATGCAGTGAACTCGCAGTCTCCATAATTCAAATAAATAGGGACAGTGCACATCTGCCTTACCATTGTATGTCATCAAAAATTATTTTAACTATATCCATAAGAATTTCAAAGAAACTTCAATAAATTCAAATAAGTCGATCATGATAAGAAAATATAAGTATCTGTCCTTGAGTAAAAGTATCAGTTTTGAAAATAAAATGATCGCAAAATAGTTTTAAAAATAAAACGAGGTTTAGAGAAGGTAGAAGATAAAATAGCACAAATGATCTAAATTAGGAATTAAATTCTGTGAAGGCCTAACTTACCAAACTTATACTCTACCCACCTTGGATCCTACCAACATGTCAAAATAAAATAACGTATTCTCTTAGAAAAATTCTTCGATTTATCTATGCCTAGACTTCAATAAATCATTGGCTAAATCACATGGCCTATTTAACAATCTTAACTATCCAAGGGTCAAATTGAATAAGGGACTCCTAGTCCTATTCATTCTCATAAAGTCAAATCAAAACTAATTGTGAATGAGCATCCTAGTCGCAGGCTTGCAGTAGTACGACTAACTTAAGTACTACCACAAGTTTACAATTTTTTGCGAAAACAGACCTGCATGGGCCACCAAAAAAACTTGTCATGACTTGCACCCGCTTTACGGATACGAGACGTGTCCAAGCCCAGCCTACGCCGCAGTGTCGACGGTTGTACGCTGTCTAGACCGTAATAAACAAAATGCTCATAAATACTAACTGCTCATTCACAAAAACTAAATCAACTTTACAATATATGAAAGTTTTACATTTGAAGAAGAATGTAAGCTTTTACAATTGTAGAAAACTACCACACATCTAACTAGTCTTCTATGGTTTGGCCTTCGAGTCTCTATCTCTCCCTCGTATGGTCCATAGCGCAAGAGTAGGCACGTCAAACTCACCTATAACAATGATCCAGTCAGGAAAGGAGCAGAGTGCAACCATATTGCAATTAATGTTGTTAGTCCAAAATAAGTTAGAACAACGAAAAACCATGATGGCAAAGAGTATATAAAGAACTAGCAAGAGATGAACTAACATAATATGAACTAGCACTAGCAAGATATGAACTAACAGTATGTAACTAGCAAGGTATGAACTAACGAGATACGAACTGACAAAATATAAACTAGCAAGATGTGAACTAACAAGATATGAACTAACAAGATAATGGACTAGGTAAAGGAAAAATAGGAACAACTATGTGTGTATGAAATACCTTTTAATACGTGAACGGCTGGGCTAATACGGCACATCATACGATAGCTATCCATAATAATAGGGTACGGCTAACTCATACATGAGGTGTATGACTTAGCTATCCACAATCAAAATAGTTGGGTTTGTTCATGTACTTACCGAGTATTTTCCCTCCCGACTCTTTAACAATCAATAACGGTCAATGATACACTAAGAAGGATATAATAACTATGGTGTCACAATCGTGTCTCAACGAAATAACAAGCAATGTCTCAACGGGATATCAAACAAGGAAACGATAGAGAAAACGTTATAATGAACTAAAACATAAATGCAATACTGTACTTGTCTGAATCCTTGTATAAACTATAGTCACAAGTCGAGGATGAGAGTATTGCCAATCTAGAAGCTTTCAACCTATAATATACATCGTACTACGAACCATGCACGAAAACCACAAGTCAATTATAAGGTTCTAGTTCTAAATTCATGGAATAAGTGGCTAATTGGGTTACTAATCTTTTAATAGTTAATTCTGGAATAATCACTTAAAAATAACATTTAACCTAATAATAATCTAAATATAATCTAACCATATAAGTTTGACCATCAAAAGTCATGTTTCCAATTTTGGAAACTATAACATGCAAATCGAGGCGTTCCGTTGACTATCTAGTCAAACATCATGAACTCTAGATTTTGAAATGCACTTTGGTAGATTTCAGTGCCACAAGTGTGCTGGAATCATCCGTGACACAAAATCACATTTTAGTCAAAAGATATTACCGTTATGGCTAATCGTGACCAAATCGGTGATCAACCAATCAATTCTGAGTTAAACAAAATAACTAAAATACTAGATGAAGGAAATAAATTCTGGAAAAAAATATATGTCGTAGACCTATGTGTTAGCTTTTCTAAACTTTGAACGGTTCATGATTTCGATTTCTGGTTCTCCCGAAATCTCGAAAACATCAAAACCGTGTCAAGTTTCGAGCAATTAATACTCTACGAATTTTATAGAAATTAAGATTTAGATGTGATGAAAATAAATTACATATTCAAGAAGTTTACCTTGAGACGAATCCGATAAAAAAATGGCGCGCGAATCAGAGGTCGGGGCTCTCCGCAATCGTCTCGGGAAGTTAAGGAATCACCAAGATCAAACCACAAAGGAGGAGGCTATAATTAATTAGGGTTTGTGAATATACATGCGTATATATAGGAGAGAGAGAGAGAGGCGGTTACTGTAGCGGGTACCGACAGGTGGGCCCCCCCTGGGTGGATGACTGGGTAATTATTTATTTAATTCAGAAAATCATTTAAAAATTATTTTAAGTCCAAATAAATCAAAATAAATTGTAGAAAAATCCAGAAAAATTCTAAAAATTTGCAGAAAATATTTCTAAGTGTCTAGAATCTAAATAAAATATTTTAGCACAAAATATCATCGTGTGACCTCAAAGTAAATTCCCAAAGCCTATAAAATATAATTTATATAGGTTTTAATTATATAAAAATTCCCAAAAATTTTAAAAAACTTCAAAAAAATTCTAAAATATTCTAGAAAATATTTTTAGTTATTTAGAGCCCAAATAAAAATATTTGGTCTAGAAATACCCTCGTATGACCTTACAATAAATCCTGAAAGTCCTAAAAAATAATAAAACCTTAAATATTAAATACCTAAAAATATCCAAAAATTGTAGAAAAATATAAAATAGCTAAATAATACATATATAAGCTATCTAGAGGTCATATGACCTTAATATGGTCATAGCCCACCTACAAGCTTTGGCATGACTCCCAATGACCATAAAATTAATCATAAACAAATAAAATTAAAAAAATTAAAAATTTGGAAAGTGGGCTTACAGTGTCATCGACCAGCTGGCGCTTGAGGCCCTTGGTGAACGGATTCGCCAGGTTCTCCTGACTCCGAACATCAATCACTGCAATAACATCCCTCTTGACGAGATCGTGTACTGCCCTGTGCTTCAACCACACAGTCCTCTTTTTCTCGTTAAAGAGGTCATTTGATGCCGCCGCCGCAGTCGCCTGGTTGTCGCAGTATATCGGTATCGTCAGTATTTACGCCCCAACCACTGAAAGATCAAACATGAGCTCCCGAAGCTATTCTGCTTCCTCCGCTGCGGTATCAAGTGCAAAGAACTTAGATTCCATGGATGACCGCGAGAGCATAGTCTGCTTCTTCGATTTTCACGATAAAACAGCTCCAACCATTGTGAAAATGTATCCACATGTGGACCTCTCGCTCTCCACTTCTAAGCACCAGCTGGCATCACTGAAGCCTTCCACTACCGGCGGATCTCTGCTGTAGTACAGTGCATATGTCTGAGTCTTCTTGAGATATCTCGTAACCCGTTTCATAGCTTTCTAGTGCTCAATGCCTGGGTTGCTCATAAAATGACTCAGTATTCCTATGACGAAAGCTATGTCAGGCCTTATGGCAGTAGTAGCATACATCAAACTCCTAATTACGCTTGCATACTCTAGCTGCCTAACGCTTTCCCCTGAATTAGGTGTCAGCTTCAGATCACACCTGTACGGCGTATCGATCCCTGTAAAACCCTGATACCCGTAACGAGTGATCATTTTCTCAACATAATGAGACTGTGACAGCGCTAGTCCAGTGTCTGTCCGGATGATCTTGATCTCTAAGATCACATCAGCTTCCCCCAAGTCCTTCATACTGAACTTGCTCGAGATGAACTTTTTTGTCCCCATGACACAGCCCATATCCGTACCTAGGATCAACACGTCATCCATGTACAGACAAACGATCACACCTCTTCCATCAACGAACTTCGTGTAAACACACTTGTCCATCTCGCTGACCATGTAGCCATTTGACCTTATAACCTTGTCAAATTTCTTATGCCACATCTTAGGAGCATGTTTAAGACCGTACAAGGATTTTACCAACTTGCAGACTGTCTTCAAGACCCTTGACGACAAATTCCTCTGGCTGTTGCATGTAAATCTCTTCGATCAGCTCACCATTTAGGAAAGCCATTTTTACATCCATCTGATGTATCACCATCTTATGTATTGCTGCGAAAGCAATCAACATTCTGATGGTGGTCATCCGGGCTACTGAAGCATACGTATCAAAGTAGTCAATCCCCTGCTTCTGAAAAAACCCCTTGGCTACCAACCTAGCCTTGAACTTGTCAATAGTTCCGTCTGTTTTCATCTTCTTCTTGAAGATCCATTTGCATCCGATGGGTTTAGCTCCTTCAGGAAGATCAACCAACACCCAAGTGTTATTTGAGGTGATGGAATCAATTTTATTGTCAATCGCCTCCTTCCAAAAAATCGCGTCTCTGGTCTTCATCGCCTCATCATAGGTAAGCGGATCTGCTTCCACATGATAGGTGACAAAGTCATTTCCAAAGTCCTTCGGCCTCCTCACACGCTTCGCTGATGGCTCAACGAGTTTTGGTTGAACCTTTGTTTCAACAATAACATCTTCTTGGACTACTTCTTCATTGAAAACTTCAGTTTTTTGCGCACCCTCATTTTTCTCCAGTATATTCGCAAGAACAATATTCTTGTGCCTTACAAATTTGTCTTCAAAATATTCTGCGTTGCGAGATTCAATGATATAATTTGACTCAATATCAAGAAATCTCCGAGCATCACTCTTCTCGGCATACCCCAAGAAGATCGTCTTTGTAGTCCTTGTCCCAAGCTTCTGAATCTTTCAGATCTGGAAGCTTGACATATGCCAGACACCCCCACACTCGAATGACATTCAAGTTTGGTCTGACCTTGAACCAGAGTTCATGAGGAGTAATGTCTGAAGTTGTATGAGGCACTCTATTTAGAATAAAAGTGACCGTCAATGCAGTTGCTCCCTAGTAGCAGTTTGGAAGACCTGCAGTCAACAATATTGAGTTAATCATTTTTGTTAACGTTATGTTCTTCCTCTCTGCTACTCTATTTGATTGAGGAGAGTACGGAGAGGTAGTCTCATTGACAATTCTATGTTCTTTGTAGAACGATGTGAATTCATGAGACATATACTCTCTACCTCGATCACGTCTTATTCTCTTGAGTTGTTGTCCAGTCTGCCGCTCAGCTTCGGCCTTAAACTCTTTGAACTTCTCAAATGCTTCGTCTTTCGCCTTCAGCAAGTAGACGAACACATACTTTGAGAAGTCATCGATGAAGGTTATGAAATACTTCATCCCGGCCTTTGTAGAGAATTGTTTGAAGTCACAGGTATCAGAGTGTACCAACTCTAGAAGATCTGTACTTCGATAAACCCGAGGAAATGGTTTCCTTGTGATCTTTGTTTGAGTACAAACTTCACATTTCTCTACCATACCCCCACACTTGAAGATAAGTCCTAGACTAGATATTTTGTTTATTCGTTTACAATGAACATGTCCTAGCCTATTATGCCACAACTCATATATAAGCAGAAGGAGTGATTGTATTAATTACATTAGATTGATTTACAAGCTGAATTTTGAACATTCTTTCGGTATAAAAAGCTTTCTCGAAATATGTTTCCTTAATAGACATCACCATCTGGCCAACATTGATGTCCATCCCGAGGCCTGCATTGCAGAGTAGGACTCCCGAGATCAGGTTCTTTGCGATAGCAGGTACATACTTCACACCTTGAAGCGTCAGAGACTTCTCCAAATTCAGCTTCAAAACCACCATCCCGATCTCGAGAACTTCAGCTTGTGCCTGGTTTGCCACCATAACCACTTCAGAAGTTGGTGTATAGGTGGTAAACCACTCATTGCTGGAGCAGACATGACAGGTGGCTCCAGTGTCTACCCACCAGTCAGAGTCAGCCCCCACCGTATCGACCTGCCCAATCATAGCACCAATATCAGTGATCATAGATACCTTGCTAGGCTCTTCTTGTTCTGATTGCTTGGTCTTTGCTTTGCATTCACTTTTGAAATGGCCCTTCTTGCCATACTTGAAACAAGGCATATGAGACTTAGCCTTCTTTTGCTTGATGGAAGTACCCTTCACATTCAGATTGTTAGGGTCCTTCTTCTTGCTATGGGAAGCATCATGCTTTCTCCTTGGTTCCTTGGTATGAACCAAATTGGCGTTAGCCAATTGCTTGAAAAGTGCATCCACTTTCTGTTGAACCCGCATCTGGTCCTCAACATAGTCTTCCTGTAGGAGATCGTTGAGACTGACCTCCAACTTCTTCCTATGCATGTTTGCATAGAACTTGCTCCACCCATCAGGGAGCTTCGAAACGATCCCTCTAATAAAAAATTTGTCAGGGAGAGGCATCGCCTCGTCTTCCAACTTTCGTCGCAGTTTCAGGAACTCCTTCACCTGCGGCAGCATTGGCTTTTCGTCCTCAAAGAACTACTTGTGATATTTTTCAATAAGAAATATCTTGCTATGGTTCTTATCATCCTCGTACAATTTCTCCAGTGACTCCCAAATCTCTCTGGTAACAGTCTTCTTTGAATAAGATTCGGCAAGAGAATCTTTCATAGCATATAGGATCATAAGCCTACAAATACTATTATCCCTTCTCTACTTGGCTTGGTTCTTAATAGCCGCAGAGATTGCGACTGCAGATCCAGTTTATGGAACAGTAGGTTCCTCCTCAATCAACACGTAATCAAAATCAGAGAATTGAATATTGAGGAAAACCTTTCTTTTCCAGATTTGATAGTGCTCACCATCAAATTGTTCTAACTTAGAGAAGTTAGAATTGATTAGCGAAGCACGAAAGTTTTCCATCGTAGCTATTAAACTTTGAGATTGTTATTCTTGGGACACAATTTTCGATAGAAAACTAAGAAAATGAATCAATTATAAAACAACGTTTCAACGCAACACTTCAAAGAAGGTGCACAACAGAGATCCTAGGAGGATTCTAGATTACGATAATCTAAAAATATTTTGTAACAGTAGCAAACGACAGTAGCACTTCTAAACAGAAGTACGAATCGAAATTCTAACAACAGCAGCGTGACAGGCAAAAGATAGAAGATGGCCTGCTAGGGTGAATGATCACCGTTGCTTAAAGCTTAATTCGCCCCACATAAACAGCTTCCAGGAACTAGCAAGTTCAACGGAGAGAACACTCTACTCTTCTGACTCCTCAGAAGGCGTACGGACTCCTGCACTAAGTGGCGCTGATGTATTGCTTCTCTTCACTCTCAAACTCTGTGGAAACACGTAAGGAATGGTGCTAAAAACACTTCTGCCTTACGTGAATTCTAAACTTGTATTTTGAGAGAGAGATCAGAGAAGCTTATATAGCCTTGCTCTGTAACTGCCCAGTTAGCAACATATTCGGGATGTGGAAAGAAACCGTCCCGAACATGCTGTAACTGCTCAATCATACACAGACACGACCTGAGCCAAAAGGTGCATAGTGTGCGCCATCTGCGCCACTTGCACAACGTGCGCACAACCGCTCCAGCATGCACTAGCGCACTGTACACACCCTGCACAACACGGCAACTTGTACCACTAGCACACACTGCGCCACTTGTGCACCCCACGTAACCTGCGCCAACCGCGCGCCTGTCACGACCCGCACCCTGTTTAAGGGCACGAGCACGTGGGTACGTCCATCCTACGCCGCAGTATCGGCGGTAGAACGCAGTAAAGGTTATCTAGAATATATAGAATCTAAGACATAAATATAACCTGTCATCTTCGTACGGAGGAATATAACCATAACTCAATCACATAATTCTAAGGAAGATAAACACGATGATAAAGATAAAGATAAAGATGAAATAAATAGTCTGAAACAACGCTAAGTCACAATCACAAGTTCAGAGGCCAAGACATAAAACAATATCCCAAAATAAATACTACAAGTCTTAAATTATCAAACTGGAATGTAATCAAGACAAAATCTAGGTAAACTAGGTCACTACTGGCGGTATGTCCTCTACGAGCACCGGGTCCACAGGCTGGTCTGGTCGTAGGCTCCATCTATGCCAAACCCGTAGTAGGTCGGGCAATCTGCATCTAAATCCTCTAAAAAATAACGAAGGTTATCCTATCAGGATATGAGCAAGTACAAACACCAACAGCAGTTCCATGTGAATTGACAAATACTATAAGAGATAATTATAATAAAATACAAGATGAAATATCAAGACTGAAAGTAAAAAGGTACAAGAGAATTGGATATCATGTCATATGTGAGATATAAGATAAAAATTAGAATATAAATAGTAGAAAGTAATCTGAGGTATGATGTAAACATAAAAATAAAGTGCCATGAGATATTAGAGCGTTATGTGATCGGCTTGGGTCAAGATTAGGCTGTTCCATTTGACCGGCTATGCACAGGTAGTATAATAATATAGGGATCAGGCTGGCCAAAATGGAAAGCTATGCACAAGTAGTATAAGGTCAGGCTATACCCTACGTGTAGTGAGGGTGGAGCTACGCACAAGTAATAAACAAGTAGGGGTAATGATCACATAACCTTTAATAACTCCCTATCCCCGAGTAGTATAATAAATCCAGATATGACAGGTCATGACACAGGATTCGAAGAGCAGGGGGTTAGCCCACTCCCAAATTGGTGTCGATATAAGTACATGAAACAATATCGAACAATGCACTCATATACCAGGTAAACGAGGAATTACATCTCATGACGAGATTCACGTATACTAGTCCGTGTATCCTCGTGTCGAGAATCAAGTATAATACTACAACTGAATTGAATATAGTAGATATCAAAGCAATGAAAACTATCAGAGAATATTCTTGCCTGCTGTCCTGTGCTGAGAAAATCGAACTACAAACCACTAAAAGAGCCACGCACGGTCAACTAGCACAACAGTCTCCTAATGCTGAAATAGACATTACCAACGTTCTCAGAATGGTCAAATTATCTGGAAATGCCTATCCGTAAGTCCAATTATGGACACAGGGGTAAAACGGTAATTTCGGGTCAAAATAGTGTCCGCCGTTGGACCCACTTTGCACCGAAAATGTGCCAGCACCTACGGTCTCTAAAGTCATCAAACTATATGTCTATAGGTCCGGTTTGATGAGATGAACCCAACCGTATGTCCAAAATTAGATTCTGGTGGGCCGTGCACAAATTCGTCTGTTAGATCGGGTCGCGGGCCCGCCAAAATAGCGTTCCTATCGACCATCTCAGAATCGGACCAAACTTGGCATACAGGACCAGAAAAATGATACGGTTCTGTTGGCGCAAGTTTTGTCTCGATATGACGAGCGTGCACAAATTAATTGACAAATTTGTAAAAAGGTCGATACGGTAAATTTTGACGGATACGTATCAAATTCGTTGCGCACACGCGACCAATTTGAATTTCGTCAAAGCCCACACGTCCACGAAGTCGTTATGCATCTTTTGATACTTTTGGTTCACGACCACGTCGCCCGCATTGACGGGCGAACGGCGTATCGGGACAATTTTTCTAAAAATATTCAGTTTTGAAAATCAGTTTTTTCTCCAACTTCACAAACCAATAACTTTCCGTACAGTGCATGAAATTTAATTCTACAAAAAGGGTTTTAAAGCCCTATAGATTGTCTACAAGTCTCTTCAAACCGATTTTAAAAACTCGCAACACGCTGGTCGCAAATTGGCCACAAAGTTGGGGTTTCGGGACAGTTTCTAACGTCCAATAAATCAAGTTTTTCTCAATTTTGGAACTCGTTTTTCGTCGCACATGGTATGATTCGGCACGAACTATTTGAAGGGAATTAAAGGTGTATATGTTGGAATCATACCTGACCAAGTGGTTCGCAAAACAACTGAGCAAGGAAGGAGAAATCTATTTTCGAAGTTGGCTCTTCGCTGACAGCCTGCGAGCGCGGGTGGGCTGCTCGTTGCGCATTTTCTGGCGATGGACGGCTGCGGGTTGGTTGACGGCGATGTTGGGGCATACGATGGGTTGGGAGTGACGGCTAGGGTTTGGGTTTTGTAAAAAAAAATCCTTTTTTTCTCTCTCTAACGAAATATATAAAAGGGGTTTCGTTCGGTTAAATAAGGAAACAGGGGGGGGGGGGGCGCTCGGTTTAACACTGCTGCTACTGCTGCTTTTGTGGGGGCATGTGTGTGTTTATGTTGATGGAAATCAATTTTGACTATTCAATCAATTTTGACTTTCTTTTTCTTTTTTCTTTTCTTTAAGGCTTTTAATACTTTATATACATACATACATACATACATACATACATACATACATACATGCATACATACATACATACATATACATACATACATATATTATATTTATATATGTATTTATTTAATAAATAAAACCCATTAAAAATAGTATTTCTATTTAAAACTATTTTTTCCTTCTTTATGAATAAATAAAATAAATACCAAACAAATTCTAAAATTATTTCTAACATTAAAAATAAATACTACGTATCTATATTTATTAAATATATTAAAAGTTTTATAATAAAAATTTATTGAACATATATATATATATATATATATATATATATATATATATATATATATATATATATATATATATATATATATATATATATATATATATAAACAAAATACCTATTTAACTAATAACGTAAAAACACTAACATTAATTATTTATATAATATTAAAATAATAAAATATTATAAATGACTATATTAGCCCTATTTAGGAAAGTGGGGGGTGACAAATCTACCCTCCTAAAAAAAATTTCGACCTCGAAATTAGAGCAAACTAGCACAATCACAGTAGCAAGAACAAAGAAAAAAAATACTTCAAGGCTCGAAGAGATAAGGGTAATGCTCCCGCATCTCGTCCTCCCTCTCCCAGGTAGACTCTCCTGGAGAGTGATGCCTCCATGTGACACGAACCAAAGGAATAACTTGGTTTCAGAGCTCCTTCTCCCGACGATCCAGAATCTCTATAGGCTGCTCTGGATAGCGAAGAGTAGGCCCCACCTCTAACTCAGAGTGATCCAATACGTGACTAGGGTCTGCCACGTACCGCCTTAACTGTGACACATGGAACATGTTATGAACTCCCTCGAGCATAGGCGACAAGTCTAGTTGATAGTCCACTGCACCGACCCTTCCAAGAATAGTGAAAGGTCCGATGAAGGGTGGACTAAGCTTCCCGCCTCGGCCAAAACGAATCGTGTCCCGTGTCAGAGAAATCCTCAGGAACACCATATCGCCAACCTAGACACAAGACAAGACTCAATACAAGATTCTAAAGCAAACAGTCACAAACAAAAAAAAACTGATACTAACCTCAAACTCTAACGGTCTCCGGTGGCTATCGGCCCAATGCCACTGTCTATCCTGAGCCACCCGAAGTCTATCCCTGATCAACTTAACCTTCTCTGCTGCATCCACTACCAATTCCGGGCTAAGCAAAACTCTCTCACCGACATCGTCCCATGACAAAGGAGTGCGACATCTCCGTCCGTACAGAGCCTCGAATGGCAACATCTCTATACTGGCCAGATAGCTATTATTGTAAGCAAACTCCACCAGGTGAAGATGGTCCTCCCAAGATCCCCCGAAATCTAACACATAAGTGTAAAGCATATCTTCGAGTGTTTGGATGGTCCTCTCCGACTGTCCGTCCGTCTGGGGGTGATACGCGGTACTGAACTTGAGCTGGGTGCCCAAGCTAGTATGCAAACTCCTCAAGAAGTGGAAAGTGAAACGACTATCCCGATCCGAGACTATGCTCATCGGAACTCCGTGTAATCTGACTATTTGTCGCACATACATCTCTGCCAGCTTCTCTGTAGATAGTCCGATCTTGAAAGGCAAAAAGTAGGGCGATTTGGTCAATCTATCAACGATGACCCAAATCGCGTCTTTCCTTCCTGAAGATCGTGGAAGTCCAGATACAAAGTCCATAGTGATGTGCTCCCACTTCCACTCTGGAATGGATAGTGGCTGAAGCAGACCACCTGACCTCTGTCTCTCGGCTTTCACCTGCTGGCACACTAAGCATCGAGATACAAACTGAGCTACCTCTCGCTTTATGCCATACCACTATACGTGCTCCCTCAGGTCTCTGTACATCTTATTGGCCCCAGGATGCATAGAGTACTGGAAATAATGTGCTTCCTGCAGAATCTTCTCTTGAAGCTCTCTACTCGGAATGCACAATCTAGTACCATGCCTTAGTGACCCATCTTCGGCTATAGAGAAATCGTCTAGCAATCCGACCTGCACCTGCTCCCTGATGCTCCTAGGGTCATGTCATTAAATCGTACTGATATGACTCTGTCCATCAACGCAAACTGAATCTGTAAACCCCACATCTGAACCTCCATGCCCGGAATGATCACCTCGATACCCAAACTATCCAGATCGGCCAATAGATGACGATCTGCCGTCAAATACAAGCGACTGGATACCTGCTCAAGGCATCTGCAACTACGTTGGCCTTCCCTGGATGGTACTACAAGGAGATATCGAAGTCCTTCATCAGCTCAAGCCAGCGCCTCTGACTTATGTTCAATTCCTTCTGGGTAAACATGTACTTCAAGCTCTTGTAATCCGTGAAGATCTCAACTCGCTCTCCATACAGGTAGTGCTTCCACAGCTTCAAAGCAAAGATAACAGCTGCCAACTCCAGATCATAGATAGGGTAGTTCTTCTCATGAGGACATAACTGCATGGATGCATAAGCAATCACCTTCCCGTGCTGCTGAAGAACGCAACCTAAGCCCTTCCCAGAAACGTCACTGTAGATCGTAAAACCACCAGCCCCATATAGCAACGTCAAGATAGGAGCTGTAGTCAACCTCTTCTTCAGCTTATCAAAAGTAGCCTGATACTCCTCGGTCCAGACGAACTCCACGTCTTTCCTGGTGAGTCTAGTCATCGGCTCTGCAATCCGAGAGAAGTCCTGAACGAATTTCCGATAATAGCCTGCCGGACCCAAAAAGCTTTGAATCTCGGCGACTGAGCTCGGTGTGGACCAAGACTCAACTGCTGAAATCTTCTTCGGGTCCACTGAGATCACATGCTCGGTCACAACATGACCCAAGAACTCTACCTTCTCCAAGAAAAACTCGTACTTCGACAGCTTTCCATACAGCTGCTCCTTCCTGAGAGTCTCTAGCACAATCCACAGATGCTCCTCGTGCTCCTCCGGTGTCTTTGAGTAGATCAATATGTCATCTATGAAGACCACCACGAACTTGTCAAGGTACTGATGGAATACCTTGTTTATCAAGTTCATGAATATCGCTGGGGCATTGGTCAACCCAAATGGCATAACAGTGAACTCATACTGACCATACCGAGTCCAAAAAGCCGTCTTCGGAATGTCCTCCTTCTTCACCTTCAGCTGATGGTAACCGGACCTCAAGTCTATCTTCGAGAATACCTTTGCGCCGCTTAACTGATCGAAAAAGTCGTCAATCCTTGGCAACGGGTACTTGTTCTTGATAGTGAGGTTGTTGAGCGCTCTGTAGTCGACACATGGTACCGTCCCATCCTTCTTCGGTACAAACAGAACAGGTGCGCCCCAAGGTGAAGAACTGGATCAGATGAATCCCTTGTCCTGCAGCTCGTCGACTTGCTTCTTCAGCTCTGCCAACTCGCTGTTATTGATCCTATAGACATGCTACGAGACAGGCTCAGCGCCCGAAACCAAGTTTATAAAGAACTCAACATCCCTGTCTGACGGCATTCCTGGCAACTCATCAGGAAAAATACCCAAGAATCCTGCTATTAATGGATGTGGCAATTCCTGCCCCGTCAACATAGCTCCACAGAAACCATCTCCTGGCTCAGCTGCTCCTCTGACAAACTCAAACTTTGGCTCTCCTGGCGGTCTAAACAAAACTCTGCCTCCTCCACAGTCTATACTAGCATGGTGCCTGCTCAACCAGTCCATACTGAGTACCATATCGTAGCTCGGAAGGGGCATTACGAGTAAGGACACACTCAAATCCCGGCCTTCCAGTATAACTTTTTGTTCCTTACAAATATTATTGACCAGGATAATGCCTCCACCGGTCATAATCTTGCAAGTCCTACTCAGTGGTTCAGCAATAATATTGTGTCTAAGTGCAAAAGAGACAGATACAAAACTATGCGTAGCACCAGAGTCAAACAAAGCTAATACAGGAAATAAATCGAGTAGAACAGAACCTGCCACCACGTCTGCTATGGGCTCGGCCTCCTCGACCGTTAGTGCGAACGCCCTATCCTGAGCTGCTCCCCTCTGATGTTGGACGAAACGCTGCTGCTGGGTCGGAAGTGGCGGATCCCTCTGCTGAACAGCTGGTCCCACTGGAGCTCTAGTAGGAGGTGCTCTGTCCTGACCTCCCCGAGCTGGACGAGTAGGACAATCTCTCAACTGGTGGTCGGGCGCTTCATAGAATAGACAAACGCCCAACCTCTTCCTGCAGACCTCTCGGTGTACCCCGGCTTCCCATAAAAAGTACTCCGTGGAATCTGCTTCTGCCCCTGCTGATGCTGTACACGTGCTGGTGCCTGGTACTGCTGGGCTGGAGAGCCCTGATTCTGAACTGCAGTCACCTTCTCTACAGCGACGAGCGCTAATTGGTACGCATTCTCCATGCTCTGCCCTAAAATCTCTGTCTGCCGCTGTAAAGCCTCAGCCTGCGCTCGCTGTGCCTCTATCATCTGCTGGAGGAGCGTAAACATCTGAGTAGCGTCAATCGGCAACGCAGGTGGAGGTGGAAGAGTCTCCGGCTGAACAGGTACATCCCTCGGAACTTATGGAGGAAGACCTCCCGGTACTGGTGCCGCTACCTTTGGAACGACAGGGACAGTAGGATCAATCTCCTGATCCGCAGCTCTCTCAGTCAGAAAAATAGGTTGCGACAGATCGGACCTCTCCAGTGCTGCACTGGATCCAGCTGCCTGAGCTCGAGTCACTGTCATCCTGGAGACAGATTCAAGCAAGGAAATCAATATGGCACATGATATGATATCATCAAGGAAGGACAATTTATTTTGAAATGCAAGAAGAGTTTGTCATGGAAATCAAAACATTGGAGTTTTCCTAATATGTGATTGAGTAACTCCTATCATAACCTAAAACCTATATCCTAACAGCAGGCTCGTAATTAGCACTCTAAGTCGAGCATCATTACGAAATCGCACTAGTTGCGTCTCTGACCTGCATGGGCCACCATAAAAATGTGTTGCGACCCGCATCCTGTTTAAGGGCACGAGCACGTGGGTACGTCCAGCCTACACCACAATATCGGCGGTAGAACGCTGTAAAGGTCATCTAGAATATATAGAATCTAAGACACAAATATAACCTGTCATCTCCGTACGTAGGAATATAACCACAACTCAATCACATAATTCTAAGGAAGATAAACACGATGATAAAGATAAAGATGAAATAAATTGTCTAAAACAACATTGAGTCGCAATCACAAGTTCAGAGGCCAAGACATAAAACAATATCCCAAAATAAATACTATAAGTCTCAAAGTATCAAACTGGAATGTAATCAAGACAAAATCTAGGTAAACTAGGTCACTACTGGTGGTGCGTCCTCTACGAGCACCGGGTCCATAGGATGGTCCTGGTCGTAGGCTCTATCTATGCCAATGTCAGACCCGCACCCACTGTGAGGGTACGAGAACGTAACAACGCCCAGCCTACGCCGCAGTGTCGGCGGTAGAACACTGTCCTAGGTCACAACCATCTAACAATATATATCTAAACAGTTTATACTCCCCGAATGGGGGTGACATAACAGTAAAACTCAATCACAACTAAGGAAGAGATAGCACGAAATGAAATAGAACTCAAGGAAATAAATAGATAAAATAGTCTAAGATAATCCCAGCAATATCCAGAGAAATACAAACTCAGCTACAACATGAAAGAATATATACATCTCAGAGTAAGTCTAGCTAAAACATGTCTCATGACTACATAAAGGAAGATAAGCCTAACTAATCTAAACTAGGCAATCGGGGGAATATCCTCAGCTACAGCTGGGTCCTCCTGAGGGTCCAGCTCGCAGGTGTCATCTAAGGCTGTCCCGTAGTAAGTGTCCAGGCAAGCCTCCTCCTCGTCCTCTGTAATATTTTCAACAGGTCCAGTCAGGACAGGAGCGAGCACAGTACATCTCAACAATTCATAGCAGGTTAGAAAATATAAACATGCAGTAAAGTAAGATACAAGTACTGAAAGAAGTGCAGTATAAAAAACAGAGAGAGAACTGTAATAGAAATATCTACTATAAATAGAGAGCTAACATGTGGCTAGTGAGTCAGAGTACAACATGAACATGTAAATGGCCTGGGATGATTATGTGAAGACACTACGGAATGATTCAATGAAGATACTACTGGTGTATTATTCACATGTCCACTTCTACTCCCCCGTACCCCCAATCAATACACAAGGATCCAGCCAGGTTATGTTATATGATTCCATGCACGGCCCCCGAAGGGGGATACATGGATGTCCCATAGATGGGGATTCTGGGGGTTATCCAACAGTGTAAGATTCAAGAGACTCTGTGATCATGAGGGTACATGTCACAAGTAATCAAGTGAACCAAGAAGCATAGTGATACGCCATGTAAGTGAAACGCACAGAACATAGAGTACCCGATGCTCCCTAAGGATAACATCTCAAGAAAAGATCCATATAGTACCAATCCGTGTGACCATCGTGACAGTACAAGTAAAGTAATCTACTGCAGGAAATAATTCTAAGCAGGATATGAAATGATCAGAGAATGTACTCGCCTGTATCTGAGTGTCCAATATGAAAAGTACCGTCCAAGGAGTGGTGTCTAGCTCCTAATCAGAACAGCACAAGTCACAACAAGTCTAGAATAGTAAAATGAAGCACTAATATGCATTCTACATGAATCTAGGTCAAACTAGGCCAAAGTCAACTCTTGGTCAACTCTGGTCAACCCTAGAAGTCAACTATGGTTAAACTAGGTCAAACAAGTCCACACTAGGTCAAACTAATCTAGCAAGTCTATTCTAGGTCTAGCAAGCCATTTCTAAGTCTAACTAGACTACACAAGTCAATTCTAGGCCCACTAGTCTAATAGACACACCATAGGCCAATAGCACATATGTACCTATACCATTATCTCATATGAAGTATATGAATATCCCTATATACATATAGGCTAGTATATCCATATGCCTACATATATAATATATATATAATCACACATCTACAAGAGAAAATATATATATACATATATATGTATATATGATACACACATGTGTAATATAGAAATAACTTAGAAAATAATAGGCTAAAGAGTATACCATACAACCTATGTGTCCACATACATACATATACACAGGTGTATAGAGAGGGGACACTAGTGTAAGTGTCCAAGTGTGTGTTGTCTACATGTGTGTGTGTAGTGAATATAGAGTGAATGTGTATGGGAAACTGTGTAAAGTGTGAGGGAATAACCCCAAACAAAACACAAGTGTATCAGATTTCTAAGTGTCAAAACAAACTCAGATTTTGAACTTAAACTGAACAGTCCATGCTACTCACAACATCACTTTAAACCTACTTAAACAGTCCCCAACTCATGAATCACATATTAAACCAAATGACAGTCCCCCCCCCATTTGAATCTCAGTTTTGAGTATTAAAGAAAACAGTTCAGGAATGGAGTAAAAAGGAAACCAAAACTCAGATTTTTAGTGAAATTGGAAACAATTCATGAACCCATCACATAATATAATAGCTGTTAATTCAATTGAAAAGGGAAGGGAAAAATCAACCCTGGGCTTCTTGAACAGTACATAAGTGAATCAAAACAAAAATCAGATTTTCATATCTCAGTTTTTCACTAAACAGTCCACTCTTCATTTCGAATTGAAAACAAGGCCAAAACACCTAAAAATTAACCTACAAGTAGCATTCACATAGGAAAACACATAAGGCACTTAATTACATGTAATAAACTGTGTTAAGTGGGTTAAAATGATTCCCAAAACTCAGTTTTGTAAACTGGAAAAAAATCAGAAATCCCATTGATACACAGGAATTTAGAAAAACTGGGAAATGAGGGTAATCGAGTTTTAACAATACAAAATCAATTAAAATAATAAAACAGTGGTTGGTAACCTATAAATACATTGCACACATGTCTTACCATGTGTTTGTGTCCCAGAACGAGGACACAAACGTGTCCAATAGGATAAAACACGAAAACTGTGAGCACTTGACACAGAGACTGTGACAGTCTCGTGCGGGGGTGCACGCGTGTCGTGCACCCAACACAGACCATCATAGGCCTCGTGCTCGTGTCCCTAACTAGACTAGGTATAGGTCCTCGTGTTCAAGTGTCTGCATCGTGTCAGTGCGTGTCGTGTCCAGAGTTGTAGGGCCGTGTCAGTACGTGTTTACACAGTGCGCACAGTTCAGGGAAAAACCCGTGCACGTCCAATATCTCCCAATCCTGACCATGAGATGTCATGAAACTTGGGGAGAGGGATGACAGATGATGCCCCTAAGTCCCCACAAAAATTTGTGTCAAGACACGCCGTGTCGTGTCCTGTGGGTAGCCCGATAGGCAGGGGATTCCTGTAGCCGCGTGCGCGTGTCCAAGTGCGTGTGCACGAGTGTCCTAACGACACGACACAAGCATAAAATTGAATCAGAGCTTCAGAAATGGATAAGCGACACAACAATGCAAATTTCCATTCAAATACAATTCGAAAATTAACACAAAAAGTTCACTGAGGCATTTTCACAAACACAAAGAGCAGGACACTGATACGTGTCCTGTTAGGACACGAAACGACACAAAAACATGGGGATTCCTATTCCTATAGTTAGGTTAGGTCTAGGGCTCCCTATACATGCCATTAAACCAGGATTCTATGGTGGAAATAGAGAGTTACCTCTATGAATCAAAACTCTCAAAAAGCTTTAATGAGTGATGTTCTCCTTGATGGTGAAACTCCTCCAAATTGTTAGAAAACTGAGAACAACCAATTCCAACAGTAAGAAAACAATAATTAGAACCTATTGCAACTTGTTTGGATTAAAAAGGAGAAAAAATGGATTTTTTAGGGATTTTTGAACATGGGGACTCACCTCTTTCTTCTCTTGCAATAAATTCCTAAGGAAGAAGCTAGCCCTAGATTTTAGGAGAGATTAAATAGTGGGGGAATCCCTAGGTTGGCTGGACAAAATGTTTGGGTTGCTAATTTGGGCTTTGGGCCAAGTCACATAGGCTATGGCTAAGTTGTTTTATTAAATGGTTAGAACCATAAGTCATGACTTATGAAGTCTTAAGCCATATTAGCCTAAACAACTCCAAATCACTCATAACTAGTTCCAATGACTTAAACCTCATTAAATTAGGTCAACCCAAGGTTACTTAACCTAACTAAGTGGCCATAACCTAGATTAGTCAATAGGTTAGTCTTCTAGTCAACACAAGTCAAAGTCAACTATAGGCCCAAAATCAATTATCCTAAAAATCACCAAAAATCACCAAAAATCATATTAATTCTAATAAATCATAATAATACATAATAATTCCAAAAATTCCCAAAATTTGAAAAAAGACCAAAATACCCCCAAGCTAGAAAAGTGGTAGTGACAAATCTACCCTCCTTAAAATAATTTCGTCCTCGAAATTAAAGGCGAAACTAAACTGCTGAGAAGGAAAGAAAAGTATACCTCAAGGTCCAAAAAGATAAGGGTAGCGCTCGCGCATCTCATCCTCCCGCTCCCAGGTAGACTCTCCTGGAGAATAATGCCTCCATGCGACGCGTACCAAAGATATCACCTGGTTCCTCAGAACCTTCTTCCGTCGATCCAGAATCTCCACTGGCTGCTCTGGATAGCTGAGAGAAGGCCCAACCTCTATCTCTGAATGATCGAGCACATGACTAGGGTCAGCCACGTACCGTCTCAACTGTGATACATGGAATACGTTGTGGACCCCCACAAGTACAGGCGGCAAGTCTAGCCTGTAAGCCACGTCACCGACTCTTCCGCTGATAACGAAAGGGCCGATGAAGCGCGGGCTAAGCTTCCCGCCTCCATCGAAATGTATCGTACCACGAGTCGGAGATATCCTCAAGAAAACCTGGTCTCCGACCTAATCACAAGTAAGGTCTCAATTAATTATAATAAGCAAACATAATTATTAATCTCAAACAAACAACCTAAATCTAATCCTACTCTAATCTGTACCTCAAACTCCAACGGCCTTCGGTGGCTATCGGCCCAGTGCCGATGTCTGTCCTGCGCCACGCGAAGTCTGTCCCTGATGAGCTTCACCTTCTCGGCCGCATCAATAACCATCTCTGGCCCGAGTAAAGCTCCCTCACCAACATCATCCCAGGATAAGGGTGTACGGCACCTACGCCCGTACAGAGCCTCGAAAGGTGACATCTCAATGCTGGCCTGGAAACTATTGTTGTAGGCAAACTCCACCAAATACAGATGATCCTCCCAGGAACCTTCAAACTCCAGGACACACGTCCGCAGCATATCCTCAAGGGTCTGAATAGTCCGCTCTGACTGTCCGTCCGTCTGGGGGTGGTATGCAGTACTAAACTTGAGCTGAGTGCCCAAGCTGGTCTGCAGACTCATCCAAAAATGGGAAGTAAAACGGCTATCCCGATCTGAGACGATGCTGACCGGAACTCCGTGGATCCTGACTATCTGCCGCATATACATCTTCGCCAGCCTCTCTGCAGACGTACCCACCTTGAATAGCAAGAAGTGGGCTGATTTGGTCAACCTGTCAACGATGACCCAAATCGCATCTTTCCTTCCTGGTGTGTGCGGCAATCCGGAAACGAAGTCCATCGTGATATGCTCCCATTTCCACTCGGGAATGGGCAGCGGCTGCAACAATCCACCGGGCCTCTGCCTCTCTGCCTTGACCTGCTGACAGACCAAGCGTCTAGCCACGAAGCGAGCCACCTCCCGCTTCATCCCTGACCACCAAACATGCTCCCTCAGATCTCGGTACATCCTGTTGGATCCCGGGTGTATGGAGTACTGAGATCTGTGGGCCTCCTGCATAACCTACTCCCTGAGCTCTCCGCTGGGCACATATAATCTGGAACCGTGCCTCAAGGCACCATCCTCTGCAAGAGAAAACTTAGCATCCCCCACTCCTATACTGATCTGCTCTCTGATACACTGCAGGGCCACATCCTCGAACTGGGCCGCCTTGATCCTCTCCACCAAGTCTGACTGAATCTGCATCCCCCATAGCTGCATCTGCACTCCGGGCACGATCACCTTAATCCTAAGGCTCTTCAAGTCGGCAAACAAATGCCGATCCATGGTCAAACACATGGCTGTCGGATACCTACTCAAGGCATCGGCAACCACGTTGGCCTTCCCTGGATGATACTGCAGTGTAATATCGAAGTCCTTCATCAACTCCAACCATCTGTGCTGCCTCATGTTCAACTCCTTCTGAGTGAACACATACTTTAAGCTCTTGTGATCTGTGAAGATCTCCACCCTCTCACCATACAGATAATGCTTCCACAGCTTCAGAGCAAATATCACTGCTGCCAGCTCCAGGTCGTGGATAGGGTAGTTCTTCTCATGGGGACGCAATTGTCTGGAAGCATAGGCAATCACCTTCCCGTGCTGCTGCAACACACAACCCAGCCCCTTTCCTGAAGCGTCAGTATAAATAGTGAAACCACCTGATCCTGAAGGCAATGTCAGAATCGGAGCTGTCGTAAGCCGCTTCTTCAACTCATCAAAAGCTGCCTGACACTCCTCTGACCAAACGAACTCAGTATCCTTTCGGGTCAACTGTGTCAACGGCTCTGCAACCCGGGAGAAATCCTGCACGAATCTCCGATAATACCCTGCCAGCCCCAAAAAACTCCTGATCTCTGCAACTGAAGTCAGCGCTGCCCATGCCTCAACTGCTACAATCTTCTTGGGGTCAACTGAGATACCATCTCCAGTCATAACATGCCCCAAGAAGTCCACCCGGTCCAAGAAAAACTCACACTTGGAGAGTTTTCCATAAAGCTGCTCCTTCCTGAGAATCTCCAGCACTATCCGCAAATGCTCCTCGTGCTCCTCTTCAGTCTTGGAATATATCAAGATATCGTCTATGAATACCACCACAAACTGATCCAAATACTGGTGGAACACCTTGTTCATAAGGTTCATAAACACTGCTGGTGCATTGGTTAGCCCAAACAGCAGAACCAAAAGCTCGAACTGCCCGTACCGCATCCTGAAAGCGGTCTTGGGAATATCCTCCCTCTTCACCTTCACCTGGTGATATCCCGTCCTCAGATCAATCTTGGAAAATACCCGAGCTCTGCTCAACTGGTCAAATAGATCGTCGATCCGTGGCAGTGGGTATTTGTTCTTGATCGTGAGGTTGTTGAATGCCCTATAGTCAATACACATGCGTACTGACCCATCCTTCTTCGGCACAAACAACACTGGTGCACCCCATGGCGAAGAACTCGAGTGGATGAAGCCCTTATCCTGTAGCTCATCCACCTGCTTCTTCAGCTCCACCAGCTCGCTATTGTTCACCCGATAGACATGCTGAGAGATGGGTTCCGCTTCCGGAACCAAGTCTATCGAAAACTCTATGTCTCTGTCTGGTGGCAGTCCCGACAACTCCTCTGGGAAAACATCCATAAAATCTGCTATCAAGGGGTGTGGAATCGTCTGCTCCTCGACCGAGACTCCACAGAAGACTCCGCTGCTCTGCTCTGCCTGACGTCTGGAGTACTCGAACTCTGGCTCCCCCGGCGCTCTGAAGAGAACTCTACCCCCTCTGCAATCAATGCTGGCGTGGTGCCTGCTCAACCAATCTATGCCTAGTACTATATCGTAGTTCGGCAATGGCATTACGAGCAGGCTCACCTCCAACTCACGGCCTCCCAAAACTACTCTCCGACCCTTACAAATATCACTCACGAGGATAATACCACCCCCGGTCATGATCTTGTAAGTCCTAGGCAACGATTCAGCTACGATACCGTGTCTAATCGCAAAAGATACTGATATGAAGCTATGCGAAGCACCGGAATCGAATAAGGCAAATACTGGACTGGAGTCAAGAAGAATCGAACCTACAATCAGCTCCCCGATGACCTTCGCATCCTCTGCTGCCATGGCGAATCCTCGCCCCTGCTGGCCTCCCTTGGCCTGCTGCTGGTGCTGAACAAATCTCTGCTGCTACGTCGGCAGGGCTGGTCCCCGCTGCTGACCTGCTGGATTCCTGGCTCCTCCTCCCGGGCCTGCTCGTACTAAGCGGCACTCCCTCATCTGGTGGTCTGCTGAACCACACTTCAGGCACTGGCCCAGCCTCCTCCGGCACTCATTGGCGACATGCCCGGGCTTCTTGCAATAGGCACAAGTAACACTCTGCCTCTGTCCCTGCTGGTGCTGCCTCGGCTGCTGCTGCTGAGGGGCTGGCCTTTGCTGAATCGGCTGCGACTGAAACTGCCTCAGCTGCTGAAGCTGAAAGTGCGGCCTCTTGGCCGGTCCTCCGCTACTGCTACCTCCCTGGGAGTCTCGCCCCCTCTTGAGCCTAAGCTCAAGATCATCCTCTGCAGCTAGTGCGTCCACCAGGATCTCCTCAAATGTAGCACTGCGGGCGTTCTTGGTGTAGGACTTGACCTCCTTTACCAAGCCCTTCCGGAACCTTCGGGCCTTCGTCGTCTCCGACAAGTCCTCTACAAATCTGCCCAGGCGGCAGAACTCTCCTGCATACTCCTCTACAGACTGACTCTCCTGGACTAGGGCCTCGAACTGAGTCTCGAGGGCTCCCAGCGCTGCCTCCGGGAAGAACTTCTTCTTGAACAGCTTCTTGAATGCTGCCCAAGTTTGTCCTGCTGTGCCGACCCTCGGGTCGGTCTAGTACCATATACCGGCCAGATCCTGCATCATACTGGCCGCTGCCTCTATCTGGAGCCTCGTCGGAATCTCCACCAGCCTGAAGATCTCCTCCATATGCTCGATCCACTCGTCGGCATACAGGATTCCCTCTGTCCCTCGGAAGTCTCTCGGTGCATCTTCTGGAAGTCCTGGATGCCTTTCTCCCGTGGCTGGTGCGGCTACTGGACTGCTGCTGACTGAGCCACGACTCTCTCCACTGCTGTCACTGCCAGCTCAATGCCTCGAGTGAGCTCTGCCGTCTGCCTCTGCTGCTGAGTCTGCTGACCCTTCATGTACTGCCTGAAGAAGGCCAACAGCTGAATGGCGTCAACTGTCCCTGCAGGTGGCTGCTGGTAAGGATCCTTAGGGAGAACTGGGTCCTGTCTCCCTGCCGGTGGAAGCATACCCCCTGCTGCTGCTGCCGGGGCCTCAATACGAGCAAAGGTGGCAGGAGCTGCAGTCCCCTGGCCCTGCTGTACTGGCTGGGAGGTAGCAGTCCCCTCCATAGCATCCTCATGAATGGTACGCTGCGAGCGAGTCTCTACCATCCTGAAGATAGACAAACAAGAGTATCAATTCCTGAGAAAGAAGCGAAATAACAAAGGCAGACAATTATAATTCAAGGGATCAGCTGACAAAAGGATTTTAGATGGCAATAAAGAAATTTTCCTAATGTGATTGAGTACCCTTAAAAATTTATGTCCTATATCCTATAGCAGGCTGTAGTGATACTCTAGTTCGAGTACCACCACACTTCTAGTCTAGACCTGCATGGGCTACCACTAAAAATATGTCACGACCCGCACCCACTGTGAGGGTACGAGAACGTAACAACGCCCAGCCTACACCGCAGTTTCGGCGGTAGAACGCTGTCCTAGGTCACAACCATCTAACAATATATATCTAAACAGTTTATACTCCCCGAATGGGGGTGACATAACAGTAAAACTCAATCACAACTAAGGAAGAGATAGCACGAAATGAAATAGAACTCAAGGAAATAAATAGATGAAATAGTCTAAGATAATCCCAGCAATATCAAGAGAAATACAAACTCAGCTACAGCATGAAAGAATATATACATCTCAGAGTAAGTCTAGCTAAAATATGTCTCATGACTACATAAAGGAAGATAAGCCTAACTAATCTAAACTAGGCAATCGGGGGAATATCCTCAGCTACAGCTGGGTCCTCCTGAGGGTCCAGCTCGCAGGTGTCATCTAAGGCTGCCCCGTAGTAAATGTGCAGGCAAGCCTCCTCCTCGTCCTCTGTAATATTTTCAACAGGTCCAGTCAGGACAGGAGCGAGCACAGTACATCTCAACAATTCATAGCAGGTTAGAAAATATAAACATGTAGTAAAGTAAGATACAAGTACTGAAAGAAGTGCAGTATAAAAAACATAGAGAGAACTGTAATAGAAATATCTACTATAAATAGAGAGCTAATATGTGGCTAGTGAGTCAGAGTACAACATGAACATATAAATGGCCTGGGATGATTCTGTGAAGACACTACGGAATGATTCAATGAAGATACTACTGGTGTATTATTTACATGTCCACTTCAACTCCCCCGTACCCCCAATCAATACACAAGGATCCAGCCAGGTTATGTTATATGATTCCATGCACGGCCCCCGAAGGAGGATACATGGATGTCCCATAAATGGGGATTCTGGGGGTTATCCAACAGTGTAAGATTCAAGAGACTCTGTGATCATGAGGGTACATGTCATAAGTAATCAAGTGAACCAAGAAGCATAGTGATATGCCATGTAAGTGAAACGCACAGAACATAGAGTACCCGATGCTCCCTAAGGATAATATCTCAAGAAAGGATCCATATAGTACCAATCCGTGTGACCATCGTGACAGTACAAGCAAAGTAATCTACTGCAGGAAATAATTCTAAGCAGGATATAAAATGATCAGAGAATGTACTCGCCTGTATCTGAGTATCCAATATGAAAAGTACCGTCCAAGGAGTGGTGTTTGGCTCCTAATCAGAACAGCACAAGTTACAACAAGTCCAGAATAGTAAAATGAAGCACTAATATGCATTCTACATGAATCTAGGTCGAACTAGGCCAAAGTCAACTTTTGGTCAACTCTGGTCAACCCTAGAAGTCAACTATGGTCAAACTAGGTCAAACAAGTCCACACTAGGTCAAACTAATCTAGCAAGTCTATTCTAGGTCTAGCAAGCCATTTCTAAGTCTAACTAGACTACACAAGTCAATTCTAGGCCCACTAGTCTAATAGACACACCATAGGCCAATAGCACATATGTACCTATACCATTATCTCATATGAAGTATATGAATATCCCTATATACAAATAGGCTAGTATATCCATATGCCTACATATATAATATATATATAATCACACATCTACAAGAGAAAAAATATATATACATATATATGTATATATGATACACACATATGTGTAATATAGAAATAACTTAGAAAATAATAGGCTAAAGAGTATACCATACAACCTATGTGTCCACATACATACATATACAAAGGTGTATAGAGAGGGGACACTAGTGTAAGTGTCCAAGTGTGTGTGGTGTCTACATGTGTGTGTGTAGTGAAGATAGAGTGAATGTGTGTGGGAAACTGTGTAAAGTGTGAGGGAATAACCCCAAACAAAACACCAATGTATCAGATTTCTAAGTGTCAAAACAAACTCAGATTTTGAACTTAAACTGAACAGTCCATGCTACTCACAACATCACTTTAAACCTACTTAAACAGTCCCCAACTCATGAATCACATATTAAACCAAATGACAGTCCCCCCCCCCATTTGAATCTCAGTTTTGAGTATTAAAGAAAACAATTCAGGAATGGAGTAAAAAGGAAACCAAAACTCAGATTTTTAGTGAAACTGGAAACAATTCATGAACCCATCACATAATATAATAGCTGTTAATTCAATTGAAAAGGGAAGGGAAAAATCAACCCTGGGCTTCTTGAACAGTACACAAGTGAATCAAAACAAAAATCAGATTTTTATATCTCAGTTTTTCACTAAACAGTCCACTCTTCATTTCGAATTGAAAACAAGGCCAAAACACCTAAAAATTAACCTATAAGTAGCATTCACATAGGAGAACACATAAGGCACTTAATTACATGTAATAAACTGTGTTAAGTGGGTTAAAATGATTCCCAAAACTCAGTTTTGTAAACTGGAAAAAAAATCAGAAATCCCATTGATACACAGGAATTTAGAAAAACTGGGAAATGAGGGTAATCGAGTTTTAACAATACAAAATCAATTAAAATAATAAAATAGTGGTTGGTAACCTATAAATACATTGCACACGTGTCTTACCATGTGTTTGTGTCCCAGAACGAGGACACAAACGTGTCCAATAGGATAAAACACGAAAACAGTGAGCACTTGACACAGAGATTGTGACAGTCTCGTGCGGGGGTGCACGCGTGTCGTGCACCCGACACAGACCATCATAGGCCTCGTGCTCGTATCCCCAACTAGACTTGGTATAGGTCCTCGTGTTCATGTGTCTGCATCGTGTCAGTGCGTGTCGTGTCCAGAGTTGTAGGGCCGTGTCAGTACGTGTTTACACAGTGCGCACAGTTCAGGGAAAAACCCGTGCACGGCCAATATCTCCCAATCCCGACCATGAGATGTCATGAAACTTGGGGAGAGGGATGACAGATGATACCCCTAAGTCCCCACAAAAATTTGTGTCAAGACACGCCATGTCGTGTCCTGTGGGTAGCCCGATAGGCAGGGGATTCCTGTAGCCACGCGCGCGTGTCCAAGTGCGTGTGCACGAGTGTCCTAATGACACGACACAAGCATGAAATCGACTCAGAGCTTCAGAAATGGATAAGCGACACAACAATGCAAATTTCCATTCAAATACAATTCGAAAATTAACACAAAAAGTTCATTGAGGCATTTTCACAAACACAAAGAGCAGGACACTGATACGTGTCCTGTTAGGACACGAAATGACACAAAAACTTGGGGATTCCTATTCCTATAGTTAGGTTAGGTCTAGGGCTCCCTATACATGCCATTAAACTAGGATTCTATGGTGGAAATAGAGAGTTACCTCTATGAATCAAAACTCTCAAAAAGCTTTAATGAGTGATGTTCTCCTTGATGGTGAAACTCCTCCAAATTGTTAGAAAACTGAGAACAACCAATTCCAACAGCAAGAAAACAATAATTAGAACCTATTGCAACTTGTTTGGATTAAAAAGGAGAAAAAATAGATTTTCTAGGGATTTTTGAACATGGGGACTCACCTCTTTCTTCTTTTGCAATAAATTCCTAAGGAAGAGGCTAGCCCTAGATTTTAGGAGAGATTAAATAGTGGGGGAATCCCTAGGTTGGCTGGACAAAATATTTGGGTTGCTAATTTGGGCTTTGGGCCAAGTCACATAGGCTATGGCTAAGTTGTTTTATTAAATGGTTAGAACCATAAGTCATGACTTATGAAGTCTTAAGCCATATTAGCCTAAACAACTCCAAATCACTCATAACTAGTTCCAATGACTTAAATCTCATTAAATTAGGTCAACCCAAGGTTACTTAACCTAACTAAGTGGCCATAACCTAGATTAGTCACTAGGTTAGTCTTCTAGTCAACACAAGTCAAAGTCAACTATAGGCCCAAAATCAATTATCCTAAAAATCACCAAAAATCACCAAAAATCATATTAATTCTAATAAATCATAATAATACATAATAATTCCAAAAATTCCCAAAATTTGAAAAAAGATCAAAATACCCCCAAGCTAGAAAAGTGGTAGTGACAGCCAAACCCGTAGTAGGTCGGGCAATCTGTATCTAAATCCTCTGAAAAATAATGGGGGTTATCCTGTCAGGATATGAGCAAGTACAAATACCAACAGCAGTTCCATGTGAATTGACAAATACTATAAGAGACAAGTATAGTGAAATACAAGATGAAATATCAAGACTAAAAGTAAAACGGTACAAGAGAACTGGATATCATGTCATGTGTGAGATATAAGATAAAAATTAGAATATAAATAATGGAAAGTAATCTGAGGTATGATGTAAACATAAAAATAAAGTGTCATGAGATATTAGAGCGTTATGTGATCGGCTTGGGCAAGATCAGGCTGTTCCATTTGACCGGCTATGCACAGGTAGTATAATAGTATAGGGATCAGGCCGGCCAAAATGGAAAGCTATGCACAAGTAGTATAAGGTCAGGCTATACCCTACGTGTGGTGAGGGTGGAGTTATGCACAAGTAATAAACAAGTAGGGGTAATGATCATATAACCTCTAATAACTCTCCATCCCCAAGTAGTATAATGAATCCAGACATGACAGGTCATGACATGGGATTCGAAGAGCAGGGGGCCAGCCCACTCCCAAATTGGTGTCTATATAAGTACATGAAACAATATCGAACAATGCACTCATATACCAGGTAAACCATGAATGACATCTCATGACGAGATTCACTTATACTAGTCCATGTATCCTGGTGTCGAGAATTAAGTATAACACTACAACTGAATCGGATATAGTAGATATCAAAGCAATGAAAACTATCAGAGAATGTACTTGCCTACTATCCTGAGCTGAAAAAATCGAACTACAAACCACTCAAAGAGTCACGAATGGTCAACTCGCACAATAGTCTCCTAATGCTGAAACAGACATTACCAATATTCTTAGAATAGTCAAATTAGCTAGAGACGCCTATCCGTAAGTCCAATTTTGGACACAGGGGCAAAACGGTAATTTTGGGTTAAAATGGTGTCCCCCGTTGGACCCACTTTGCACCAAAAAACTTGCCAGCACCTACGATCTCTAAAGTCATCAAAATATATGTCTACATGTTTGGTTTGACCAAACAAACCCAACCGTATGTCCAAAGTTGGATTCCGGTGGGCCGTGCATAAATTCGCCCGTTGGATCGGATCGCGGGCCCGCCAAAATAGCGTTCCGATTGACCGTCTCAGAATCGGACCAAACTTGGCATACAGGACCAAAAAAATGATACGGTCCTATTGGCACAAGTTTTGTCTCGATATGACGAGCGTGCACAAAGTAATTGACAAATTTACAAAAAGGTCGATACGGTGAGTTTTGACGGATACGCATCAAATTCGTCGTGCACACGCTTCTAATTTGAATTTCGTCAAAGACCACACGTCCACGAAGTCGTTACACACCTTTTGATACTTTTGGTTCGCGACCACGTCGCCCGAATTGACGGGACGGACGGCGTATCGGGACAATTTTTCTAAAAAAATTCAGTTTTGAAAACCAGTTTCTTCTCCAACTTCACAAACCAATAACTTTCTGTACAGTGCATGAAATTTAATTATACAAAAAGGGTTTTAAAGCCCTATAGGTTGCTACAAGTCTCTTCAAACCGATTTTGAAAACTCGTAACACGCTGGTCGCAAATCGGCCACAAAGTTTGGGTTTTGGGACAGTTTCTAACATCCAATAAATCAAGTTTTTCTCAATTTTGGAACTCGTTTTTCGTCGCACATGGTGCGAATCGACATGAACTATTTGAAGGAAATTAAAGGTGTATATGTTGGGATCATACCTGACCAAGTGGTTCGCAAAATGACTGAGCGAGGAAGGAGAAATCTATTTCCGAAGTTGGCTCTTCGCTGATAGCTTCCGAACGTGGGTGGGCTGCTCGTTGTGCGTTTCCCGGCGATGGACGACCGCGGGTTGGTCGACGGCGATGTTGGGGCGTACGTTGGGTTGGGGGTGACGCCTAGGGTTTGGGTTTTGTAAAAAAAAAATCCTCTCTCTCTCTTTCTAACGAAATATCTAAAGAGGGTTTCGTTCGGTTAAATAAGGAAACGAGGGGGGGTCGGTTTAACGCAGCAGCAGCTGCTGCTTTTATGGGGGCGTGTGTGTGTGTTTATGTTGATAGAAATCAATTTTGACTATTCAATCAATTTTGACTTTCTTTTTCCTTTTTTTCTTTTCTTTAAGGCTTTTAATACTTTATATATATATACATACATACATACATACATACATACATACATATACATACATACATACATATACATACATATATACACATATTATATTTGCATATGTATTTATTTAATAAATAAAACCCGTTAAAAATAGTATTTCTATTTAAAACTATTTGTTCCTTCTTTATGAATAAATAAATAAATACCAAACAAATTCTAAAATTATTTCTAAAATTAAAAATAAATATTACGTATCTATATTTATTTAATATATTAAAAGTTTTATAATAAAAACTTATTGAACATATATATATCTATTTCAACAAAATACCTATTTAACTGATAACGTAAAACACTAACATTAATAATTTAAATAATAGTAAAATAATAAAATATTATAAATGACTATATTAGCCCTAGTTCAGGAAAGTGGGGGTGACAGCGCCAACAGGCAGCGCCTACTAGCGCGCTACTGGGCCGCTGCAACTGGACGTGCCACTTGGCCGCACAACTTGGCCGCGCAACTTGGCCGCGCCAATTGGCAGCGCAAGTGGCTCGCGCAACGAGCGCAACTTAAGCGCACTATGCGTCTAGCGACGATGCTGACGTGCTACGTGGAAAGTACGCCAACAAATGCCACATTACGCCTCATGAGCCCATGAGTCCGAGTCCGAGTCCATGTTCGAGTCCGAGTCGCTAAGCCCCTACGGGGCTTAGCTCCAATGGAAATAAATTTTCCAAAAGCAAAAAGTATGAATGCTTCATTGTTGATTTAGCCTTTTTACCATTAGAAAAATATCCCCACATGGCACACCCATATGCACCTTCACACCACATGTGCATCTCTAAAAGAGCATAGCTAATATATAGAGATACAACTCCTTTGGCCTAGCCGATGTGGGACTAAAGTTTCCAATGAAAAAGGCCAAAAACCCAACAATACTGGACTATCAAGACAATATGAAAACAAAAACCACAAAAAAACTATAATACGTCTAGTAGTTCGGCAAGATGTACTTGCCTAATAAAGCTCCAAGCCTAACTCTTCAAATCCACCAAAAGGGGTGCAAAAACCACACTCTGAGGTCTCAGGACCAAGCTTCAAGTTCCCAAGGAATACGAAATGGAAACGAAAAGTAATGAAGAGTGGAGAGAGAAAGTAAAAGAGAAATCGAAAAGAAACATAATCGTATATATAGAGGAGGTGAATTAATCGTGATCGTCCGATCGCGATCCGTGACTCGATCAAAATCAATCTCAACCATCCAGAAGAAAACCAAATATCCATTGGATAATAGAATATATCATCACTATTCATCAAAATATCTAAACATTATTCATGAAAATATCTATACAAAATATCTCTAATCAAAAATATCTATAAAGTAGAAAATCTACCCGATCGGTATACCGTCGGTACAGACCGGTATGTCGACGGTATGTCGATTTCACAAAAAATTCTTAAAAATCAAGTTTTCTTCCAGTTCTTCCGGAATCCAAGAAAATGCAGAATACAGTATAAAATATGTATCCATACAAATACGAATACTGTGAGACGAGTCTCACAACTCTTCCTTCCTCACAAAATTAGTCCTCAGAATTTCCTAAACACAAGCGAGACAAGTAAGAAATCCAGGAAAACATGCTATCAAGATCAGGAATAAAACTCCTATATCATGAAATCCAGCTAGAATAATATACAAGAAATGTAAAAACAATAAACATGCAGAAATAACATCATATATTCCTACAATCACACTCAAACAAAAGAAAGAGCATAGGTACACGAATAAGTATACCTCACGAATCAAACAGATATGAGTAACGAGCTCGAATATCGTCCTCGTGCTCCTATGTCGACTTGCCCGGTTAGTGATGACTCCAAGAAACACTAATTAATCGGATAGTCCGGTTCTTGAAAACCTTCTCCCTCCGATCCAAAATGGATACAGTCCTCTCCTCATACGATAGGTCGGTACCAACGACCAACTCGGAATGATCTAGGATATGGCTCGAATTCGGAATATACCAACGCAATTGAGATACGTAAAATACGTTATATACCTCACGTAGCGACGGCGGAAGAGCAAGATGATATGATATATCTTCTACTCGCTCGAGAATATCGAATGGCCCAATAAATCTAGGACTAAGCTTTTTCCTGTACACCAAACCTGATGACCCCATGGGTAGACAAAATCTGAAGAAATCTGTGGTCGCCGACAGAGAACTCAAGATGACATCGATACTGGTCTATCCAATGACGCTGTCGATCCTGAGCCACTCTGTGATGCTCTCTAATCTGTCTGACTACTTCAACTGATTTAGTAATTAACTTCGGACCAAGCATCTACCTCTTTCTAATGTCATCCCAAGCTAGGGGTGACCTACACCTTCTACTATACAAAACCTAAAAGGTGCCAGTCTGAATAGTCGCCTGGAAGCTGTTGTTGTAAGAGAACTCCACCAAGTGCAAGTAATCCTCCCAAGAACCATTGAAGTCAAGAGTGTATGATCGAAGCATATCCTCCAAAGTTTGAATTAGTACGCTCTGACTGACCATTTGTTTAAGGATGGTATGCTGAACTAAAACTCAAATGGGTACCCAGACTCTGCTAAACACTCTACCATAAATAAGAAGTGAATATGGAATCCCGATCTGAGACTATACTCACTGGAACTCCAAGCAATCTGACAATCTGTCTCATGTACAACTCGGCTAACTGCTTCGTAGACTAACCAACTCTGAAGGGTAGGAAGTAGGGCAACCTTCATGAGTCAATCCACTATAACCTAAATGTCATCTTTACCAGTTGGGGTTCTAGGAAGACCAGTCACGAAGTATATAGTGATATAATCCCACTTTTACCCCGGAATGGTAAAGGCTGAAGAAGTTCGGCTGGTCTCTGATGCTCAGCCTTGACCTGCTGGCAAACTAAGCACCGAAAGACAAACCGAGCTATCTCCCTCTTCATACCATTCCTACCAAAAATATTGACGAATATCACGGTACTGAAGTAACCCTATGGGGGTGAGGGTCAAGCTAACTAATCAAGCACTTAGCACAAGCTAATGGGCAATTTAAGAATAAGAGTGCAAGAGAAAAAGCAAAATAATACCAACACCTGATGTATCCTGGTATCCGTCCCAAGGGGTACTCCAGTCTCGGAACTCTCTTCGGCTTTAATCTACTATTATCGCAAATAGTACAACGTGAGTTTTCATACGAAGGCTCACCAACTTCTTACACGAGAATTTAGATCCGAAGACTCTCCAACTTCAACCTTTCATAATAGGTTTTGATCTCCTTATACAACACGATGAAGATCTCACTTTTCAACTCAATAACTTTAACACAATTTGTGGATAGCAAATGAAAACTTTGTAGAGTTGTTTGTGGATAAGCTTTGGTGGTTTAGAAAATTTTAAGCTCAAAGTATCAACCTTGAATGAAGGGGTTCAAGGCTATTTATAACCAACGCAAAGAAAAGTACAATAATAATCCACCGGATTTCCGAAAAAGTCTGTCGGATTATCGCCCTGCACAGTCCAACGGCTATAAATAGAGCCGTTGGGATCAATCTTCGATAAAATCTGACCGTTGGAATGCAAACGGTAACAGGACGAAAAATTTGTCGGAATTCTATGGTTTTTCATCGAATAATCCGAATAATCATAGAAGGTATTCTGTGAGTCCATTCAGATCTTCTGCCGGATTTTCGCGAAGATTCGTCGGATCATCCGTCAGGATTCCGAAGATTGTCCTGGGTTATTTTCTACCCTAGCTTTCGATTTTGCCATCCATTTCTTGTGTTTACAAATATTTCTAAGACTCATTACAGACTCCAGATATACATTCTTTATGGCATGGCTTGGCTTCTTCTTTGATAGGTGCTGGCTTTTTTCTTTAGCGGCAACTGTCCAAAGATACTCAGTTTATGAAAACTGAATACCTTTTGGGGGCTTTGTGTTTGCCATTAAAAATCAAAGACAGGTATACAGAAATACTAAAATTGATTACATACTCGCTTGTACAAAGAAAAGCCTAGAAAGAAATCCTAGTAAATAATCTAAGTACAATTGTTTAGTTTTTGATTCTGGAGGGTGACGGTAGAGGCTCGGGAAAGTGTTATCAACTCTGCCTTACTCCTTGGACTATCTGACGCAGTTTTTAGCTCATGAAGAAATTGCTTTTTAAAGGTTGCCAGCCCTGGATTGCCAACCATTTGCATGGGTGTGGTGCCCTGCTATTCATAGTAATTTCGAGATGAAGGATATTTTAAGCCGCATAGATGGCCACGTGACAAATCCCCGGGCCACATGGCCGTAATCATGCCTCGAGACTCGGTCTGTGACTGTTAGCTGGGGATTTGTTAGGATTTGTTGTGATTTTTTGTTATAGCAAATCTGAGCAGTTGAGACCTGGTCAACTTGTCACGTGCATCAACTAATTATAACGCCCCAGAACCAGAATACTGGAGAGCGGGGACATACATAGCCAGCTACGTATATTGAAATGGAATCCTACCTCGCTATACGGTCATGACTGTCTAGATACATGAGGATTTAACTACATGCCATCAGTCTCTTATGGTCATGAACAAGACTATTGTCTCAATCTCAAGCAAGTAAAAGTAGTTACAAGATGTTAGAGCATCAAATATACAATAGTAAGGCGTCCCATACATTATATATTTGGATGATCATGAAGCTAGTCGTACAAAATATGAAGACTAGCAAGAGTTTTAGTCATACATGATCAACCCTAGGATTCGTCAATCATGTTACAGCCCATAGGTAGACAGTAAGTAAAGTACGATACGAGCTAACACGTGCTCGCCGGCTAAATGCCTCAAAAAAATATTTTTACAATAAAGTGGGAGAACAAAAAGGAAACCCACTCGTTGCCTTGGTTACGCCTGGTGGTCACCATTTGGCTGGAAGGTAGATGGATCCTCTGGAGCTACTCCGGTATGTGGCCACACAAAACTAGCTGGGTCAGATCCCAGAAAGAGCAAGTGCCACAAAGGAGGCTTCACTTAGGAACTAAAACCAGTAATTAGCACAAAACATAACTATATAATAAAACTGGAGATATGAAAAATCATGATGATATACGATGAGATACCATGGAACTATTTAGATAACCAAGTTACAACCCTTAAACCAAATAAGGACCGGGATTGTAACCCTTCGTCTGAACGGAACTTGGTTTCTATCATTTATCGATAAAATAAAGTACAAGCAATCAGGTCATGTTACAATCTTGTACAGGATCAGGACAAGACTAGACTGGGTTAGACTCCATCCAATCAATCACGGCCAAGCAATGAGTACGGCTTGATACTTTAACTAGCTAGGGTTATCACAGGCCTAGTTACTAGCAAGATGTAATGAGATTATTCCAACAACCACAAGCCCTGCAGACCATCCAGGTTATCCAGGTCAAATATCCGTTCATGAAGGGTGTAACACATGACAGTGTACTGGAAATGTGCCCTACTCGTCGGCAGGCTACAAGTCCACATGCGCGTCCAGATAACGGGATTGCCTGTAGCTGGGAAATCTCTTTATGACTACTGAATTATTCTAGTTATTAGCCTTAGTCATTCAGTAGGTACCCCTGACCGTGGTATTCAGGGGTCCCCGTCCTAGACATGATGCAAGACAATACTGGTTCATTTGTACAAACACAATCGCCCACAGTGTCCAGGCTATTCATTCTTGTCATGTCATGCAAGCTGTCGCAACAGCCTGTCGAGGTATATCATGTCAGGTTTACTTATCAAGAGTGTGCCACGACAGGCCACTATCATGTCATGTTACTTGTCAAGAGTGCACCACTATGGATCACTATTGTTTTTATAGAACATGTGCAAAATTTACATAGTACAAGCATTCTATCAAGGGACCCAGGTTACACAGAGGGTCATGAAACATGAGCATAAAATAACAACCCAACATAATAAAAAGGGTGCAAGGGCTATAGGAAAGAGCCATGCGGCAAGGGAGGGGGTCTCATGCGGCTCGAAGAATAAGCTCAGACGGCTTCGAGAATACAGGCTCATACGACAAGGTGTATGAGGGTCATACGGCAATAGATGAGGGTCTCATACGACAATAGGGGAAAACTGGCATATGCGGTAGAGGGGGAACAAGCTCATACGGCTCGAGGAACCAATGCCATGCGACTGAGGGGAGTGGAAACGAGCTCATGTGACAAGCATTGCCAAGAGCCATACGGCTCGAGGAGAACAGGGTCATACGACAAGGTCAAGCTAAGCCATGCGACAATAGGGAAGCAGTGCCATACGCCAATGGGGAAAGAGCTCATGCGGCCAGGGAGAACGGGCATATGCGGCAAGGGTGAACGGGCTCATGCGACCAGGGGAAAAAGACTCATGCGACCAGAAAAAAAAGACTCGTGCGATCAGGGGAGAATGGGCATATACGACTCGGGGAACCAAAGCCATGCGGCTAAGGCCAACCGAAGCCAAGCGGCTGAGGGAAACTTACCGCATGAAAAGCCATATGGTCAAGCACTGTTCTTCTTCTCCAACTGTTCCGAGAAAAAGAACCATGGAAGCCATGGCTTCCAAGCTCCAATACTCCTTCATCTAAGGTCAGAATCCGGACTTCCATAGGTCAAAATAGGGCAGAAAGAAATTCTCTACAATACGGAACCATCAAAACTTGAGAATAACAAGGTTTAATAGGTCAAAACTAAGAAATCTGAAAATACAACAAGCTTAGATCTATATGAAATGAGGCATGGAAATTAAAAATGCTAAGTACTAAAGTGTCTTAGAATCTCGTGAGAAAGAAAATGGAACAACAAAAATTGTGTTCCTCTATGAAGCAAGTTGCATTTGCCTAAGCTCTCTCTCTCCCTCGGTAGGTGGAGAGTAATGGTGAGGAAGAAGAAGAGTTATGAGGATTAATAGAAGAGAGAGAGAGAGAGTGGTTAGGTATCTTATAAAGGAAGAGAGTGGATGGGGGTTAGTCCACATGCAACGAAACCGAACCAAGCCGAACCAAGCAAACCGAACCGAACCAAGCAAAATGAAATGCCAAAATAAACCATGCAATGAGACATATAATATGAGTCAAAAATACGTACACGTATACCAAAATACGTAATACGAACTACGAGCGTTATACTAATCTTCTGTGGTGAGCCGCATGAAGGATGTCTCATGGCCGAGCCACAATGAGAAATATCTCATGGCTGAGCCGCATGAAAGAATATCTCATGATCGAGTCGCATGAGCCGCATGAAGGACGTCTCATGATCCGAGCCGCATGAAAGAATATCTCATGACCGAGCCGCATGAAAGAATGTCTCATGATCGAGCCGCATGAAGGACATCTCATGACCGAGCCTGCATGAGGAATGTTTCATGATCGAACAGCATGAAGGACATCTCATGACCGAGCCGCATGAGGAATGTCTCATGATCGAGCCACATGAGAAATGCCTTCTGACCGAGCCGTATGAGGCCATCTCATGACCAAGCCGCATGAGAAATATTTCATGACTAAGCCGCATGAAGGATATCTTCTAGCTGGATGGGTATGGGGGCCCTAGGAGAAGGTGCTGTGCCAAATGTTACGATTTGAGAGAGTTTATTTGTCTCCCTCTTGACTTCTCGAAAAAATGAATTTGATCGACCTTCCTCCTTGGTGAGTGTTGGCACTGCGGATTATGGATCTCCATGTTCGAAGAAGATTTGACGGTTGACTCCTTCAGAAGATTGTGATGTGCTTGACTGAGACGATGCGCCTCACTGAGACATCTGAGTAATGCATCTAGTTGAGAGCAGGCCGTTATAACAGTCTTTAATTGGCATCATACTTCTGAGATAATGTTGGAAAGACGCAGTAGGTCGCAGTCGCTGGAATATAGACTGCCTTGATAGTGGAGCCACTGTCTTATGGCTACGACAGTTGATGATGGCTTGGGTGCAGTGATGTCCTGGAAAGGGCTCATCGCACATGAAGGTTGCTTCTCTCTTCTTGCGTTTATGAGTAATTATCTCTCGCAAGTTGCTAGCAGATTGATCTACCTTCGTATCCGTTTTATGGGCCCGGGTATCCCGAGCGCCCGGGTGCGTAGGTATCATATTTGCTCCCTGATCTGAGACTAGTAAAAGCACTTGCTCTCGATCATTGTAGGAAGACTTTTGGGACCATCATATTTGCTCCCCGATTATTGGCTAGTAAAGTACTGCGCTCGATCGTTGTAGGAAGACTTTTGGGACCATCGTATTTGCTCCCTGATCACCGGCTAGTAAAGCACTGCGCTCGATCGTTGTAGGAAGACTTTTGGGACCATCATATTTGCTCGCTCCCAGATCCCCGGCTAGTAAAGCACTGCGCTCGATCGTTGTAGGGAGACCTTTGAGACCCAACCTGTCCTATTAGCCCTGGGGGACTAGATGCGGGTGGTTCTGTACAACTTTCCATCAGGAGCCCGTATAATCAGTTAACGGTGCCCGCTGACGGTCAGCATCTTAGATAGTTGACTGGGCTTATTAGGCCTACACTGCCATAGACTTCTTCGACTTAGCACCCGAAGGTGCGTAGTAGGAAGAGTCCAAGTTGGAAGCTTCGACATTCTCAATGGGCAGCATGGGGTCTGGCCCGCAAGAGATTCCCCCCTCCGACTTAGTTCAAGCGTAATAGTTGTACCCAAGTGGGAGGGGAACTTTAAGAGTCAGCTCATATCTGGTGCAAACGCACCCGAGTCGATTCAGTACAGTTTACCATCGGTAGCGCACATGATTTTGCGTGCGCATCTCTGGTTTACTGTTGGCATAGCACGTTTGAAGCGCATGGCCCGTGCCGCAATGGATTTCTTTATACTAGCTCGTGAAGGCGCATAGTACTTAGAACCCAACTCATCCTCGCCATGACAACGAGTGACTCAATTGAGTGATTCTTTTCTTTTTTTTATTTTTGGTGCCCTTTTCAAAGGAGGCAAGGGGGCTCTATATATAGAATGGAATGAGCCATTTCTTCTTCTTCCTTTCCGATGTGGGACTAAAAGCAATATTTTCTATGCTTCTACAAGACCCGCTTCAAAGTTTTTAAATTGCAAATTTGGAATACTTTGAATAAGAAGCATGGAAAGTAGAGTTGTTTAGGTGTGGCAATCCTATCAGAGATATCATGGACGTGATAGGTTCGGGTACTTCCAGTTGGGGATTTTATATGGACTTATCATCCTTGGTGTACCTTGGTTTTAGGTACGGATAATAAGTTGAGAGAGGGAACCATCATATTTACTCAGAGGTGATGAGAACATGGTAAATATAGGGTTGATGGTAATGAGGACGTGGTGGGAGTGGACTCAAATGAGGATACATAGAACAACTCAGAGGTAATATGGACGTGGAAGTTCTACGTAACGGGTAATAAATGCTACGGGACAACTGGGTTCCAGAAGCATATGATTGTGAAGAAGGGGTGCATGTACTAGAGGACCTAATACATCATTTCTGGTCAACAGAGGACATTTGTGGACCTATTATCCTTTTTGTGTACTGGCGTTGCGATTACAGATAATAAGTGGAGAGAAAACCAACATATTTACTCAGAGGTAATGAGGATGTGGTAAATATGAGTATAAAGTAGAGCCTTCCTATTCAGAGGTAATGAGGACGTATTATAAGTGGGCATAATGAGGATACACAGAACAACTCAAAGGTGCTATCAACGTAGAAGTTCTATGTATTGGGTGGTTTGTTTGTGATGGACGAAAAAACAACTCAGAGGTAATATGGACGTGGTTGTTTTTCCCGTTGGTGAATTTTGTGGACCTATTACCCTTTTGTGCATCTGGAAATACAAGCAAATAGATTTGAATGATATTTTGTGGACCTACTACTCTTTGGTACACCGATGGTGCGATTAATAGATTAGGATAACTTTCGTGGACCTATTACCCTTCTGCGCACTGGCGGTGCGGGTAATAGATTTGAAACAAAACCCAACATAGGAAATATAGACATGATAGGTTTTGTGGTCTTAACACCATATCTTTTATCCCGGGTTGGGTACATGTGTTAAGTCAAGAGACTATCGGTATCAAAGATAATATGGATGTGATACACGATAACCAAGAATAATCTTTGATGGACCTATTACTTTTCTGCGCACTGGTGGTGCGAGTAATAGATTTTGAAGCAAACTCCGGTGGAGGAAAGCATTTAGTATGGAAGTTCAGAGGTATGATCATACATGACTTGTCGCCCTGAAGATGAGGTATGAATCCACTCGGAGCGGTCAGAGAGTAAATTCAGCGGTACCTGAGGGTACATAAATCAACAATCTGGGAGATTTGGGGTCAGAGTGTAAGTTCAGCGGTACCAGAGGGTACATAACTCACAATCTGAGAGATAGTTGGAAGATGTCATTTAGACATAATTTTTCTTGAGGAAATTGTCGTTGATGGGCATCATGAGCAAGTCTCCATTTTGTTTTATGAGACGGTACGCATCGTTAGAGAATACGGTCTCGATGACAAATGGGCCCTCCCACTTACGTTAGAACTTGCCGACAGTTTTGTGAGTCATAACCATCAGCCTACGAACTGTCAAGACGAGGTTGCCTACTTGGAATATTCTCAGTTTGACATTCTTATTGAAGGCCCCAAAGATGCGTGCTTGATAGAGCTCGATTCGTTGTTGAGCTTGTAAGCGCTTCTCGTCTAGGGCTTCCAGCTCTTGTAGCCGTCGACGGTAATTATCATCCAAAGTAAGCCGGTAAGTAAGGGCTACGCGGAGCGAGAGGGATCTGGGTCTCCAGTGGGAGGACTGCCTAGCTCCTATAAACGAGAGAGAACGACATATTTCCTGTGGCCGTCCGAATTGTGGTACGGTATGCCCAATCGCCAAGCTTTTTATTCCAGTCGTGCTTGTTTGAAGACACGAACTTTTTGAGAAGCTTGATTATGGTCTTGTTAAAGGCTTCGGCCAGACCATTAGCTGACGGATTATAGGCTGTTGAAGCCATATTCTGAATTCGGTTCTTGTCGCAGAATCGATAGAAGACATAGCTTGCGAACTGCGGACCATTGTCATGAATGATCCTCCTTGGCAGCCCAAAATGGTAAATGACTTGACATTTTATGAAATTGATCATGTTTGATGTCTTTACTTCTATCAACGGAACAACTTCCGCCCATTTGGAGAAGTAGTCGGTAATTGCGATAATAGCTTCTGTCAACGAAACAGCTTCCAATGGATCGATGTGTACTGTTACACAGTCGTGGATGAAACTGCTAGCTATATGCTTGTTTACTTTCGTTTCGATAGGAGTTCATGATGTCTGGACGGAACCGTCGTTGCTGGTGCTTGACTGATTTTATGTCCGAATAAATTTTGAGCTTATGAAGTGTGATCTCGGGATTTAACCCTGGCATGTCTTCAAAGCTCCAGGCAAAGACGTTGATGTATTCTCTGATGAGTTGCAACAATGACTCCTGCTCGCCGTCTGTCAGACTTTTACTGACGAAGATTGGCTTTAGAGAGGATTCATCACCGAAGTTAACTTGCATAACCTCATCATCAGTGGAGGATCACGAAGTTCAAAGCATTTCTTCCATTGTGCGTCTAGTTACTGGACCCACGGTTCCAACTCAAATGGTTCGAGTAGATCTTCGTCTTCCTCTTCGATATCAGCAGATGTCATGTTGACAGATAATGTCTATCTAAATATATCTCTAATACTCATATCAGAGCCGTAAATGGGTGACTCGGACGAATGAGAGTGCCACTTGTTTGCAAAAACAAAAGTTGATCTTTATTTCACAAACTTTGTAGAATATTACAATAGAATTCTAGGAAAGTACAACTGTAGGAATCCGATCTGAATGACGATCGCTTTATCCCTTGGATGATGTAAACTTTGAAGACGATAGCCTCTGAAGTTGAAGGCGATAGCCTCTGAAGAATGCAACATCACTTGGGCAAGAACTCCTGAACTCTCTGCTCTTGATTCTGATTTTTCTGATCTCTATGTGTGATCCCCCCTAGGAAGGACTTAAAACTCTATTTATAGAGTTCTAGAAATAACTAATTTTTAGTTATTCTGGATTGTGCAGGATAGGATTGTGCAGACATTGGACTGCGCAAGCAGCGAACTGCGCATGCAGTTATTTGATCGTGGGCCAACTGTATGGGACACGTGGCATTGTTTGATTGAAATGCGTATGATCGTGTACAGACGGTTGCCACGTGGTGGGCAATTGATGGCATGAATGCCACGTACAAAATGTCAGTTTTTGATGGATTATGCCACATGAACTGCACTGGCTTCAGACTGCGCTGGGTTGGATGGCGCTGCAGGGAATCGATTAGATTACGCTTCGATTGGGCTAGTAGATTGTGCTGGCTGTACAGCTATCCTCGAGCACTGTGCTGCATGAGAAATGAACAGTTTCCTCGTTCTTCGGGCTGTCAGCTGTCAGAAGATCTGATTCTCTCAGATAATGATGACGAGGCCACGTCAGCCAGCGCACTTGGATGAGTGCGCACTTCAGCTTGCGCAATTGAGATGTTGCACAATCTATCTCCTGCTGCAATTCATTTGAAGGGTGCACAATTTGATTTTTCTGGCTTTTTTGATGGGTGCAACTTAATTTTAGGACCTACAAGACCCCCTTCAAAGTTTTCAAAATTTGAAAGTATTTCAAAGTTTCGAAATACTTGGAATTTTGATTTTAAAATCAAGTTGCGCAAGTAATGCCTTGTCTGCACAATTGGAGGAATTAGTTCCTATTTCTTCGGCATAATCTGAGGCGTCTGTTTACTTTCGAAAAACTATAAATAGTTCTCAATCTTCTTTCTATTACTCTTTACTTGTTTCCAAACGTTTGAGAGAGAAAACTCCCGAGCCAACTCCGACTCTTCTCCAGTCTTCTCCAGTCGACAGCAATGGCTCCGAAGCGCTCCGCCACCGAGAAGGGCAAAGCCCCCGCTGAGTCTTCGACTCGGGCTGCGCTGCGTATTTCTCGTACGAAATCGGTCATCCCGTACTGCAAGGTAGTGAACTCGATCAAAAACCCTTTTTAGGGTTCTTTGACAATGTTGAACCTTCAAACCTTTCTCTTTCTAGAGATTTAGTTGTATTGCGTCGCCCTGTTTAGGGTTTTGGTTGCATGCCCACAAATAGTTTTTATTTTTATGAAAACTATTTTCTTGCGCAATCGGTTGGGTAGCGCTGGCAAAAGTCAGCGCACTCTATCGATTTGCACAAGTCTGTCAGCGCAAACTGTTGCCTTGCAGCAAGCTTGTTAGCGCAATCTGATGGCTTGCGCAAGCGAGTGTGTTGGCGCAACTGGACAGTTTGCGCATGGAAGTTGCTTTAGCGCAATCTGATGCTTTACACTCAGCGCAATATGATACTTGTGTAATTTGATCTTTTGAACAGAATCTTCGATTTTGCACGTACTGAATTCTGTCTTTTTGTTTGATGCAGTTAACATCAGAGAAGACCGAGATTATGAAATCTTTGCAGGGACCCTAGCTGAACCAGATTTTAAGGAAGATTTGTCCATATAACATTTCTCCAATATGCTCTGCCATCGTCCCGTTTAGCCATCTTAAAGGCTCAAGACAATGAGATATTGTTGAGCCTGATGAATGGGCAACCTCTGCAGACTGCCGATGCCATTATACATAAGAAGCCTTTATTTCTTTTTGGTGAGGCTATTGATAAAGTTCTCAGCCAAGACCTCGTGTTGAGCAGAGACTCTTCCAGAGAGCAAAGAAGATGATACTTTTGCCTGAGATCTCTAGGTGCCTTCCTTTATCCTGCTACGCTCATGCGAGCTATCCCAGGAGAATGGACTGGGATATAACTCCTCTCCAATAAGCCAGGACAGGAAACATTTGTGTGAAAAAAGGACCCAACAATAAGGACATGTTTTATAGTTCTTCGGAGCGTCATAGCTCTTTGCTCAGGGGATTGAAACCTGGGTGCATCCCACCAGAGAATTCCTCCTTGCTGCTGCCGGTCCGAATACCGATCTTTGCAAATGAATTCGCAAAGGTTGAGGGAAGATACCCGGATCAGGACATCCGCTTGGCAGATCTGGTGAATCCAGTTAACAAAAGGTGGAGCTGCATAGCTAATTGGATATTGGCTCAGTTCGAATAGAGGCTCAAGGAAATTGAGCTGTATCAGGCGGTATACTCCACAGTATACGGCTTTCAACCCAATCCTCACCTATTCCTGGCTTTGGCAGAAAGATACAACTTCATGACAGGGACTTTCATGACGCCCTGTGGAGAGATTGGGCTGGCTCTTCATGAGATGAAATTCATCTCGAGTCTACCAATGGGGGAATTCCCCTATGAGGAATTTGTCTCAACAAATGACAAGTTGGATAAACTTCGTCAAGAGAACGCAGATATGGTGGCCGTCTTCGAGGAGCTCTTGTGCCACTACAAAATATGTTCCTTGTATTACAAAAGCGGTTCATCAGGCACCTGGTATTTGTCGAAATGGTTACCATATCTGTTCCTGAACCACATTATAGAGAAGAAAACCAAGGAACACGACAATTGTAACCCCAACTTCTTCAAACCACTCAGCAGCAGTGAGGTGATTGGGTTGATGGAGGAGAATAAGGAAATGGACATCTTGGTTGATGATGATCTCCAATACCCTTCTTTCAAGACAAGAGATAATATCTAGAGTTTCATAAGGATGGGCTACAGGCCCATGACAAAGAAAGCCCAGCTGACGGGTTTCCTTACCTATTGGCTCCGACGATTCGTCGTCCCGGAAGCGAGCGCCGTTGATCGCTTCCATCGCGGCGTGCTCTTTGCTGCCGTCCGTTTAGTCTTTGGCTACCGGATGGATCTGCTGTCGGCAATGACCTGTAGAGTGAACTGCGGGTCTCCATCTGTTTGTTGATTCCATGCTCAAGGAAAAAGGTGAGAAAGGGAACTTCCCTCGGCTGGAGCTTTTCTACACTTATTTGTTCGGATGGTTGCTTCTGCACTATCCTTCATTGATGAATCCCGACATGGGAGCTGTAGGCAGCAGCTTCTTAAGGAGATTCTCTAGAAGCAAATGGATATACACCAGCCTAAGAGATTGTAGACGAGCCCTGAATCTCGGGAAAGGGTGGAACTTCTACTGTGTTCCCCCTCCAACTGGCTAGGAACATATGTCTACGAATCTGATTGATCTTGGGAGGCAGCCTTTGGGCCGGGCAGTGTTTGATTGGCTGAAGACGATCCGGCCGTCTCATTTGGTCTACAGATTTGAATATGAATGTTACTTGGAACCATATCTTCCCAGCCGATTTATGCGCCAATTCGGCTATGACCAATTCCACGTAGGCAACGCTATCACGTGCCTGCAAGGAAAAGGTTATTTGATCGATGGCGCCCGGGCTTGGGCTTATTATAACGCTCGAGACACAAGAACAGTGTTCTCGATGCCGACGAAGGGTGACCATGGCCCTCGGATGCTGTACACCTATTCAATCTTCTACACATCGGCGAATACCTTTGCTGAGAATTTCAGTCTTGCTGATAGATTTACAACAGCAGTCCGATTGAAGAAGGGAGCGACTGTCATGTCAGCTCCTGTCAATGATAAGAATATGAGCCGATTGATGCCCCATTGGAGGCTTCGAGGGAAGCCAACTTCCTCGAAGAAGTCAACGAGCCATTATGGGTCTCACTGAAAGTTGTTAAATCTCCAGCTAAAGAGAGGAAGAGAAAGATAGATGAACCTTCTTCTCCTGTTGCCAAAAAGAAGCTTATCCTGGAACCTTCAGAAAAGGTCACTACTCGGTCACAATCTCGGCAGATGGCTGAGATGACTCAGAGGAAAGAAGTGACTACCCCAACTTCTATCCCCAGACAAGAAAATGTCATAGATGTAGAGAGTCCAGAGCGACCTCTTCATAGAAAGAAACTGGCCTTCAAAAGAAAGAGAGTAGTCACTCCTCCTAGACAGATCCTGTCCTCAGTTGTGGCTAGTACTGTTGCTGGAATCACCATGTCATCTCCCACACCTGCCCCGGAGCCTAGGCAGGAAACTCCTAGTCCAGAACAGAGGGATGAGGCAGAGCAGAGGGATGAGGCTGTAGAGCCTAGGGAAGACATTATGGAGAGAGAAGACGAGGTTTTGCGATTTTCTTCACTGGCAGTGGAGACTACCCAACTTCCTGCTACACCAGGAACACTCCGTGAAGAAGAAGATCGCTTAATGATTGATGCTCTAAATGATTGCGACTTCGGCCTGCAGGATGATGTAGACCCGGTCGTCGCATCTGACAGCAAAGAAGCGCCAGAGGACAGTGAAGATACATCAATAGAAGTTATTGATGATACTTTAAATCCAGAAGAGGACGCTAATGTCCATGTATCTCCAAAAGCTATTGATGATACACTGAATCCTGAAGAGGATGTTGAGGTGCATGTGTCTCCGGAAAAGAATAAGGAGTAGCACCTGAGGAAACTACTACTGCTGATCCCAGAGGTATTGAATGAGATTATCAATCTTCTTTTCATAGATTAAATGGCTGACATCTCTATTTTTTATCTATACAGCAATCGAATCATCCCCAATTCCTCCGACCTGTACAGATATAATACCAATAACGGCGATAGCTAGTGGTAGCCGACCTTTTTCGGGTGGCTCCGAGGCAGGTAGTAGCCAGGCAGTGATGTCTGAGGCTACTTCTGCTAGGTTGGAATCAAATGAAAGACTTGTTGCTGGACCAAGCCATGGTAAGATTGCTTTTACTTTTGATCCTTTTCGATTGGTTGCTAATGACAACAAAATGATAAGGTTCATTTGATTTTGCAGAAGAACATCCGGGAGGGGCAGCTAGCTCTACGATGGCTCCTCTATTTAGAGAGCCCTTCATTCATGTACAAAAAGCTGCACGTCTATCCCAAGCACCTGCTGCTTCGTCGTCAATGGGAGTAGCCGTGACACCTGGTGCTCTGGCTACTAACCGTTTTATCATAAGCTCATTCTCCAACCTTTTCTTTACTTCGTTGGGACCCTTAGTAGATAGGGTGATAGAGAAAGAAGATGTTGGTTTCTCAACAGTTAGAGGTCCAACCTCCTATCTGATTAATGCCATCTGCAGTCAAGGCGACGAAGCTCAAGCCGTTTTTCTTGAACATATATTAGACTGAGCTGGAGGCATCGGTTAGGACCTACAAAGAGCTTAATAGGGGGGAGGTGGAGCCTTTGGTACAGGCTGAATTTGAGAAGATGTCGCAAGAGGCTGCCATTGCGAAAGTTGATCTCCAAGTTCTCTTGGACACTTTCTCTACTAAGTCTGCTGAGTATAACTCCCAAGTGGAAACAGTAGCATCTGTTGCTGAGGAGAAGGAGAGGAAAGTTGCTGAGCTGCAAGCAGAATCTGCTCGTCTCCAAGAAGAGCTGAGACTTGTTCAGCTTGCTCTGGAGGATGAGGCCGCACAACATCAGACTGCAGTTCAACAACTGAACGCTCTGACTCAAGAAAGAGATGAGTATGTCATAACTCATCAAGCTGAAATCTCTCGCAAACTAGTTACCATGCTAACTTTCGACGATAAGTCAGGAATGGAGGAAGCTAGGAGGCGAGTGATGGACTCTCGTGAGGAGCGGCTGCAAACTTTAAAGCAGCAGATGACCAGCTTAATGACTCCTGCCAGTTGAATAGAAAGACTCTTTGTATCTTCTTATTTTGTGGCATGTATTTTTTTAATGTCTTCCAATTTTGATTAATAAAAAGACATTTTATTTATGGATCTATTATTTATTGCATATCTTATTCAAATATAAATAATAGCGATAGAAAATATATTCAGAGGTACAGGACGTGATATATTTCTTGATTTTTAGAAAATAATTATATTCATTACATCTGCTCAGAGGTAATATGGACATGGCAGAATATAATTTGTTGAATATCATTATTTCAACGGACAATTTAATCAAAGATGACAAATTGCTGGTATGAATGGGTGGATGAATGAACGAAAATGAATTGTCAAAATATGTGAACGAAATAAATCGTCGGAATGAGCGGAAGAACCATCAAATGAATGAAATGAACGGATAAACCGTCGGATGAATGAAATGAACGGGCGAACCGTCGAATGAATGTAATGAACGGATGAACCGTCAGATAGATGGAATGAACGGATGAACCGTCAGATGTGTGAAATGAACGGATGAACCATCTGATGTGTGTAATGAACGGACGAACCGTCGGATGAATGTGATGAACGGGCGAACCGTCGAATGAATGTAAGAACGGATGAACCGTCAGATAGATGGAATGAATGGATGAACCATCAGATGTGTGAAATGAACGAGTGAACCGTCTGATGTGTGTAATGAACGGACGAACCGTCGGATGAATATGATGAACGGGCGAACCGTCGAATGAATGTGACGAACGGGTGAACCGTCAAATGAATGTGATGAACGGGTGAACCGTCAGATAGATGGAATGTGTGTAATGAACGGACGAACCGTCAGATGTGTGAAATGAACGAGTGAACTGTCGGATGAATGGAATGAACAGGTGAACTGTAGATAGATGGAATGAACGGATGAACCGTCAGATGTGTGAAATAAATGGGTGAACCGTCTGATGTATGTAATGAGCGGACAAACCGTCAGATGAATGTAATGAACGGGTGAACCGTCAGATAGATGGAATGAACGGATGAACCGTCAGTTTGTTGTTTTTAAGAATCTCTGCCTATAAATAGGACATAAATTAGATGGAATAATTCACTTTCTGATCCAAAATGTCGTCAGAGGATGCATCCAAGAAGGCCGAGATTGCCCCGAAGGTTGAAGTGGGCACTGAGGAATGTCCTGCCGAACCGGACCCAGCTGAAACAGATAGAGGCAGGCAAAAGTTCATCTGCACCCAAGTCGCCGAAGGATATCTTGGACTTCCTCCTTGAACCAGGGACGACTGAGGAAGAAGAAGCCATAAGGATGGCTGCTCGCAAATTTCTGGTGGATTCGAGCAAGGATGTTCTCGGCTCTTTTGTCGACTATGTCTTCGATAAGGACGGCAGTGGCCCGCGTCCCAATTTTGAGAAAGATGATAGTGACCTTCCTTGATATTTTGTATTATCATTCATGATGAAATAAAATCAAATTTTATTTATGAACTTGTCTGATGATTACAAGCACTCTCTTTTACATTTATACATAATACTTTTTGAGGAACTTGCCATTGATAGGCATCATTGCAACTCGACCATCCAGTTCTGTGAGTTGATCGATAGGCTCCATTTGAGAAAACTTTGCTCACGATATATGGACCTTCCCACTTTGCATCGAACTTGCCTTTGCTCATGTGAGTCATAGTCATAGGACGTCTGACTGTTAGAACTGAGCTCTCCTTTCTGAAAGGCTCTAACTTTAACTTTACGGTTGAAAGTCTTCGAGATACGGGCTTAATATAACTCAATATGCTGTTGAGCCATTAACCGCTTCTCGTCTAGTGCCTCCAATTCTTGAAGTCGAAGAAGATCATTGTTCTCCGTAGTGAGTTCATTAGCGATGGCAATCCTTAAGGATGGGATTTGAAGTTCCAAAGGAAGAACAGCTTCACAGCCGTACACTAGAGAGAAGGGTGTACAGCCTGTGGGGTTACGGACTGTAGTACGATAAGCCTAAAGACATTCACCAAGCTTGTCACTCCAGTTCGTTTGTTAGTAGATACAAACTTCTTGAAGAGCTTGATAATAGTTTTGTTGAAGGCTTCGGCCAAGCCATTAGCAGCAGGATTGTAAGCTGTCGAAGCGACATTGTCAATTCCGATGATCATCACAGAATCTTGTGAACTTTTGACTGATGAACTGTGGTCCATTGTCATGAATGATCCTTCGAGGTATACCAAATCTATAGATTATATTGTGTTTGATGAAGTTGATGACGCTGCTGGTTTTGACTTCAGCTAGGGGTATAGCTTCAGCCCACTTGGAGAAGTAGTCGGTTATTGCTAGTATGAACCGATGTCCTCTAGAAGAAGGAGGATTAATGAGACCTATAATGTCCAAGCCCCAAGCTTCGAAAGGCCAGGAAGCAGCAGTCGAATGCAGAAATTCTGAAGGTTGATGGATAAGATCTGCATGGATCTGACAAGCTCGACATTTTCTTGCATATTCGATGGCATCAGATACCATAGAGGGCCAGTAGTAACCCATGCGTCGGATTCGATCCTGTAGCTTAGGACCGGGTTGATGTGCTCCGCAAATGCCATCATGAGCTTCACGCAAGTACTTGTTTCGCTTCATCACCAGCAAGACAGCACAAGAGTAAACCGTCATAAGTCTGCCGATACAAAGTCTTGGTGGTTTGATTGTAGTAGAACCGGAGAGATCGTCGTCGAATACTTGTAGCCTCCTTGGGATCTTCGGGAAGTATGTCGTGAACTACGAAGTCAATGAAAGGAGCTCTCCAATCTTCGTTGATAACATTGGTTTCAGTAAGATTACTGAACTCAATATTACGATTGTTTTCAATGCAAAACAATTTCCGGTTAGAGATAACCACCACCTGCTGTCTTTTGATAGGGATGGCTAAGACTGCTGCAAGATTGGCTAAGGCATCTGCCTCAGTATTGCAAGCTTGGCGAACATATTCGATAAAGAAGGCTTTGAACGATGTAGCCATGCTGATTGCCGCTTCATGGTAAGGTACTAGATCTTGATGGCGAACTTCATAGGTTCCTCTAACCTGGTTAACAACCAGCTTGGAGTCGCCATAGACTTCAAGATATTCGACATCGAGTTGTTTGGCTAATTGAAGGCCAATGAGTAGAGCATTGTATTCTGCTACGTTGTTGGAGCAAGATTCATCTAAGGAGTAGCCTCTTTGAATAGTTGACCCATCTGGAGAAACAAGGACAACTCCAACTCCTGCAACAATGGCACCATTGGGTCCGATCCTGGATGCATCGTCAAATAATAGACGCCAAGTAGGAAATTCTTCAGAGATTGTATTTGATTCCAATGTCTCGTCTGGAATTTCATTATAGAGTTTGGATGTCTCTGGAACATGATGAGCTGCTAAGAAATCTGCCAGCGCTTGACCTTTAACAGATTTTTGAGGAACATATATCATGTCATATTGGGCTAGCAGAATGGCCCATGTAGCCAGTCGAGAATTGAGTGTGCTAGGCTTCTTCATGAGTAGCCGAAGAGGATTAACTCGGGATATGACATGAATGGTTTGACCAATGATGTAATGCCTTGTCTTTTGAACAGCGAACATAAGAGCTATGCATTCTTTTTCAACCGGACTATAATGGTGTTCGGCACCAATCATAGTACGACTGAGATAATAGATAGCCTGTTCATGACCTTCTTTGTTTTTTTGGGCAAATAAAGCACCCAATGAATGATCCATAGCACGGACATACATTAAGAATGGTATGCCTGAGATCGGTGGCACCAAGACTGGTGGGTTCATGAGATATTGCTTTATATCTTTGAATGCTCGTTGACATTCTTCAGTCAAAATGAAAGATACACCCTTCTTCATTAGCTGAGTAAATGGTCTGCAGTGTCCAGACAGATTCGAAATAAACCTCCTGATGTACGCAAGTCGACCTTGGAATCCTCGTAGCTCTTTTAGGTTGCGTGGAGGACGTATCTCTTGATTGGCTTTGATCTTCTTGGGATCCACGTGTATACCTTTAGAGGTAATGATGAAGCCGAGAAATTTACCACTAGAGACACCCAAGAATGACTTGGTGGAATTCATTTTGAGTTGATGTTGGCGTATGAGATTGAAGATTGTTCTCAAGTCTTGAATGTGATCTTCCTTTAGACGAATTTTGACAGCAATATCGTTGACATAACATTCGACAGTCTTGCGCAGATGATCTCAAAATATGGTACTCATAGCTCGTTGGTAAGTTGCACCAGCGTTCTTGAGACCAAACGACATTACTGTGTAGCAATAGACCAGCGAGGAGTGCTTAAAGAGGTATGTTTTTCATCTTCGGGATTCATCCGAATCTGACTGTATCCAGAGAATCCATCCATGAAGGATATCCGTTCAAACCCACAAGTGTTGTCAATCATGACATCCGTGATAGGGAGAGGAAATTCATCTTTTGGACAAGCTTCATTAAGATTCCGAAAGTCAATGTAGACTCGAACTTAGCCGATTTTCTTCAGGACTGGAACAACGTTGGCTAACCAATCAGGATGTTGTTATTTTCTAATAAAGCCACAAGCGATGAGCTTCTTGACTTCATCATCGATTGCGTCCATCATTTCTGGCTTGAAGCGCCGTTGTTGTTGTTTGACTGGTTTTGCATTAGGCAAAATATTCAGTTTATGAGTAGCCACTTTAGGATCTAAAGTTGGCATGTCTTCATAATTCCAGGCAAAAACATTAATGTACTCTCGAATAAGAAGAATTAATTCTTGCTTATCTGCTTCTGGAAGGTTCTTACTGATGAATATTGGACGAGGTGACCCGCTCTCTCCCACATCAATTTGAACCAATGATCTTCGGTAGGAGGTTCTCGTTGTTCAAATCGGAGTTCCCATTGGGTATCCATTCGTTGAACCCAAGGATCTGTTTCAGAACTTTCTTCAATATCCTCGTCATAGCCTTCTGGAAGTTCGACGGAGACCATGTTAGAAGATACGATCAGCCGATGAACTTGACCAATGCTGGTGTCAGAATCCCATGATCTGGAATCAGAAGAATTAGAGCGCTCCTTACTATCGGATTCGGAGACTGCTGGAGATAATACCAGAGGTGAAACATATCCGAGACCTCTTTTGGTTCTGCTGTAATACATCTCTGACTCTCCTTTCGAAACGGCTGTACGGATAGGAGTTCGTCTACCCTTACCGTAGTTGAGGCCATTCTTGAAATCATAACCCATCTTTCAGATGATGTCTTTTGATTGTTGACTGTAACGACGAAGTTGGAGGATGTCCCGTATCGTTGCTTTTGCTATCATCCGTATAGCTGAATTTTTGTTCTGGTCCTTTACTAAAAAGTATTGGACTCTCGTCTCTTTTTCGAGAAGGAACAACAAAGTACGAATCGTCTGGGTGTTCGAGTAAGACCTCCGTTTGAAGAGACTGTACAACTCCCATTGTAAATGACTGAAAGCTATCTAACATATCCAAATAGCATTTAGCATGATAAATGACATCAGTATACTGGAAAGTAGATACTTTTTCATTGATTTGTACATCTGTATTTACAACAAGATCTTTAGCCTTAGCAGACTTGGTCAGATTCATTACAAGAGGGGAAAAAGAAGAATGTGGAGGAGGCTTGTTACGACGAAGGTCAATAACAAGTGGCTCAGAGGAGGTGAGCTCCCTTTTGTTCTTATTATGAGATGAATCAATAACAAGTGGCTCAGAAGAGGTGAGCTGCCTTTTATCCTTATTACGACGTAAGTCGATAACAAGTGGCTCAGAAGAGGTGAGCTCCCTTTGATCTTGACCACCGCTGATTGGTTGTTTCTGGACTAGCAAGTGAATAGCCAGTGGTTTGGAGGATTGAGGATGAGAAACACGCCCTTTGACAGGTATAATGAGGGTATCTTTGGACACTGTTTCTTGTTCTTTTTTAGTGTCTAGAGCCAGTACAACTTCATAAACTCTTCTTTGTACATGCGAGCGTCGTTGCAGTATGCTTCAACACCTTTGAAAGGATAGAGATCTGCAACCTCCTTTTGAATCTCTCCATTGTCATCAATATATTTGAAACATTGATGGAGAGTAGACGGAACGATATTGTGTTCATGCAGGAATGGTCTCCCCAACAAAGCATTATAAGAACAACCATGATTGTCTATGATGTAGAAGGTCGCCTTTGTGCGGAGATTGCCTATTTGAAGTTTTAGGCGAATCTTGCCCAGAGTTCGCTTCTTCCCTGGTTGAACCCCAAGATAGTGGTGATTGTGCTAGAAAGACTATGCACTAGGATCTTTAGTACATCCAGCATTGTCTTTAGCATGATGCTGAGTGCCGACCCCGGATCTATCAGAATACGATCGACTTTCATCGAGTTGACATATCCTGTATAATATAGAGGACGGTCATGTCTATTGTCTTCCATCAGCATATCATCCTGTGTGAAGGTAATGTTTGGAATTAATTCCAACACACTGTGGCAATGGAGACAAGAGACAGGCTCTGCTTTCGGCTTCTTTAGAAGAGCTAGACAAGTTTCTGCCAGCATTAAAGCTTCACTCAGAGTTTCCCTAGTCTCTTTAGAAAGACGCAAAAGCTCGAAGATTGACAGCCTGGCCGGGGTATTGGCTAGTTGAGCCAAGATATCAAAGTTGTATGACTTTTTAAGTCCAGAGGAAGATGACTTCTTCAAAGGTTTGTCGAAGCGGACTTGTTGTTTACCCTTGTCGGCTGTCAGCGGTTTGGAGGGAATGGGTATTACAACCGATGAGGATGCAGACGGGATGTCTTCAGTAGAGACATGTTGCACTGGAATGGACTCAAAAGAAGAAGCAGGATTCTCCTGAGTTTCGGGATACTCCCGTAGATAGGCTTTTCCTGACCTAGTGCCCAACAGGATTTCTTCTTCAACTATGGGGTCAAAAGACACCATATTGCAAGTCTTTATCTTGCCCTTGGAGCGTTCTTTCTTCTTGGAGGAAGAGGGAACTTCGAATTCTGAAGCAAGATCAAGGTGAATCCACATAATCTTACCATTGTCAAGAAATAAAGGGAGGAGACCTTCACCTCGTGGAGGAGGGAGATTCTCGATCTCAAGAGTGGCTTTAGGGATAGGGATGACGCCATGCTGTACCATTTATGGAGGGAAGTTATCGAACTGTACAGAGACCATGTTCGCGGTAACTGTCTTCTCATCTTGTTGCAGAGTAACAACACCCGCGTTGATTAGCTCTTGAATCTTGCCTTTGAGCATATAACATGCTCGAGTGGGATGCCCAATAAACCTGTGATAGACACAATATTTAGGATAATCGGTCTTACCGACCTCATCAGGCTTCTTCGGGTCTGGGAGCTGAAACTTATTGCTTTTGATCAAGTAATCAAAGATGCTCGCGGTGTCGTTCTCGTCAAAGGAGTACTCCACTTTAGGACGAGGTTCCCTTGGTGGAGGGGCAGAAGGAGTAGATGTAGACGTAGGTGGAGCCACGTTAACAGCCAGAGATTCTTTGCTCTTCAAGTTGATGTTCAAAGTCTCTTTACCCTTGCGGTTGTTCTGGCGATTACCGCTACTCGATGTCTGATGTTCATCCCGGTCAGGGTTAGACATGTGTACCCCTAGTTGCTTGAACTTGTCAGCGCTAACTTCAGCTTCTTTAGCATTGACAATGAAGGATGGCCAGTCTTGGAACTGAGTTGAGCCAGTCCACATGCTGATAATGGGCAAAAGATTTGCCTTGTAGGTGTCTATGGTGACAGCGGCCGGAGTCCCAGGAGGCATCTTTAAAGCTTATCGGTGGAACCTTTCAATGAAACTCTCAGCAGTTTATTTTGTCTTTGTTTGATTTTATTAAGGGCTGACATGGTCATGTCGTTGATCCCCTCGTAGAATCGTTCCAAGAAGATCTGTTTAAGACCCGAGAAGGAATTGATACAACCATCAGGCAAGCTTCTGTACCAATCTTATGCCACACCGGCTAAACTAGCCGACGAATACCCTGGTAAGAAGAGCGTTATTTGGCTGAAATTGGACAATCATTACCTCAAAGTGGTTAATGAACTGACTAGGAGAAGTGCTGCCATCAAACAGCGAAATTGTGGGGATCTTGTACTTAGGAGGAAACGAAACTTCCTTCCATTCAACTGGATAGGGTTGTTTGATCCCCAATCTCTGTAAGTTGTCTTTCTTTTTGAAGGCCTCGAACTGAGTGTGCAAGAGCTTGACAGCCTCATTAGCGTCTTCCGATGATGAAGAAGAAGCAGTCTGAATCAGAGTGTTAGGAGGAGGAACAGCGTGATAAGCACTACCCCCATCACCTGACTGACTGGGTGTGGGTTGCATTTGTACAGGGGGTACTTGAGGAGATACTACCCCAAGCCCTGCTATTGACAGGCACCGACGATGCTATAATCTCAGGAATTGCAGTAGGTACGGTCGGTGGCACTGTATGTTGGGCCACAATGATAGAATGCATACTTGCGACCATTTCAGCCATGGTCTTCAGCTTGTCTTCTAGTGCAATAATTCGTTGTTCTTGATTAGCCGAACTAGAAGCATCTGGATCTTCAGTGACAACATAAGCTGTCATTTCTCTAGGTACAGTAGAAGACACTGTTTGTTCAGAACTTTCACTGTATGCATCATAATCAGAGAAGGAATCATCTCCTGAGTGAGAAAGAGGGAGATGACCGGAAGGATCTTGGAGAAGATTCCTTTGACCGATTGTATCTCGGCTTCGGGATCGGGTATGTCGGAATACTCCTTCAGAAGATTATTGGAGTAAATCTAAATACCGCTGGCTGGGACGGCGAGGCTTGTCGTGCTTGGAGCACTTTCTACCCCCAGTGTCTCGGGAAGTCATGTTGACGGATGCATACAATACTTCGTCTTCATCTTCCGACATTGGTTCCGAAGTTGTAAAATTTAAACGATCGAAGACAGATCATTTTGTTGTCTGGCAACAACACTGGATGATAACCTTGTAGTTACAACTGATGTTCAAGTGGTTGAACTGGAGGTGTTGAGATGTTGTCCCATTTTTGCCTGAGATGCTCACGGAGGTCAGGAACAACAACGGGACGAGAGGAAGTTTGAGGGATATGTTCTTTGACAACATTCGGAACATGGTTCCGGTTCTTCAGATGTTTTGTCCCTTGAGTGTACAGAGAAGTGCTCACTTTATTAGCATAGGTGTCAGGGTTTTTGATCCTGGCAGTTTGCATTTGATGCAGGTTCGTCTTCGGTATTGGCTGCTTGCGTTTTGCCGAAGTTGGCTATTGAGATAACTCCGTAGATCAGCAAACTCACCCTCAGGGGTTTCTGTTTGAGACACCAGTAATTTACCCTATTTTGATCGAAATATTTGGAGAGTAGGGAGATCTTGGAATTCTGCTACTGGAGTAGGCAGAATACCTCTTTGATCAGTACACTTTCCTCTGGTCCGAAGAGACGATCTCTTATTTGAGAGAGTTCTTGCACTGACTGATGCCGAGGACACGTTCAGATTGATCTTCCGAGGTAAAAACTGGGAAGAATGAGAAAAGACCAAAGGGCCTTTTTCTTTGTTTTGTGAGGAAGGGTTAGCTAAAGAGCATTTCCCTCTGTTGTCTTCCAAGTCAGTGGAACGAGGAAGTTTGAAAAAAGACCAACGTGCCTTTTCCTTTGTTCTGAAGAGAAGGAGGAATAGTCAGTAGACTACCCCCAGTGGATTGCGCTGGAGCAACAGGGTGCTTGGGAATAGGAGCTGAGTCATTCCCTTGCTGTGAGAAGAAAGGAGTTTAGCCAAAGGGCTGTCCTTCTTAGACTGCGCTGGCACAGTTTGCGCAGGGTTTGAAGTAGTTGTTGGCGCATTGGCTGATTGCGCATGAAGAGTTTTGGCAGATGGCCTTTCGGCCATTGACACATCAGATTGTGCAGCAGGAATCTTGACTCCAGAGTGCTTGAGTTGCACTCTGGTTGCTGGAGTGGTGGACTGCGCAGGAAGAGTTGCAGCCAGTTGCACCAGGGGAAGAGGAGTCTTACACTTTGCCAGAGTAGCATAGGATGTGGCTTACGCACTGACTAGAGGAGCAGTGTACTACGCATCAGTTCTGGGAGCAAAGATAGTAGATTGTGCAACAGTCTTGGAGACAAAGACAATAGAATGCGCAGGTGGCTGTGCAGAGGCAGTAGACTGCTACAGCAGTCTTAGGGATCCACACTGGATGACTTTTGCATGTGGCAGAAGTTGTTACAGTACGAGGGGTGGTCCTGGAGTTGATCATTGCCTCGTAGGCTGTCTGGTTGACCTTTACAACCAGCGTCTTCTGCGTCTTTCTGATAGACGCAACGTCACATTGAGTTGTCACTTCCTCGTCGGAGGAGAAAGTCGTCCCCAGCAGAGTCGCCATTTTGTTTGCAAAAACAAAAGTTGATATTTATTTCATAAACTTTGTAGAATATTACAATAGAATTCTGGAAAAGTACAACTATAGGAATCCTGATCTGAATGACGATCGCTTTATCCCTTGGACGATGTGAACTTTGAAGACGATAGCCTCTGAAGTTGAAGGCGATAGCCTCTGAAGAATGCCGCAGCACTTGGGCAAGAACTCCTGAACTTTCTTCTCTTGATTCTGATTTTTCTGATCTCTATGTGTGATCCCTCCTAGGAAGGACTTGAAACTCTATTTATAGAGTTCTAGAAATAACTAATTTTTAGTTATTCTGGATTGCGCATGATGGATTGCGCAGACATTAGACTGCGCAAGCAGCGAACTGCGCATGCAGTTATTTGATTGTGGGCCAACTGTATGGGACACATGGCATTATTTGATTGAAATACGCATGATCGTGTACAGACGGTTGCCACGTGGTGAGCAATTGATGGCATGAATGCCACATAAAAATGTCAATTGTTGATGGATTGCGCCACATGAACTGCGCTGGCTTCAGACTGCGCTGGGTTGGATGGCGCTGCAGGGAATCGATTAGATTGCGCTTCGATTGGGCTGGTAGATTGCGCTGGCTGTACTGCTGTCCTCGAGCGCTGTGCTACATGAGAAACGAACAGTTTCCTCGTTCTTCGGGCTGTCAGCTGTCAGAAGATCTGATTCTGTCAGATAATGATGACGAAGCCACGTCAGCCAGCACACTTGGATGAGTACGCACTTTAGCTTACGCAATTGAGATGTTGCACAATCTATCTCCTGCACAATTCATTTGAAGGGTGCGCAATTTGATTTTTCTGGCTTTTTTGATGGGTGCAACTTGATTTTTAGGACCTACACCACTCGTATTCTTTATCGAAACTTTCGGGCGTTGTTGGTGGTGTAACATACCCAAGGCCGCGTTTGGATTTGTGCTAATGGTCCTGAGGTTTCCCTGCCGGTGCTGACGGCTGTAGAGGCAATCGCCGACCGCTGTCCTGATTCAGACCCGGGGTTGCCTCCATGTCGTACCCCTGCTTTTGCATAAAGTACTTGGCTTGAGGACTATACAGGTAGAGCGGTAATCTTCCAGCGTCAGGTCCGAGATCGGACTCTTGTGGCGTGAAAGATTAAGGACCTTCTTTTCGACCAAAGATGATTGTGTGATCCCATCTTCTTCTGTCTGGGACCAGGAAGTAAGCACCTTTAATGGGAGCAAGTTGATTTGGGGTATGGACGGTTGTCACCCGTGTGTACAGGCTAACATCTAGACAGTCCTGTGCATCATACATTAGATTAGGCTTATCATACTCAGAATAGTCTAACGGCAGCCTCTTATTGATGAAATAAGGAATTTTGTCTACAGGGATTACATCATCAGGAGAGGGGCTATCCACCTGTGTAACCAAGTATTTGGCGAGTTCTACGTCCTCCTCGGCTACCCCCTGCGAGCTTAGAGGTCGTGATGCTGTCTTGGGCAACTTGACCACCAAGGGTTCAGCTTGAGGTATTGACTTGCCTGAGAGTGTTGGATCGACACTTGGTTGCCAGCTCGTCTACGGAAGACGGATGACAATTGGCTCAGCATGGTTACCTGCTACGTCATAGATGCAGACACCTTCTACAACATCCTCCTGGGACGTCCGTGGATACTTGACTACATGATCGTGCCATCCACCCTTCACCAGTGTTTCAAGTATGTCAATAAGTATGGCTTCGTGAAAACTGAATTTGTCGACATCGATCCCTTCAATGGGGTTGAATCTTATTATTCTTCGGAAGACACAAAGTCCCTTGCTGAGCCAATTGTCATCCGTATTCCCAAGACGAGCTGGCAACCAAGCACCTCTTTATGCGTAGGTGAGGCATGAGAACCGAGCACCTCTTTATGCAAAGTTGCGACGAGGGGTACGGCCTTGCCCGATTTACGGGCCTGGAGACGAATTCTCAAGGGTTCTTCTGGCCCTGTGATGGCCTCCAATTCGTCAGTTATATGTTTCCTAGATTCGTCATATAGACAAGCCTCCGAAGAATAATAAGATTCAACCCCTTTGAAGGGATTGATGTCGGCGAATTCAGTTTTCACGAAGCCGTGCTTACTGACATACTTGAAACACTGGTGAAGGGTGGATGGCACGATCATGTAGTCAAGTATCTACGGACGTCCCAGGAGGATATTGTAGGAGGTGTCTGCATCTATGACGTAGCAGGTAACCTCCGTCTTCAGGTCACCAATCTGACATTTCAATCGGATCTTCCCTAGGGGATAGCTCCTTCCCGAGTTAAAACCTGCTAATGGCAGTGTTGGTCGCCGCTAGCCAGTGCATAGGGATGTCAGGAAGTTGGAGCAAGCTTTTCGGGATGATGCTTATTGACGAGCCAAGGTCGATATGCATTCGATCCACCTTGATGTCGCCTATGTATCCAGTATAGTACAAGGGGTGATCATGCAAATTGGACTTGATCAACATGTCCTGTGGAGTAAATATGATGTTAAGCATTGCATCTGTTCTATCGCTGCCCTATAGATCTGCTGGCGGGTCTTCCTCTGTAGGCTTGACCTGAGCTAAGTAGGCGTCAGCATTTTGGAGTGCTTCGCTTAATGCGACACGAAGATCCTTGGAGAGCCTTAGAAGCTCGTATAACGACAACTTTATTGGTGTATTAGCCAATTGTGCTAATATGTCAAAGTTGTAAGGTCTCTCTAGTCCCTGAGGTACATCATTACGAGGTGGCCTATCGAAGCGGGTTTCCTTTGGCTTGGATTTATCCACCAGTGGAGGCTGAGATGGCCTTGGAACATCAGAGGGAGGCAACTTTGCCGGCTGAGGATCTTCGATTAAACTATCCCGTGCGGGCTGGACTTGTGCTCCAGACCGGGTAACAATGACTGTAGCTTCTTCAGCTTCGGCTGAAATTGTATGGCAGAATCTAGACTTCCTCCCCTTTTTTTGTTGGTAGGAGATGACACCTCCTGGGTAACTTCGGGCACTAAGTCTGGATGCACCCACATGATCTCTCCTCGCGATGTGGTGAGGGGTACCAATCCAGATGTCTTGCTCTGGACCGGTGGAAGATTAGTAACCTCCATCGTTGCCCGAAGGACAGGTATTACCCCGTCTGGAGTGCTTATTGGAGGGAAGTCGTCGAACTGAATCGACACCATGTTCGCCGCCACGGTAACCTCTTCAAAGTCTATCGACAGAGCTTTGGAGTCGATAAGACTGTGAATGTACCACTTTAATTGGAAGCAGTCATGAGTGGAATGATGGACATAGCGGTGGAAGTGACAATATTTTGGGTCCTTCATTTCTGCCGCTCGGGGCTCGCGTATTGGTGGAGGGAGCTGGATCCTACCTCCTTGCAAGAGCATACCGAATATAGGTTTGACATGACTATCTTCAAATGAGTAATTCACCTTGGGCCACTGACCTTCCGCCTATTTTTGTTCGGGCTTCTGGGTCGCATCAACGACCAAGGCCTGTTTGCCCTTATTGTCTCAGTTGGAGGTGGTGCCACTGTTGTTGCTGGAGGTAGAACCAGGACGTCTACCCTTATCCTCTCCATCTAGGATGTGTAATCCCAACTGGCGAGCCTTCTTCAATTTTGCCTCTGTATTGGTAGCACTTATGATGAAGGTCATCCAATCCCTGAACTGATCGTCATCCATCCAGAGGCTAATTGCGGGGAGCAACTTCTTCTGGCAGATTTCAATCAAGGAGCTCTCGGAATTGCCTTAGGGCAATCTCATTGCGGTTTAGCGGAATCGCTCGATGTAGTTCCTTGTTAGCTCCCTCTCTTCCTGAACAACGTCCATGAAAGATGACATCGTTACATCATGCCCCACTTCGTAGAATCTTTCCAGGAATATGTGCTTGAAGCCGCCAAAAGAATAGATGCAGTTGTCGGAAAGATTGCGGTACCAGTCGAACGCGATCCCCCCAATGCTCCGATAAATAATCGCGTGAGAATGGCGTCACTATGCAGCAAGTGGTCGGTTGTGACTTCAAAGTGAGTCATGTACTGACTAGCAGAGGTCTTTTCGTCATATTAATCGATATGGAACGGCTTGTACCATGGTAGAAAAGGCACATATCTCCAAGCAACGGATATGGATGCCGTATTCTGAGGTCCCGAGAGGAATCTCGGGCATTGAACATTGCTCGAAGCTCCTGACTTCCCTCCTTGCCTCCTTGGCTTCATCTGTAGCTGAAGAAATGGATGCTCCTAAGGGATCATCATCCAAAGGAGGGCGATAGTATTGGAGTCCGCGTTGACTGCGGGTCCCAAGCTTGTTTGTCCGGGTGTCCTTGCCGATTGGGTTGGCAAGGCGGCTTTGATTCCGTCCACGGACTTGACAAAGGACAGGAGCAAGGCTTCAAGTACTTCTAGACGTTGTCAGTCAGAAGGTGCTTCATGATCGTCGTCAGCCATAAAGACTGTCCTCACGTGGGTAGAGGTGGAAGGGATCGTAGCAGATGTGCTCTCTGTGTCGTACCCTTGTACAGAGAAATTGTCGGAGAATGTCAGAATGTCATCTTCTTCGGACTCTGAAGGGGTGCTACCCCCTTTGCAGGAAGCCGCATCATCTTGGTGAGGGTGGTGGCCCTCAGGGAAGTCCAAGTCTGTTGCATAGTTCTGGGGGATCTCTACCCCCTGTATGTGCTTTTGGTACACCGGGTTGTCGCATATATTGAGGGGATTGCTACCCCCAGCTTCATCTACTCTCAAGGAGGCCAAAGGTGCACCCCTGGGTGCTGGAAGCTTCTTTTTGGATCGAGTGCCTAAATAGATACCCCCTGTGGTTGTCGGTGGCAACCCTCCAGATGAGGGTCTCCTTGCAATACTGGCCGAGATTGCTGGACTGGAAGAGCTTGTCTTCTTTCCTCCCTTGCCAGGAGGAACCTTTTGAGTTGAATTATAGGAGGCGAAAGAAAACTCCTCGTCTCCCAAAATTTGCACCTGTTTCTTGAGTTGTTGTCGGACAGGTGCTGGCTGCTGCAGTCGTTGGAAAACTGACTGTCGACCTTCAGGTGCTGCCAATTTGTCGCAGCAGCAGTTGATGATGACTTGGGTGCAACGACGTCCCGAGAGGGACTCATTGCATGCCAATGCCGTCACCTTGCGTTTGTGAGTAATCATCTCACGCAAGTCGATAGCAAGCTGACCTACCTTTGCACCAAACTTGTGGACTCGAGTATCCCGAGCGCACAGGTACTTAGGTATCATGTTTGCTCCCTAATCCGTGGCTAGTAAAAGCACTTGCTCTGGATCGTTGGAGAGAGATTTTAAAGACCCACCTTGTCCGTTAGCCCTGGGGGACTGGACGCGGGTGGTTCTGTACAACTTTCCATCAGGAGCCCGTGTAACAGTCAACGGGGCCCGCAGACAATCAGCAACTTGGACATTTGACTGGGCTTGTTAGGGCCCGTACTGCCCTAGACTTCTTTGACTTAGCACTCGAAGGCGCATAGTAAAAAGAGTCCAGATTGATACATCCCACATTCTCAATAGGCCGCATGGAGTCGGGCCCGCAGGAGAGACGGTTGAACACAGAGCTTCTGACAGGGCCGCATGAGACATCCTGTCTGACGCCAGGATTGGCTGCCACATGGGCTATTTTCTTACGGCTAGAGCTGGCTGCCGCATAGGCCATCTTTCTGCGGCCAGAGTTGGCTGCCGCATAAGTTGTCTGTCTGCGGCCAGAGTTGGCGGCCGCATAGACAGACTACCCATCTCTCTTATGCGGCTTCTTCTTTGTCCGCTTGGATTTCCCTTGTGCCCCAAAAACTCAGTATTGTAGTGTTTTCCAATGCTGGATTTGGGGACAGTGGGGTCCTTTGCAGTCGGAAGCAAAGCCGTAGGAGAGCTTTGGTCACCGTCTTGGGCTGCAGAAGGAGCTTCTTCGAGAACTTGGTTGGGGGCAATAGTTCTGTGCACCGACGTCCTTCGAGTTCTCTTTGGGTTGGCTCACTTCTGAGACGGGCTGGCGCTCCCTTCAGAGATCATTTCTTCGAAGGCTTGTTGGTCGAAACGGACCACAAGCATTTGCTGCATAGAGCCGAGCTTGGACGCGTCAGATTACGTCACCAGCTTATTATCAGAGGAGAAGGACGTCCCCAACAGAGTCGCCATCGTGTTTGCTATTAAAAATAAAAGACAAGTATTACAGAAATACTGAAATTGATTGCAAACTCGCTTGTACAAAGAAAAGCCTAGAAAGAAATCCTAGGAAACAATCTAAGTACAATTGTTTAGTTTTTGATTCTGGAGGGTGAGGGTAGAGGCTCGGGAAAGTGTTATCAACTCTGCCTTACTCCTTGGACTATCTGACGCAGTCCTTAGCTTTTGAAGAAATTGCTTTTCGAAGGTTGCCAGTCCTGGATTGCCAACCATTTGCATGGGTGTGGTACCCTGCTATTTATAGTAATTTCGAGATGAAGGATATTTTGAGCCGCATAGATGGCCACATGGCAAATCCCTGGGCCACTATGGCCGTAATCATGCCTCGAGACTCAGTCTGTGACTGATAGCTGGGGATTTTTTAGGATTTGTTGTGATTTATCGTTGTAGCAAATCTGAGCAGTTGAGACCTGGTCAACTTGTCAGGTGCATCAACTAATCTTCTGTGGCGAGCCGCATGAAGGATGTCTCATGGTCGAGCCGCATGAGGAATGTCTCATGGCTGAGCCGCATTAAAGAATGTCTCATGATCGAGCTGCATGAGCCGCATGAAGGACGTCTCATGACCGAACCGCATGAAGGAATGTCTCATGACCGAGCCGCATAAAGGAATGTCTCATGATCGAGCTGCATGAAGGACGTCTCATGACCGAGCCGCATGAGGAATGTCTTATGACCGAGCCGCATGAAGGACGTCTCATGACCCAGCCGCATGAGGAATATCGCATGACCGAGCCGCATGAGGAATGCCTTCTGACCGAGCCGTATGAGGCTATCTCATAACCGAACTGCATGAGGAATATTTCATGACTAAGCCACATGAAGGATATCTTCTGGCTGGATGGGTATTGGGGCCCTAGGAGAAGGTGCTGTGCCGAATGTCACGATTAGAGAGAGTTTCGTTTGTCTCCCTCTTGACTTCTCAAAAAAATAATTTGACCGACCCTCCTCCTTGGCGAGTGTTGGCACTGTGGATTATGGATCTCCTTGTTCGAAGAAGATTTGATGGTGGACTCCTTCAGAATATTATGATGCACTTGACTGAGACGATGCGCCTCACTGAGACATCTGAGTAATGCATCTAGTTGAGAGCAGACCTTTACAACGTCTTCAATTGGCATCATGTTTCTGAGATGATGTTGGAAAGGTGCAGTAGGTCGCAGTCGCTGGAACACAGACTGCCTTGATAGTAGAGCCACTGTCTTATGGCCGTGGCAGTTGATGATGGCTTGGGTGCAGTGATGTCCTGGAAAGGGCTCATCGCACGCCAAGGTTGCTTCTCTCTTCTTGCGTTTGTGAGTAATCACCTCTTGCAAGTTTCTAGCAGATTGATCTACCTTCGTATCCGTTTCGTGGGCCCGGGTATCCCGAACGCCCGGGTATCCCGAACGCCCGGGTGCGTAGGTATCATATTTGCTCTCCGATATGAGGCTAGTAAAAGCACTTGCTCTCGATCGTTGTAGGAAGACTTTTGGGACCATCATATTTGCTCCCTGATCACCGGCTAGTAAAGCACTGCGCTCGATCGTTGTAGGAAGACTTTTGGGACCATCATATTTGCCTTCTGATCACCGGCTAGTAAAGCACTACGCTCGATCGTTGTAGGAAGACTTTTGGGACAATCATATTTGCTTGCTTCCTGATCACCGGTTAGTAAAGTACTGCGCTCGATCGTTATAGGAGACTTTTGAGACCCACCTGTCCATTAGCCCTGGAGGACTGGACGCGGGTGGTTCTGTACAACTTTCTATCAGGAGCCCGTATAATCAGTTAATGGTGCCCGCTGACGGTCAGCATCTTGGACAGTTGACTGGGCTTGTTAGGCCCGCACTGTCCTAGACTTCTTCGACTTAGCACCCTGAAGGTGCGTAGTAGGAAGAGTCCAAGTTGGAAGCTTTGACATTCTCAATGGGCCGCATGGGGTCTGGCCCGCAAGAGATTCCCTCCTCGACTTAGTTCAAGCGCAATAGCTGCACCCAAGTGGGAAGGGAACTTTAAGAGTCGGCTCATAACTGGTGCAAACGCACCCGAGTCGATTCAGTACAGTTTACCATCGGTAGTGCGCATGATTTTGCGTGCGCATCTCTGGTTTACTGTTGGCATAACACGTTTGAAGCGCATGGCCGTGCCTCCTTGGATTTCTTCATACTAGTCCGTGAAGGCGCATAGTACTCAGAACCCAACTCATCCTCGCCATGACAGCGAGTGACTCAATTGAGTGATTCTTTTCTTTTTTTATTTTTTTTGGTGCCCTTTTCAAAGGATGCAAGGGGGCTCTATATATAGAATGGAATGAGCCCTTTCTTCTTCTCCTTTTCGATGTGGGACTAAAAGCAATATTTTCTATGCTTCTACACTTCGCTCCCGAACCCCCGACGGGAGGCGCTGCCCCCTGGACCCCCTTCTGCTAACCGGGCAGTGGAACCCCTGAGTGCGTGGCTCCGGAGATGTACATATTAGATGAATAAAGCAATATACATTGTACATGTTAGACGAACAAAGCAATATATATTATAGCAAGTATGATAAGATGAAACACAGTAGGACAATGCTAAGTTTAAGTATAAGAGCTATAGTGATAGCATAAATATTAGTGATATCATAATGCTAAACTTAATTGAATAACCATAATCAAAACATAGTTTTAATTTTGGCAGCTAAATTAAATTTAAGATAGATATAATGAAAACTCATATCACTAATATGCAAAACAATAAGCACATATCATCAAAGGTATAAGTATAAGTAGAAATGATATAGTGATAGTATGAAGATTAGTGATAATGAAATGCTAAACTTAACAGATTAACCATATACAAAAATATGATATAATCATTGGGCCAACAATCTCCTCCTTTTTTATTATGGCAAATCGGTTAAGTTTAGTATGGACACTGGACACAGTAGATGCATGTATTACTAATATACAAAAGGCATAAGCAATATCACTAAAAGCATACCACTTAGATTACTTCTACCCCACTTAATCTTACTTCTTCCCTTTGACATGATAAAAAATAAGCTCCCCCATACTAAGAGATAAAATTAAATCAATCTTAAGTACATAAATCAGAGCATGAGGAAGACATAGACAATCATGATCAAGATATACTAAATAAAGAACAACGGAAGAAGTGTGTAAAGACAAGTATAGAAACTACATACCAAATGTAGAGCACTAAATAGAAAATAGCTTGTCAAAACACAATATAGTTGGTAAAACTAAAAGAATTTGAAAATAATCAATAGATAGTTTACCAACATGAAATCCAATAAAAAATCCAAAACATAATATGATATGAAATATTACTCTTGTTTTGGAAGAGAACTATAAAATAAAGGATTTCGGTCAAAAGCCATGATGATTAGATAATTATAATAAATAGATATCAAGGAAGAAATATACCAATTGAGGTATTTGAAATATATAAACTTGAAACATTGATCAATGAAACCATGATAGTGACAATTGTCCACAGATAAATAGTGGAACAAAAATAAAGGAATGATCAATGTAAAATAGAGCAATTGATATCAAATGATCTCATTATTTACAAATCTATTTGCTTATCCAAATTCATGCATCTGAACTCAATTACCTTATCATGCTATATGAATACCCTTTAGATAAATATGAAGGTAAATGAGAAAAATACTTGAGAAAGAGAAATTCAGTCGACTTGAATGCTCCCCTTCAAATTATTACCAATATAGATAAAATCATGAATTTTGGGTAAGTCCTCAACAAGGAAAGCCAAAACAATAAAAGCCCAATAGTCATAAAGTTAAGATACGAGAGTTAATATTAACAAGATGACTTATTTAACCCATATAAAAGAGAGAGATAATATGATGAAGACAATTGTATATACTCTCATAAACCCTTCACAAAATAAAAGTATTATGACCTCAATCACTAAGATATGAAAATAAAAAAATATGGGTCCATGATGAACTAGGTATACGACATATAAAGGGTATAAATAATTGGACCAATTAATTTGCTCCCCCTTAAATTATGTGTATCTAGTTCCAAAGCATTTATAGCATAAAATAGATAACTACAAGATATATGGGTAAATCAACTATGGATTTCTTCCCCTTGCTCAATGCATATAAGGCTATAAAATCATCATAAAACGAATAATATCATTTTTAGTCAAGAAGAGATATCCAATTAATAGCCACTAAAGATGAAAGATCAAAAGAATATTCCAATTAAGCACATTTTATCAAAAGATGACATACATTAGCCTATATAGAAGAATCTCATATTTAAATATGATAGATCAATGTATGTTATCTTTTGAGAAATATCATCATGAAAAGAAATAAGGTCAATTAAGACAATCATGATGGGAATCACAATATAGCTCAAAAATAAAGTAAAACTAAAACTAAAATATCATGTCCATGATTATCTAATTAAAAAGGAATCAACCAATTTATTACTTTGCATGGACTAGGTATGTTTTACCATATATGTACCCATCAACGGGTAAAATCCAAACCTGGCTAATGGTAAATTAATAATCCATAAAGTTCAAATGGAAAAAGCCCATATGTGAGTATCCATGAGTAGTCAAAGTAGAGTAATAAATTAGCTTGATAATCGCATAATAAGATAATATAAGATACTCAACCATTATGATCTTTTATTAATAAAACTAAACAAATTAAACATGACCAACAAATCATCAAAAAGAATCCCAAATCCATATTTATAATAGAATCTCATAAATCAATAAAAAATATGGAAATGAGTCATTCTCATTTAAATGATTGCAATTATAATCAAAAAGAGATGTAAATGATAATACGATGAAATCATGACTGAAAAGTGAGAGAAATTTAAGAGATATTTGCTAATGACTAATATGAAAGAAGACTTAAAGAAAGGAATCACAAATCTTGTTTATGTAAACTAGCATATCATATATAGATTGAAAAGAAAAACAAAAGCTAGATGAGTGAGAGTAAACCAAATTATATAGCTTAACAATATATCAAAAATAGGCAAGCTATATTACTAATTAAGATTAATGAGGTAAGTTATTTAACAAGATAAATGTCCTCATTAAGTCTTAAGTCACTAACACTAAAGATACTTGCTTAAGCATAGAGTTTACAATAAGGGTAATGCATTTTAAATGATCAAAATAATTTATAGATTCTTTACTAAGCAAGGATAAGAGCATACGATATCAATTAAATGAATTAGACGCTTATCAAGTATAGGCCAAAAGAGATATTCATGAAAACACAATAAAATAAATCTCTTTGCCAAGTATTAAGATTAATCCAAGATAATGAAATAATAGATCGATCTACAGAATGCAAAATATTATAGCCATTATAAAATAAGTCTATTCTCTAGAAATGGAATATCTCAACACAAAAGCTCAAACCATAGTAGCTAAAGACATCAGAAATAAGATATATAAATTATAAGAATTCTTATTTGCTACAAAAAATCATTGGGCAACAATAATTCAAAAAGAAGCATAAACCCAATGAATGAGCAAAGAAAGATCATTAAGATCAAGAAAGAAAAAGAGAGCTAAAGATAGAAAGAAATATATTTATCAAAAAGCTTTCATAGTGCACTATAGTAAAATATAAAAGATACACCAAAAAATGCACTAATAAAGGAGGCAAATTTAAAATCAAGATAAAGCATAAAACAATGTGATTCTTAAAAGAACATCCATACTTAGTCATGAGCAAGACATTAATAAAAATTTTCTACATCCTAACTTAAGGTATAAACCAAATAAATATTAAAAGTTAGGAATCATTAATATATATGAAACTATATATATCACAAATATGCATACATGAAAATATCAAAAATTAATTAAAAACATGTATCCATATTGTCAACCAAAAAGTCAAGAAGTTATCATTAAAAGAAGGCTTTAAGGAAGAAGCTAATTGATTCAAGAAGAGATGCACAAATTTGGTCAGAGGAATCAATAGCTAAAGTATGAGATAAGCACAAGTTTGAAGGAAGCAAGTATATTTAAATATTCTTCAAAACAATATAAAACTTGAGCTTAACTCATATGCCCACATAAAGATATTTATACAAAAATATATATCAATATAAGAAATACATAATCTATATGTAAATGGAAATTTAATGAATGTAGTCATGTATCCTTAATGAATGTTTGAAAAACTATCACAAATTCAAAACACGAATAAATAAGCTTTATTAGGCAAAGACATAATTTATTCATAAGAGGTTTAATCAAAATAAAACATGAGAATCAATAATGAATATATTGTGTAAGCACAAGGTTAAAATGGAAGTATAAGTGTATACTTGTCAAGTGATAAGAAGCTTGTGCTAAACACATATATTCACTAATATCGATTAAGATAAATATGACATATTAAATACAAATCAGCAAGAAGTAACTATCTCAAAAACTTTAAAGACGGAGAGTTAAAATCATATTAACTTAAATTAAAACCAAGCTCCTATGGACCAGAGTGATATGCATGCTTTATAAATAAAGATTAAGAATAACGAGCATGCATATATAAATGTGCCACACTAATAGAAAATAAGTGATAAACTACATCGTGTGAACTAATCATTTAAGCTAAGTAACTAGTCATGCTAGATAAAAGAAATAGTAAGAAAATTAACTAAGTATGCTAGTATTATATCTCACATTGATTTATATAATAAGCAACTAAAGGATATCAATGTGAGCTAGTAGCAAGACATCAAGAAAAATATGCTAGATTTTACAAATATAAACCATTTAAAGAGAATCGTTTAGCATATTACCAAAGTGTCTCTAGTGGCTACACTTGTGTTGGTGCAATTGCTTGGAAGATGACCTTTGAGCTTTGCAACCATCAACACGCTCCTCGGTGCTATATCCCGATACAAGAAGTTCCACCTACAATATTAGGCGAAGACTTTAGTATCCAAATAAACTTGGATCCACATTTATTAGCTTTAGGGACCCATATACTATTTACTCTACCATTGGTAGAAAAACTCCTACGAATATGACAAGTTAAACTCATGTGTCCAATGTGAGAGCAATAGAAGCACCTAATACTAGTGTGTGCACATGTATTGGAATGAGCATGATTATGAACATGTGACATACTAGAATGATGAATATCCCTAGAGTGAGCATGCATGGATTTGGTCTTAAGAATATCATGTTCTAATAGCAAATCATCATACAAACAAGTAAGAGAATCAAATTTAGCATTTAAAGCATAATTCTCTTTTTTAAATAAATCAATTCTAGAAATAAAATCATCATTTTGTTTATTTAAGGAGTCAATAGAAGAATCATGCAAATGATTTAGCTCATGTATTTGCCTCTTAAGATCTCTATTGATGAGGAAAGAGATTTAATTTACAAAATTAAAGCCTCATTCAAACTCTTTAAAGAAACACAAGATGAGTTTTGAGAATCAAGTCTAGATAATAAATCAGCCTTTTTATTTCTCAAAAACTCATTAAATTCCTCTAAATGAATAACCTTTTCTAAAAGTTCTTCATTTGTAGAATGAAGGTCATCAAGAATCTCTAAGGATTGGCTAGCCATGGCTTTCCACTTAGAGCATTCTTACATTTAGAAGAAATATGATTATCCACGCTACTAGAAGTAAAACCCTCTTTATCGGAGGAGGAGGAATACGATGCCATAGAAAAATTAACAAGGATCTACCCTAAGGATGTTAAGCCTAACAATAGAGTCCTTGCTCTGATACCAATTGAAGTAACCGTAGGGGGGGTTGAATAGGGTCAAGCTAACTAATCAAGCACTTAGCACAAGCTAATGGACAATTTAAGAATAAGAGTACAAGAGAAGAAGCAAAATAATTCCGACACCCGATGTATCCTGGTATCCTCCCAAGGGCACTGCAGTCCCGGAACTCTCTCCGGCTTTAATCTACTATTATCAAAAATAATACAACATGAGTTTTCATACGAAGGCTCACCAACGAGAGTTTGAATTCGAAGACTCTCCAACTTCAACTGAGAGTTTGGATCTGAAGACTCTCTAACTTTAACCTTTCACAATAGGTTTTGATCTCCTTATACAACAAGATAAAGATCTCACTTTTTAACTCAATAACTCTAACACAATTTGTGGATGACAAATAAAAACTTTGTAGAGTTGTTTGTGGATAAGCTTTAGTGGTTTAGAAATTTTTAAGCTCAAAGCATCAACCTTGAATAAAGGGGTTCAAGGCTATTTATAACCAAAGCAAAGAAAAGTGCAATAATGCAACTTTCAGCAGGCTGACGGATAATCCGTCGAATTTCTGAAGAAGTTTGCCGGATTATCCGCCTGCAGAGTCCAACAGCTATAAATAGAGCCGTTGGGATCAATCTTCGATAAAATTCGACCATTGGAATGCAAACGGTAATAGGACTGAAAAATCCTACCAAAATTTTGCAATTTTTCATTGAATAATTCGAACAATCACAGATGGTATTCTGTAAGTCCATTCGGATCTTCCGTCGAATTTCTGCGGAGATTCCTCGGATCATCCGTCAGGATTCCGAAGATTGTCCTGGGTTATTTCTACCCTAGCTTTCGATTTTGCCATCCATTTCTTGTGTTTACAAATATTCCTAAAACTCATTACAGACTCCAGATATACTTAGACAGGTGCAGTTTTCTTCAGAGTCTTGAAATGATGATGGCATGGCTTGACTTCTTTCTTTGATAGGTGCTGGCTTTTTTCCTTTAGAGGCAACTGTCCAAAGATACTCAGTTTGTGAAAACTGAATACCTTTCGGGGGCTTCACCCCCGAACCCCTGATGGGGTGCTGCCCCCTCGACCCCCGTTCACTGACCTGGCAGCGGAACCCCCGAATGCGTGGCTCCGGAGATGTACATGTTAGACGAACAAAGCAATATACATTGTACATGTTAGATGAACAAAGCAATATACATTGTAGCAAGTATGATAAGATAAACACAGTAGGACATTGCTAAGTTTAAGTATAAGATCTATAGTGATAGCATAAATATTAGTTATATCATATTATTAAACTTAATTAAATAACCATAATCAAAACATAGTTTTGATTTTGGCAGCTAAATTAAATTTAAGATAGATATAATGAAAACTCTTATCACTAATATGTAAAACAATAAGCATATATCAACAATGGTATAAATAGAAATGATATAGTGATAGTATGAAGATTAGTAATAATGAAATGCTAAACTTAACAGATTAACCATATAAAAAAACATGAGATAATCGGCCAACAGGTACATCTTCGTCCAACCTGGATGAATTGAATACTGAGAACTATGGGCCTCTAACATAATCTTGTGCCGGATATCTCCACTCAACACATAAAGATGTCTCCCAAACCAGAGTATCCCATCCTCATGGATGCACAACTCTGCTCTGTGCCCTGCCACACACTCTACTGTGAACCGTTATAGCCTGGCATCCCCTGACTGTGCTGCTCTGATCCTCTCCATAATGGTTGACTGAACCAGCAAGCCCGCCATTATAGCCGCCTCACCAGGTAGTACTACCTAAATGCCCATCTCCTGAAGATCCTCTTGAAGGTGATGCTTCTCCATCAAGAAATAGACTCCGGGTCTCCTGCTCAAAGCATCTGCAATGACGTTTGCCTTTTCCGGATGATACTGAAGATCAATATCATAATCCTTCAGTAACTCAAGCTACCTTCTCTGCCGCATGTTCAGATCCCTATGAGTGAACACATACCTTAAGCTCTTATGATCAGTAAAAATCTCCACTTGATTCCCGTACAAATAATGCCTCCAGAGCTTGAGGGCAAACACAACCGCAACCAACTCAAGATCGTGTGTCTGATAGTTCTTTTCATGGTACCGAAGCTGCCGATACGCATATGTTATCACTCGACCGTACTATAAAAGGATACAATTAAGTCCCCTGGCCTGACGCATAATAATACACCGTAAACCCACCTGGTCCGATGGGTAATGTCAGAATAGGAGCTGAAATCAAACTCTGATTGAGTTTCTCAAAAGAAATATGACAAGCATCTGACCACTCAAAGCATACATCCTTATACGTCAGCCATGTCAAGGGTACGGAGATCCTAGCTAAGTCCGCTACAAACTGCCTGTATTGACATGTCAATCCCAGAAAGCTGCGTACATCTGAAGTTGTACGAGGTACTGGACAACACTCGATAGCCTCTACCTTCTTGGGGTCCACCTCAACACCACCTTGACAATAATATGACCTAAAAAAGAGACTCGATCGAGCCAAAAATCGCACTTGCTGAACTTCACGTAAAGCTGATGGTCCTAAAGAATCTGAAGAACCATGCAAAGATGATGCTCGTGCTATACCTCAGTTCACCTATAGACCAAGATATCAGCAATAAACACTATCACAAACTGGTCTAAGTGGGACATAAAGATGTGATTAATAAGATTCATGAAGATCGCTGGCACATTGGTTGCTCCGAAAGGCATAACAAGGAACTCCTAATGTCCATACCGAGATCTAAACACCGTCTTGGATTTATCCTTGTAAACCCCCTAAAATTTAAAATTTTCTTATTAATTTTATTTAATATATTTTACAGTATTTTATGGGACTTTTTAATTTTAGATTTTGTTAGTATATTTCGTAGCAAGCTAAATGCTATAGTATATGTACACATAGATAAAACTGTACAAGTTTAGGAACTAAATATTTCGAAAAAATATTTTATTATTTTTAAAAATCTCTTTCAGGAATTTTTATTTGAAATTTACAGTATTGTCCATAATTTTAAATAACCTTATATTTAAATAGTATTTTTTGTTAATATCAAAGGTAGAAAGTAGCTGCTACATCTTATATAAATATAGGTATATATTGTGCTAAATACTTGCTAGAATATTTTAGAAATATTTTGAAAATTTTAGAAATTTTTATTACTACATTGAATATATATATATATCATATTACACCAAATAACCTTGGAACCCTAGGGCGCCTCCCTCTCCACCACTAACCCCGGTGTGGCCTGTGGCCGTACCGGAGTCCCTTCGGGGTCGCCACACCACTTGGGTGGCGGCGCCGTCCCCATCCTTGCTTCTCGTCCTACGGTTCCATGTCCAATCGATCTTTTGCGGAGGTTGTGGGCGGCCAGGCACCAACGTCTTCGCTGCTCATCCCTCCTTGATCGGTTACCACCTTCAAGGCTGCTCCTTCAATCTCCTTTTCAGAAGAGGAAGAAAGAGCCCTAGCTTCCCCTCTACGCTTCGCGTTGGTAGGGAAGTTCTCTCATTATCGCCCATCGATAGACAAAATCCGTAAGGCTCTTGCGGAATTTTTGTTCGATGGATCCATTAATGCGGGTTTTATTGATGCCAAACACATACTCATCTGCCCTACGTACAAATCTGATTACCTACGTCTTCGTTCGAAAGACACGTGGTATATTGCTCGAGCTCCAATAAGGATCTTCAAATAGGAACCAGACTTCTCTCCAAATCAGGAGTCCTCCATTAGCCCGGTTTGGATCAATTTACCTAACCTTCCCCACCATCTATACGCCAAGGAAGCTCTCTTCACCATCACGGGAGCTATTGGGCCCCCTTAAATATTGATAAAGCTATGCCGGACTTATCTCGTCCTAGCCTCGCTAGAGTTTTCATTGAAGTTTATGCATCTAAACCATTGCAACAAAAGATCCGTATTAATATGCCACGCAATAGAAGTTTCAGGCAACATATTGAATATAAATCTTCTCCGTTATTCTGTACGACCTACCGCCACGAGGGTCATTCCACAGATTCTTGCAAGACCAAACAAAAAGAGAAAAGGAAGGAAGTTGCGGTTCAGAAAGAGAACCAACTGAATATCACACGCATATTGCCTCGAGGGGAGCAGGACATGCCTCGAGGGGAGCAAGATACCATGGGAGAAGCATCAACCCGATCTCAGCAAATGGTGGAGCCAGAGTCAAATCAAGAGCTTCCTCGTCAGTAAGAGCCTGCACAGGTGGATCCTCATTATGACCCTAACCGTTAAACGGAGGCCTCTCAGGGACGCACAGAGATCCATGCAACAGACGGCATTATCCAGTCGAACACCAATCCTCCATTAACTCCACCTGATCCACCATTGAGGAATGATACGATCATTGTTCTCCAAAACCCCTCCGAGACTCTTGCACCGGCAGATATTACAACATAGGCGCCTCCCAACGCTGCTCACGAAGACGTTGCAGAGGCGCTTGAAGAAGGAGAGATACTCGGGCGTAATTGGGCAGATGTAGCTGAGGAAGAGGAAGCTCGATCTTTGGAGGCCACAAATAATGTCTAGGAAGAAAAAGCGGCGTCTTTCCGTCTCCCTCCTTCGGTCCGTAAGAAGAAAGCTCCTCCCCCGTCGGATAGAATCCTGCGGCCAGTCTCCAATAGCTCCACATCTGGTAACCTCAAATAAAATATTAAAGTTTAAATTCCTTATTTGGAACGTTCGAGGTATTGCGAACAAAAGGACAATTAAGAGGATCAAAAACTTAGCCAGGGTTAATAAAGTTCAGCTGATTGCCATTATCGAACCCAAGGTTTCGACGAACCAATTAACATCATATCAACTCAAACTGGGCTGTCATCAGGCTCTATCCAATGCTAGAGAAACATATGGATATTCACCAGGGAGGGTACTTCAATGCACTTGGTGGACTATTTTGATCAAGCTATCACCATTCAGTTTGCTAATGGTCTTCTGCCATCAGAAGTTTTCGTATCAATCGTTCATGGACACAACACCAAGGAAGGACGAATTAAAATATGGGAAAGATTGCAAGGGATTCAGTCGACATATAATATTCTTTGGGCTGTAGGAGGGGACTTTAATGTGGTCAAGAACAGGGAAGAGAAGACGGGTGGTTTGGCCCCGAGCCAACAGACAATGAACGACTTCAGGAATTTTTTGATGACTACTGGCCTGACAGAACTACCATATACGGGAGTACTTTCACCTGGATGAAATCGGAAGGAGAAAAACAAGGCTCTCGTCTGGATCACATGCTATTGGATAAAGAATGGAACTCTATACTGCCCCTGTCGATGGAAGAACATCTCAATCGGAATGAATCGGACCACACGCCATTGCTTATCACTTTTAAATCAGCAAATGCACGTGGTCGAAGAGCTTTCAGGTTTTTAGACTTCTGGATGAAACACAAGGACTTCCATCAAGTGGTCGACAAAGCGTAGGCACTCTGTGCACCATGCCAATGCTTTGGTACGGGTGGCGGATAGACTGGCAGCATATAGAAAGGCTCTGTCTGCTTAGAGTCATACGACATTTGGAGATATCTTCCAACAGGTAAAGGCTGCTAAAGATGAAGTTTTGGCGGCGGAGATTGCTTATGAATAGAGCAATTCAGATCTTACTCGAGAGGAGCTTCATAAAGCTCGAGCTTTACTGAAACAACACCTGTCGTATGAAGACTCATATTGGAAGCAAAAGGCAAGGTTACGCTCGGATTTGGAAGGGGATTGGAACACAGCTTATTTTCACGAATGTGTCAATAGTAAGAGAAGAAAGCTCAAGATTTATTCTATTAAAGTTAATGGCTGTACCCTTACTGACTTGCCTGATATTCAAGCCTCTGCCAACGACTACTTTGCAGCTCAACACATGAGCGAGAACCCTGTTGCAGATGAAGAGATACTGCATTGCATTCCATCTCTGATTATAGAAGAAGATAACCTGGCGTTAACAGTTGCCCCCACGAAGGAGGTGGTCACATATATTATCAAAAGCATAGACTCAAGGAGTGCGGGGCTCCTGATGGGTTTACTGCTAAGTTTTTCATAGCTTCTTGGGATATCATTGAAGCTGATGTTCTGGAGGCTGTACAATTATTCATGGACAGATTTACTTTTCCCAGAGCCATATCGAGTACATCTCTCGTCCTGATCCCGAAGGTGAAGAGCCCTATGACATGGTCTGACTATCGTCCTATTAGCCTGTGCACTGTTATGAACAAGATTATATCCAAGCTTCTTGCTAACAGACTAGCTCTCATTCTCCATAGAATTATATCTCTAGAGCAAAGTGGATTTGTGAAAGGTAGAGAAATTGTCGACAATGTGGTCCTTGCACAGGAAATGATGAGCAAGATGAGAATCAAAAATAGAGGAGGGAATGTGGCTATTAAATTAGATATGGCTAAAGCATATGATCGGGTAGCCTAGAGTTTTCTGATGAAGGTCATGAGGAAGTTTGGGTTTAATGAGACATGGATAAATATGATGTTTTGACTCCTTAATAATGTATGGTATTCGACTATTATCAATGGGGAGTCTTAGGGGTTCTTCCACGAATTTAGGGGTGTTCGACAAGGTGATCATATTTCTCCTGCTCTTTTCATCATAGCAGCTGAAGCATTATCCCGAAATATCAAGAAACTAGTAGATTCACCTTCGTTTAATCACTTCTATTCACCAAGCGGATGCCCGGTAGTGACTCATCTTGCTTATGCAGATGATATACTGATATTCTCCGCAGGGACGTCTCATCAATTAGAGCCTTATATTCTATGTTGGCTAGATATGAAGCTACCTCGGGTCAACTTATCAATGCTCACAAGTCATCTTTATATGTTCACCCGTCATTTCCTCATGCTCGTGAAGCTGAATTGTACGACATCACAGGATTCCGATCATCCAAACCGCCTTTTGCTTATTTAGGTTGTCTATTGATGTCAGGAAAGAAGAATATTAGCATGTTTGAAGATCTGATATCGAAGATCAGGAACAGAATAGAAGGTTGGCAGCAGAGACTTCTATCATACGGGGGTAATCTCGTTCTTCTCAAGTCAGTTTTAACATCTATACCTATGTATAAATTGGTGGCGTGTAACCACCCTAAAGCAGTCCTGAATCAGCTTGAGATAATATTTTCTAAATTCTTCTGGGGATCCAAGGAGGGAATCTATAAACATACATGGCTCAGCTGGACCAAAATAGCTAAACCGCATGATGAAACGGGTCTTGGCCGTCGAAATCTGGATGAAGTCATCAATTCTCTTTCTACCAAACTATGGTCGAAGCTGAAGACTCAGGAAGGATTATGGTCTGCATTTATAAAAGCTAGATATTACAAATATGCTAGCCTGGATATTGTTCAAGCTAATTCTAATGCTTCTCACATATGGAAGAGACTTCTGAAGGGGAGAGAGATTTCGAATCATCTTATTGCGCCTTACCCTACTGATAACAATTCCTGGATATGGACTCCATCCAGAGTAGGTAGTTTCTCATTATCTTCAGCTTGGAGACATACTAGAATTCCTTTCAATCACAACCCAAAATTTTCATATATTTGGAATTCATGCATTCCTATTAAGTGGTCAGTTCTTGGATGGCGGATGCTTCATTCTAGATTGCCTATAGATGACAGTGTTCAACAACTGGGTTACCAACTTGCTTCGCAATGTCATTGTTGTGATCAGCCAAATCAAGAATCTATTAATCATGTGTTCAACAATGGAGAATTGGCGAAGATAGTGTGGTGTCAGCTTCAAAAGGAGTTTAACATTCGAGGAAATAGGGAACTCATCTACAGGCTGAAAAAGTGGTGGAGAAGGCCTAGGATCCATCTTCGTGAGATCATGGTGGGGGTAACATGCTGGGTCCTATGGAAAAATAGGAATAAATGGTGATATGAAGCTTACAAATACACAGCTGATCAAATCATTACTGAGATCTGTCGACAAATCTTGAAAGTCTTGGTTAGATGCAAACATTCGAAATCTCTTCCAGCTTTTTTGATGTAGCTGATAGCAGTTCATGCACTCTTTTATAATGTCGGGTTCTCATATGAATAAAGTCTAGTTTTTGGTAAATATATATATGTATATATATATATATAACTATATATAACTATATATTTTTTTTTTATAACTATATATAACTATATATATATATATATATATATATATATATATATATATATATATATATATATATATATATATATATAAATATATATATATATAAAAATATATATTTTTATATATATATATATAAAAATATATATATATATATAAAAATATATATATAAAAATATATATATTATATATATATAAAAATATATATATAAAAAAAAAAAAATATATATATATATAAAATATATATATATATATATAAATATATATATATATATATATATATATATATATTATATATATATATATATATATATATATATATATATATATATATATATATATATATATATATATATATATATATATATATATATATATATAAATATATATTTATATATATATATATATATATATATATATATATATATATATATATATATATATATATATATATATATTTATATATATATATATAAAATATATATATATATATATAAAATAAAATATATATATATATATATATATATATATATATATATAAATATATATATATATATATATATATATATATATATATATATATATATATATATAATATATATATATATATATATATATATATATATATATACATATAAAAAATATATAACTATATATATATATATATAACTATATATATATATATATATATATAACTATATATAACTATATATATATAAAAAAAAAACTATATATATAACTATATATATAACTATATATATATATATATATATATATATATATATATATATATTATATATATATATATATATATATATATATATATATATATATATATATAACTATATATATAACTATATATATATATATATATATATATATATATATATATATATATATATATATATATATATATATATATATATATATATATATCGACCTATAAGTCTTTGCTCGGTTATGAATAAAATCATCTCCAAACTATTATCTCGTCGACTTGCTCCGTTACTTCCACGTCTTATTTCGCCTGAACAGAGTGGCTTCATTAAGGGTCGCGAAATTGTTGATAACATATTACTAGCACAAGAAATGATGGCCAAAATGAACAAAAAACATAGAGGGGGGAATGTGGCAATTAAATTGGGCATGATGAAAGCATATGACAGAGTTGATTGGAGATTTCTTATGAAGGTTTTGCGTAAATTCGGGTTTCATAACAAATAGGTGGACATGATGCTTCGCATTGTAAACAATGTTTGCTATGCTCCTCTAATCAATGGCGATTCGACGGAATATTTTCAAGCATTTAGAGGAGTGCGTCAAGGGGATCCCCTATCCCGGCACTCTTCATTGTCGCAGCGGAAGTTTTATCCAGGAGCTTAAAGAATCTACCAGGGACTGATGGCTTCACACCATTCATCTCTCCCAGTGGTTGCCCTCTGAAAACTCACTTAGCATATGCCGATGATATTCACTTATTCGTAGCGGGTGATTTACGATCTATTGCTAAGATTACAGATATCCTGACAATATATGAGGCTGTCTCGGGGCAGAAAATCAGCAAGGCTAAATCATCAATATATATTTCGAAGATATCACTTCCAGATAGAGGATCAGAGTTGGCGTCCAGAACTGGGTTCAACATAGGCACTCCCCCGTTCACATACCTTGGATGCCCTTTGATGGTGGGACAACGCAATTGTGGAATGTATGAAGAACTATTGAACAGAATTCGGCTCAAGCTAGAGGGCTGGCATAACAAAGTTTTATCACCAGGGGGTAAGCTAGTCTTGATTAAGGCTATCCTAACTTCTATTCCGATTTATACATTAGCTGATTGCAATCCTCCTATAGCAGTATTGCATAGAATTGAGAACATGTTCTCTAGTTTTTTCTGGGGCGCCAAGAAGGAATAGCTAAATGGACATGGCTTGGCTGGGACAGGATTGCCAGAACTAAAGAAGAAGGGGGTTTAGATATCAAAAGATTAGAAGATATGATGAATGTGATGACTATCAAACTGTGGTGGAAGTTCTTAACTCAAGATAGCCTATGGACTCAGTTTTTCCAAACTAAATACTGTTCTCACGCGGCTCCGTCGGAGGTTGCAGTAACGTCCAATGCTTCACATGTATGGAAGAGACTTTTGTACGGGCGTGACATCTCAAATCAACATATGATATATGTAAATGATGAATGGAGATGGGGGAATACTTAGTCGGGTAAGTTCTCGGTTGCTTCTGCTTGGGGGACTGCTCGAATATACAGGCCTTTGCTATCACATTTTAATCATATTTGGAGCTCATGCATTCCTATTAAATGGTCGGTGTTGATATGGAGAATTATGCATAACAAACTTCCCACTGATGACAACATTGTCCGTCTTGGGTACAGTCTAGCTTCTAAATGTCATTGCTGCAGTAACAGTTCTACAGAGTCATTGGAACACCTACTTAACGAGGGAGACATGGCTTAGGGAGTTTGGAGCTCTTTATAGACAACTTACCAGGTCCGTGGTGGTGGAAAAAGTCTACTTCATCGCCTAAATGACTGGTGGAAAAAGAAGAACAAGCACAAGAAGGAGATAGCAGCTGCGGCAGTGTTATGGGTACTATAGAAAAATTGCAACAAATGGAGATATGAATACTATGCTTACTCAACAGACAAGCTTATAGTAGAAGTTCAAAGGCAAATTGCGAAGGCCACGGTTAAATGTAAACACTAGTTTTGTCGTGTCTTGTACTATGAGCTTTTGCTAATTCTGAATAAAGTTGGCTGTTGATGAATATATATATATATATATATATATATATATATATATATATATATATATATATATATATAGTTATAAAAAAAAAAGATGACTATGTGAACAATACCCTCGGGTACTGTTCACCTTCTCCAAAAGGGAGGAACCCGAGCCAAGCTTAAAGAACAGTCCCAAAAGCCAGTTCAAATATTTGAATTGAATTTTATTCAATTCAGATCAAATTTTGCGTTTAAATCTTTGTTGAATCCTCTTCAGATTAGATCACATCTTAGGCTGATTCGACAAAGATTTAAATTAAAGTTTAAACCAGAATTTAATTACATGGAAAAATTGAGTTTGAGATCGATACATAAGTATGATAAATTTCAGATTTCTTTAAACACCCATCGAAAACTCTTTCATAAACACGATCACCCGAACCTGGGATAACCCACGATCATGCGCGCAACTGTCTGACCTTTGCACAGCATCTGAGCCACCGCAGACCGCCACCAGACTGCCGTCCGACGGCCATCTCACAACTCACAGCAAGAGCAACAACAGCCGCACACCCCACTTCGTGACCAGTTATTTCCCTTGCCTCTCGATCGACTTTCAAATCAATTGCATAGATACATACGTGGTATAACCCTCTACATAGTCCTTTAATTAGTTTAAATTCATACTCCTTAGGTTGATCAGAAATATCCGGCTAAAATCGATGAAAAGATGTTCAAAACTGAATATCATGACAGTCTAAACCCCCCAACTTGGGAAGTCAATTATTGTTCGTTTAGACAAAATTTTAGAAAACCACTTGAAGGCAGTCATAGACAACATATACGACAATAAAACCTTTTTTATAGATTCTGATTTCATTAAGTGGGTGTAGAGTTATTCGATTTCTAAAATCAACAAAAACAGTGTTTCAAAACAATAAAATTTTAGAAAAAATTTACCAATACGACGTGTGCTCCAAAAAACCGGGCGACGTGATCGCAACCCATAAGCATCAAAAGACGTGTATGGATGTTGTCGACGTGTAGGATTCGACAAAACTCGATTTCTTTATGTGTGCGCGACGAAATAGAGGCGTATCCGTCGATATACCCCGTATCGGCCCCTTTGCAAACTAGTCCATAACTTCGTGCACATTTGTCATATCAAGATGAAACTTGTGCCAATAGGACCGTGTCATTTTTTGGTCATGTGTACCAATTTTGATCCGATTCTGAGAAGGTCGACCGAAATACTATTTTGGTGGGCCCGCGACCTGATCCAATGTGCAAATTTGTGCACGGCCCACCGGAATCCAACTTTGGACATACAGTTGGATTTATATCGTCAAATCGAACCTGTATACATGTAGTTTGATAACTTTAGAGATCGTAGGTACTGGCACGCTTTTCGGTACAAAATAGGTCCAACGATGGACATCATTTTGACCCAAAATTATGATTTTGCCCCTGTGTCCAGAATTGGACTTTTGAGTAGGCATTTTTAGACATTTCTTTTATAATAAAAATGTTCGTGATATTTATTTCAGCATCCGAGGGCATTTGCGGGATGTGACCTTTCATTGCTTCAGTGATTTGACGATTCGAGCTACTGGATACTGTCGTTTTGCACACAACCTCAGGCTAGATACCTTGCCATTATACTCTGTTATTTATTATCATTTTATTTTTGTCATGTTATTTAGTTTATTCTTATACTGTCTGTTTCTATCACACTGTGCATCCAAGACATACTTGGGTGCGAGCGACTCTATTAGTCATTTTTATGGCTTTACTCTATTTTTATGTATATGAACTTAGTACTAGACGACCACCCACCAAAATGAGGTATTGGCATATCTCATATGGCCTTGACATTTACTTTACCACATGTTCTGAGTCACATATAGGACACGAACTCGTGTAGTCGGCTGGCCACCGATACGTATGAGATATGCGACGGTTAGAGAATAACTGCCAGTAGAATTGTATGACTAGTGGACTTGGCAGTTATTTGAGGTTCATGTATGTTATAGAAATAATATAGATATGCATTGGATGGGAAGAACAGTTCCTTAATGTCACGACTCGTACCCTGATTAGGGGCACGAGCACGTGGGTATGTCCAGCCTATACCGCAAAGTCGGCGGTAGAACGCTGTGTAGGTCAACTAGAATATATATAGCATCTACACACAATGTATATAAACTTTCATCTCCGCACGGAGGAATATAATCACAACTCAATCACATAACATCTAAGGAAGAGAAGCACGAATAAGATAAATATACGATAGAAATAGATAAACTGAAATATATACAAGTCACAGACAAAAGTTTAGAATTTAAGACTTAACACAAGATCCCAAATAAATACTACAAGTCTCAAATAACTAGCTGGAATGCAATCCAGTCAAACCTAACTAAACTAGGTCAAAACAGGCGGTGCGTCTTCTACGGCCACCAGCTCCATAGGAATATCCAGGTTATAGTCTCCGTCTATGCCAAACCCATAGAAGGTTGAGCAATCAATATCTAAATCATTTGTAAAATCAATGGGGGTTATCCTGTCAGGATATGAGCAAGTACAAACGCCAATATCAGTTCCATATGAATTGACAAATACTATAAGAGACAATTATAATGGAATACAAGATGAAATATCAAGACTGAAAATAAAGCAGTACATGTAAAACTAGATATCATGTCAGGGTGTGGAATACTAGAATGTAAAGTAGCCCAAGAATATCTGATGTACAATGTAAATATAAATAGTGCCTTGAGATATTAGAGCGTTATGTGATTGGCTTGGAACTGGATCAGGCTGTTCCATTTGATCGGCTATCACAGAAAATGTATATGGAGGGTCAAGCCAGACAACATGGAAAGCGAGCACAAGAAGTATCATGTCAGGCTACATCCTACGTATAGTGAGGGTGGAGCCAGCACAGGAATAGTTACATGATGGGTATTGATCACATAACTTCTAATAACTCCCCATCTCCGAATATTATAATGGATCCAGACATGACACATCATGACACGGGATTCAAAAGTAGGGGGCCAGCCCACTCCCAAATCGGTGTCTATACAAGTACAAGAAACAAGATCGAATAATGCACCCATATACCAGTAAGTCTAGGAATAACATCTCATGGCAAGATCCGACGTATACTAGTCCGTGTACCATCTTGTCGGGAATCAAGTAAAACACTACAACTGAATCGGATATAGTAGATATTATGACAATGAAAACTATCAAAGAATGTACTCGCCTGCGATCTTGAGATGTCAATGTGAATCGAGGCTAAGAGTGAAGTCACAGACCTAAAGATGAGATATACATGAGTTAAATAGGGTTTAATATTGTAAAGCATGATTTTCTAGTGTATGCTATGCAATCTAAGTCATACTCAGTCAAACTAGGCCTATTGGGTCCATTCTAGGTCAGAGTCAACTATTGGTCAACCTCTAGGTACTTGGTCAACATTTGGTCAACTAAGTCAAACTTTTGGTACTTGGTCCACATTGGTCTTAGTTAGTCTAGTCTAGGGTTGGACTATGATAGCTAGACTAATGGGGTCTTCAAACCACATTGAATCCTATTTCCTTTTTTCTTAAGTGCAACATGGTGATACCACTCAAGTCTATCTAAAACAAATTACCAAGATCCACATATACACCCTTAAAGTTATCAACCAATTTCTTTCCACTAGTAACATTGCTTTCAAATGTAAAAACATATATATATATATATATATATATATATATATATATATATATATATATATATATATATATATATATATATACACTATCTACCAGTAAAATGCATATATATAATATATATAATATATATATATATATATATATATATATATATATATATATATATATATATATATATATATATATATATATATCTAACCCAATCTCTACATTAAAATACCATGATCAATATCCTATAATATATATACATGCACAAATAGATCATCCATATTTACAATACCTAAGTAATATATATATATATATATATATATATATATATATATATATATATATATATATATATAAAATATATATATATATATATATATATATAAAAATATATATATATATATATATATATATATATATATATATATATATATAATACCTAAGTAAAAAAAAAAAATATAATATAATACCTAAGTAATATATATATATATATATATATATATATATATATATATATATATATATATATATATATATTGTTCTTATTCTAAATATGAACCTAACTGTATACCCCTACATATATATAGACACTGAAGCTAAAACAATAGGACATAGGACTGAACAATGTGTCATGGACTGAATCATTACATATTCAAGACTGAACCTAGAAGATATGCTAAACAGAGATATGTATGTGGACAGATCCATATGGCAAATGGACATCACATCCTAAATTCAGGACATATTCAAATAGGGAAGGGGTGGTCTGAGCAAATACAAGCAGTAAAGTGGTCCAAATAATGAGGATAGAGCCTTTTAGGAATGCATGACATCATTTGTGTTATGATACATGAGGTAATATGGACTGATATAGAAGAGTATGATGCTATATTATAATTGGGGACTGCATAATTAAAATGCAGTGTACAAGTCTGAATTATGCCCAAAATGGAGACTGGGCTATTATCTCTGGTCAACAACATATCTTGGTTTGTCCAACTCAAAAGGGGACAGAACAAGCCTTAAGCGTTCATGTTCAGGAATGAACAGTGGCAGAATAATTACTAAAATAGAGTCCAGAACATCATTGTAGTATACTTGATAAATAAGTGAATGTATGAGGGACAGAGCATATGATGGATGTAGTAATCAAGTCAAAATGGACTGAATTTAATATGCAGGTCAGTGTACTACTGATACTCATAGGAATAGCCTACACATATGGCCTCAAGTCATTACCCTAAGTGAATGAATGAGGTTCACAAGGTCTGAACAAGGCTGACATGGTCCAAAGGATCTGAATCATGGGCTAATATACCTCAACTAATGTTCTGATACATGATGCAGGACATCATTTGGGGTAAGTGAATTAGAGATGAGGTTGGGTCTGTACACATGATGGACAGATGAATTCAAGGTGAAGGATTACCCCTGCAATATAGATTGCAAGGTGCCAATGGGATGAAAGTGTACACTTAATGAAGGATGGGGACTGAACAAAAGGACATATCAATATTATGCAGGGAATAGGAAAGATTTGAGGACTCAAAGCAAAACAATGAATGAAGAGTGCAATGCAATGTGAGATGTGAGAATGTCAAGTGAGAAATGCAAGTAGTGTTCATACAACAATTATGGCAGAGCAATACATTGGTGCAGTGAATGAATGCAAATGCAACATGTCACAGAGTGTGCAGTGTCATTTGGTATCAGAGTTTATTGTGTCAATACAAGTGTCCAATAAAATACGAATTCAGAGCATGGTGTCAAGTAAGTGAAGTGTCGAGTGTACATGAGAATGTAGCAATGAAGTGTAGATGGCAGTGGTGAAGTGTCTAACATGGGAAAGTGTATGCTATAGGCTTTGATGTGCAGACATATAGATGAGTGAAACATGAGTGTCAAGGCAGTGTCAAGAGCAATGTGTCAAGTGTCGAGTGGTGTCTATAACAATGTGAATGTGTCGATTGAGTGTCATTATAGTGTCCAAGTGTCATACAGTGTCAAAACAAGTGTGTACAACTGTGTCATGAGTGAAAGCAGTGAGCTAATGAAATGTGAAGTGGTCTATGCAATATGAAATAGTGCTCGACTGCAACCTGAGAAACTGGGCAGTGATTCGAATGCATTGGTGTGTGTGGTGAACATTCAAGTGTCAATGAGTGTATCACATTGTGTCAAGTGTAATGTAAAACAAAGTGTGCAGTGAAGAGTGTCATAGTATTCATGGGGTGTCAAACATGTGAAGCAAGTATCAAACATGTGTGTGTGTGTGATTGCAAGTGTGTCAAAGAGAACAGAACATGGTGAGGTGTATTAGACAATGTAAACTAATGTGTGAGCAGTGAGTAGTGTCCAACATGTGTCCAATGGAGAGTGTCCAGTATACAAAGTGCAGTGTGTCAAAGTGAGTGATAATGTGCAGCTAGGTGTCGACCACACAAAGCCAAATCTGTTGGTCGAACCACAGCTCGAATGAGCCAGGGTTCGAACACCAACTCCCAAGACTCTCTGTCAGTCATCTAGTCTAACTACCTAAGCAATTTGGTAGTGAATTAAGGCGTGTCGAGGGAGAACAGACACCCAAGCAGCAAGGAATATACTGTTCACAGGGTGTTCAAGGCCGCGTGTCCCCATGTCCAGTTTGACACATCAAACCATAATAAAACCAACTCAGTCAAACACCATTGTGATCTACGGTTAATAAGCTATCTAGAAATATAATTTATTATGAAATTGGTGAACAAAACATCCTATAGGACATTTCATCGAACACTTGAGACACATATTCGATACTCTTGCGATACGCACCCCAAATGGATTCGAATTCAAACCAAACTTAACCTAATGCTAGGGGGACCCTAAATGAATGCATCTATGGAAAGAAAGCAGGAATTAGAAAGGTTTAGAGGCTCTTACCAATTGGAAGTTGGAATCCCAATAAAAATCCTCTTGAATTGATCTTCTACCAAATCTAATGGTCAAATTGCTCTAAATCCTTCCTAGCTAGCCAATAGAGACCTCCTCTACTCAAGGGGAGTGGTTTGCAATTGGTTTGGTTGAATTTAGAGTTGATTTGATGAAAGGGGACAAATTTGGAAAAGAACACAAACTAGGGTTAGGATTTCAATGAAAGAGGGGAAGAAGGGGGCTAGTAATGATCTATATAGGGGTGAGAAACAAGTCTAGGCTGGCCATCTATGGTAGTCTAGGGTTTGATTTGGTTACATTAGTCCAAAGGCCCTTTCTATGTTGAAAAATCAAGCCCTTAAGCTAAAGGCCCAAACTAGCACCTTGATTTAAATCTCCAAATAGTTTCTAAGTCATTCCTAGCTAGATTAGAGCCTAAACACTAATCCAATTATGTTAGCTAGGTCTCCATGGTCATGGTTAGTCTCTAGGCTAAGTTGTTCTAAGGTTTTACTAGAAAAAGAGCAAAGTCACAATACATCAAATTAAATAATATTAAAATAATCAAAAATGACCAATTTATCATTAATATGATTTAAATCTATTATTTAATAACTAACATGATCAATTTTACAAAAGTTTAAAATTACCCTCATTTTAGAAAAGTGGTAGTTACACTTGACGTATGGGCAACATATGCACTTACCATTGTAACCTGAGGCTCCACCGGAGACGCAGGTTCACCCTAATATTACTGATTCCTTCTGACATTCATGGGACATTATGGACTTATTCTATTACTGATTCCCTCTGACATTCATGGAACATTACAGACGTATTCTATTGCTGATTTCCTCTTACGTTTACGAAGCATTATGGACGTAGGCACCTAGTTCCCAAAGAAAAGGGACAGTGCCAATCCTATATAGCTAGAGTGCCCATATGTTAGAGGTTGTTCTTAATTGCATAATCACTATAGAATGGTTAGGCACCCTATTGCATGCATCTTTACTTTATCTTATAGTTTATATGGCATATTATTTCTTGTATCTTATTACGTCCCTCTGAGGACCTGGTGAATTTTCTAGATGTGTGTGCTTTTATAATTTTTTGCAGGTATTCTAGCCAAGGCCGTGATCCTTTCCATTCTTTCGAAGAAGATTGCTCTTGGTTCTTCTTACTACTTTTACAAATTCTTTCCTTATATTTCTTTCTTCTCATTTTAAATGGTTGGTAGTGGATTTGTCTCCGCCTAACGTTATGTACAAAAGGATAAATTCAAAATTAATTTTATGATATATTTATTCTCTTATTTGTGGATGAGATTAGTTGTCATGGTTTACTGTACTTTACAGATTACGTATATCTACTATACGATTGGCATGTCTATGTACCTAGTTCTACGTACTTTGGGACTGGGGCATTACAGATTTTTTTGGTGGCCCATGCAGGTCAAGTTAGTCGTTTCAGTCACGTTACTATACCGAACGGGCCTACATATAGGATTAAAGTCTAGGGTCTCATCCACATACTTGACCTCCTTTCTTGACTCCAAATTTTGAACTCTTGTTTGCCTTCCTTGATTTGCATCCTGCTTGAACTCTTTCTACCATAATCTCATCTTTTCTTTTATGCTTGATAGATGTTAGAAAGACTTGCACTAGGTATATATGTTTCAATATTCAACTACACTATTAGTTGAACCCTTATAAGTTGGGTAGAATGCCTCATGACCTATCAATCTCTTAGTCCTTATGACCCATTAAAGTAGATACTAATACGATACCTATACTATAGAGTTTAGAAGTCCTTAACTCATTGATCGACCAAGACCGTAGACAAGAAGACATTATGACAACTATAGAGGGATGAACACCGGATGTCACGCCCCAGAACCAGAATACTAAAGAGCTGGGGTCAGACACAGCCAGCTACGTATGTAGAAGTGTAATATACTTCGATATACGGTCATGGCTGTCTAGATGTATGAGGGTTGTTTATCTATAAGCCATCAGTCTCTTATGGTCAAGAACAAGCCTAGTGTCTCAATCTCAAGCAAGTAATAATAGTTACAAGATGTTAGACTATCAGCTATTCAATAGTAAGGCGTCCCATACATTTCATATACAGATGATCATGAAGCTAGTCGTACAAAATGCGAGGACTAGCAAGAGTTTCAGTCATACATGATCAACCCTAGGATTTGTCAATCATGTTACAGCCCTTAGGCAGAAGAAAAATATAAGTATTCAACACGAGCTAACGCTTGCTCGGCGGCTAAACGACTCAAAAGAATAATTTTACAATAGAACGAAAGAGAAAAATAAAAACCCACTCGTTGCCAGGGTTTCTTCTAGTATTCACCATCTGGCTGAAAGGCTGAAAGATCCTCGGGTGCTGCTCCGAAATCTGGCCATACAAAACCAGCTGGATCAGACCCCAGAAAGAGCAAGTGCCACAAGGGAGGCTTCACTTAAGAACTAAAACCAACATGTCAGAACATAAATAAGAATAATAACAAGAAGACATGAAATATAAATACGGCAACAAATGATGAGAGGATGAGGAACTATTCCGGAAGCCAGGTTACAATCCTTAAACCAAATAAGGACCGTGGTAGTAATCCTTCGCCTGAATATAACCAAGTCTCTAGCCATTTATTGCTAAGAGTAAAGCGTAAGCAAGCATGTCCTGAGATAGCCATGTACTGGATCCAGACAAGATTAGACAGGATTGGACTCCATCCAACATTCACGGCCAAGCAAAGAGAACGGCTTGATACTTTAACTAACTAGGGTTATCACAAGCCTAGTTACTAGCAAGATGCAATTAGATGTTCCGGCAGTCACAAGCCCTGCAGCTATCCAGGTTATCCAGGCGAGGTTCATGTAAGAGTTATCAAGAATTATTAGGTGACTTGGAGTCAATACATGACAGTGTGCATATTACTTGTTTCAAGGAGTGCCCCACATGATAGTGGGCTAGAAATGTGCCCTACTCGTCGGCAGGCTACAAGTCCATCAGGTGTGGCCGAGATAACGGGATCGCCTGTAACTGGAAATATATATCTATATGAGCTACTTTGATCAATCTAGTAACTAACCTAGTCAGATTTAGCATGAATCCCTGACCGTGGTAACGAAGGATGCAAGTCCTAGACATGATGCGAGACTAGACTGGTAGCTTATACAAGCACATTCAAAAACAATCACCCATGGTGTCAAGATGAATTATTACTCATCATGTCAAGATAGACGTCGCAATAACATTCAAGATTACATATCAGGTTTACTTGTCAAGAGTATGCCACGACGGGCCACGATCATGTCATTATCATTTCAAGGTTACTTGTTAAGAGTGCGCCACGACGAGCCACTATCGTGTTCTATCCCTACATTGTCATAAATGAGAGAAACTTGCATAAAATAGCTAGTAACATATTCTTGAAGCCAAGAAAAGGATCTACAACTTTCATGTTGGGAGTTGGAAGAAATTCTGGCCACAATTCAGCCAAATAGGACATAAAACAGCCAAATATGCGACCATACACTATGCGGCCAGACACTATACAGCTATGTGGCCAGGCACTATGCAGCCAGGCACTATACAGCTATGCGGCCAGGCACTATACGGCCAAGCACTATGTAGCTATGCGGCCAGACACTATACAACTATACAGCTAGGTACTATGCGGCTACGCGGCCAGGCACTATACGGCCAGGCTACTCATCTTCTCCAAAAATCCAAAAAAGATGGCCATGGAACTCATGGACTTCAAACTTGCATAACTCGATCAAAATAAAATGAAATCTAACTTTTCAAAGGTTAAATTTGGGTAAATTGAAATTCTCTACCACATGGAATAATTAGTTTTCGAAAATAAGGAGGTTTGATAGATCAAAACCCAAGAAAACCGAAAATGACCAAAACTTAGATCTACAAAAAAATATCCACCAAATTAAAAAATGCCAAGTTCTAAAGTGTCCTGAAATCATGTAGGAAAGACAATGGAACAAATAGAAATGGGTTCTCTCATGAAGCAAGCTAGCACTTGCCTAGGATTTTTTGATAGGTGGAAAGAGTTATGAGGAAGAAGAAGAAGTAATGAAGAGTAAAGAAAGAGAGAAAGTAGTTAGGGGTTTATAAAAAGAGGGGATGGTTCAACATGTTGAACCAACCATCAAAATAAACCAAACCAAGCCATCCATAACAAGTCAAATTGGACCAAACCAACCCAAGTGCAACCCTAGTCAAGATACATCAAGGCAAGCCATAAAGAAATACAGAAATACAGTAAATAAAATACGGATCGAAATCCGTATACGTACACTGGAAATATATATAACAGAAAATGGGAGTGACACCGGACGAGTCTTAGAGTTTGATGAACTTGAACTACTTGTGCTTTCTTTCAATCATAAATCTCGCATACTTATAATTTTAGATTATCTTTACTGATGCTGCTATTATAGCCTAGTTTTGTAAGATTATCCTTTATCGAGCTTATTCAGGACATATGTTTATTGGGGATGCCCACTAACATATTGTCTAATTAGAATCAGTGTATTATGGTCTGATCAACCGTAGTGTACTTGGTTCGCTCTTCATATAACTATCCAACATGGATTGAGATATAGTTGACAAATATACTCGCCCTCTAGGATCTCATCCGCAACTGCCTTGACAACTCTTCTTAAATTTTTTAATCGCACTTGGAACCCTGTATTCGCAATTCGATTCCCTCTTCCTTAAACTCCTTATTATTTTTCTATATTTACTTATTTAGAAAAAACAAATGCTCGTATTTGAGGAAGAATAGACATAGAATGTTCCCCTTAGTTCGCCATACCTCCTATGGCCATGAAAGCTATTTATACGCAATTGTTTTCCATCTATTTTGAAATCGGAGAAACGATCTTCAAACTTGATCCATATCTACCGTATCATGTTATCTGTTACATCGCGTATTATTCCCTTATAATCAAAGCCCAAGCACGATATTACGACCTTGAAATTCTTCTAACTTCATCTTGACTTAGTTTTTAGTTCGAGAAAGAAAATTCTGAAGAGTATAGATTGTAAGCCCTACTAAAATTTTAGGATTTACTAGGTTCACCGATTGATTAGGATAAGTTGGTTCCCACTAGGATGATAAATTAGTGCCTCATGGATACCCACTTTCTATTTAGATCATTTGGTTTTCCCTACCGTGACATTGATATTCGAAGCATAATACTAGCTGTTACCTTCCAACAAATTCCATATGTAAGACCTAGACGAGTCCACATTCATTTAGGCATATCATGTCCCACTCAAACACGTTCCCTTGTACTCTATTTTTATGATGCGACTTTCATGTCAAAATGGGTTAACTATAACCCTTACCGTAATACCAATATACTATCCGACTTCAATTAGAGACCCAACCTCTACTCAAATCTTTCGACCCAATATATGGTCGTGATCTACTCGAAGCCCACTACACACATACCACTAGTGTGTCACTCAATTGAGTTCCCGCGTGCAACTTAAACACAAAAGTTACAGAAGACGTATTTTTGGGCCTAAGGAACCTAGTTAACCAACCCGATTAGAAATTAGCCCAACCACTTGAGATGGAACCTATTCTAGGTTACCTTAACCTAATAGGAATGATTCAGATTGATTTTATGAAATATTGTCCAGCCAATATAGATAAAACCCAAGATTCATTCAATCAAAGATTGATGTTTTGATCAACCCAGCCTTATTACCAGCTAGAATAACTTGGAGCAGGTTGACTAGACAATCAGTAGAACCTTAGCAGCAATATAGAGCAATCACATAGATCATTGTCCTATCCGTATCATTTGATACCCTCTACCGTGACTTTGATATTTGAAGCACAACACTAGCCTTTTCCTTCCAATAAAGTTCACACTCATGAACCATACCAGTCATGCTACACACATGACACCCGTGTCCCATACAAATACACCTTCTTATGCTTTATTTATGTCATGACCCGTACCCTGTTTAGGAACGAGCACGTGGGTACGTCCAGCCTACGATGCAGTATCTACGGTAGAATGCTGTATAGGTCATCTAGAACATATAATATCTAACACAATGAATATAACCTATCATCTCCGCACGGAGGAATATATAATCATAACTCAATCACATGAATCAAAGAAAGATAAGCACAAATATGATAGAGATAAAGATGAAATAGATAGTCTAAAATAGTAGCAGAGTCACACCCATAAGTTCAGAATTTAAAGACATAATACAAATCCCAAATAAGTACTACAGATCCAAAGTATCAAATCGGGAATACAAGTCTAGTAAAACCTAACTAAACTAAGTCACTACTGGCGGTGCGTCCTCTACGAGCACTGGCTCCACAGGCAGATCCTGATCAAAGTCACCCTCTATTCCAAACCCGTAAAAGGTTGTGCAATCAGCATCTAAGTCCTCTAAAAATAGTTATCCAGTTAGGATTGGAGAAAAGTTCAAGCGCCAACAACAGTTCCAATGAATTGACAAATACTATAAGAAACAATTATAATGAAATACGAGACATAATATCAAGACTGGAAGTAAAACAGTGCAAGATAAACAGAATATTATGTCATGGTGTGAGATATATGATAAAATTGGAATGTAAAGTGATACATGCAGATCACTTGTACAATGTAAATATAAACAGTGCCTTGAGATATTAGAGCGTTACATGATCGACTTGGATCCAGATCAGACGGTTCTATTTGACCAACTATGCACAAGTACATGTATAGAGGATCAGGCCGGCCAAAATGGAAAGCTATGCACAAGTAGTAACAGGTCAGGCTACACCCTACGTGTAGTGAGGGTGAAGCTATGCAAAAGTAGTAAACAGGTGGGGTATTGATCACATAACCTCTAATAACTCCCCAATCTCCTGAATAGTATAATTGATCCAACCATGATACGTTATGACATGGGATTCAAAGAGCAGGGGGCCAGTCCACTCCCAAATCGGTGTCCATACAAGTACAAGAAATAATATTGAATACTGTACCAATATACCAGGTTAACCGAAAATAACATCTCATAACGGGATCCAACGTATACTAGTCCGTGTATCCTCGTGTCGGGAATTAAGTAAAATACGACAACTGAACAGATATAAGAAATATCAAAGCAACGAAAACTATCAGAGAATGTACTCGTCTGCAGTCCTGAGCAGTCAATATAAATCGAGGCTCAAAGTGGAGTCACATACCTATAGATGAGATATACATGTGTTAAATAGGGTTTAACAGTGTTAGACATGGTTTTCTAGTGCGTGATATGTAATCTAAGTCAAATCTAGGTCAAGTGTTGACTCATAGTTGACTTTTGGTCAACTGGTCAACCCTGGTCAAATCTAGGTCAAATATTGACCCACAGTTAACTTTTGGTCAACTGGTAAATCCTAGTCAAATCCTAATCAAATCTAGGTCAAATATTGACTCAAGGTTGACCTTGAGTCAAAATAGTCAACCTTGGTCAACCATGGTCATTCTAGGTCAAGCTAACCTATATCAAGACTTTACATTCCTAAACACTCTAATCTAGGCTATTAGTAACCATTACCCTATATCTAGATAGCACATTACCTATTCCTTAGCAAAAAGGTAAACCAATACCTAGATGTTTAGGTAATACCTAAATCTTAGTTACTAAGGAAACCCCCATTACCTAGGCTAAAGCTAACCCATATCCCTTAGTTAATATAGGTAACATCCTATACCCTAGCTATTAGGTAACTATATACCTAGACTAATAGGTTATCCAAACCTTAACTAATACCCTTTCCCCCTTATCCCAATTGATAGGTCTAAAGCCATACCTTAGCTAGATTTGAATACTTAACATATCTATATCTCTAAATCTGGTAATTCTTATTACCCAAAACCCTCCTTGCTGCCCATTCATTCCTCTCACTCTCTAACACTAACCTATGCTAACATATACTAATTTGCCTAAGCTCTCTAATCTAACCCATATCCTAACTGAACTAACATCTAACTCACATGATGTCGCGCCCCAGAACCAGAATACTGAAGAGCGAAGGATAGGCACAGCCAGCTACGTATATTAAAGTGCAACCCACGTCATAATTGGTCACGGCTATCTAGATGCATGAGGGTTTATCTTCAAGCCATCAGTCTCTTATGGTCAAGAACAAGCCTAGTGTCTCAATCTCAAGCAAACAAATAAATGTTACAAGATGTTAGATCATCAGACATACAAAGTAAGGCATCCCAAACATTACATATTCAGATGATCATGAAGCTAGTCATATAAAATACGAAGACTAGCAAAAGTTAAGTCATACATGATCAACCCTAGGATTTGGCAATTATGTAACAGCCCTTAAGTATCACTCAGAAATAGTTTCAACATGAGCTAACACGTGCTCAACGGATAAATGCCTCAAAAGAATAAGTTATATTAGAGTGGGAGAGCAAAATAAGAAAACCCACTCGTTGCCACGGTTACGCCTGGTTTCACCATCTAGCTGAAAGGCAGGTAGATCCTCGGGTATCACTCCAAAATCTGGCCATACAAAACCAGCTTGGTCAGACCCCAAAAAGAGCAAGTGCCACAAGAGAAGCACCACTTAGGAACTAAAACTAGTATAAAATAAATAGAAGAACTGATGAATGAACATAATTAAATAACTTAAGGACCTGCTTTAATGAATCATACTAGCTTGCATTAAGAAGACAAGAGGTGGAATATAATTTCCATGTTAATCATGAGACAATCATTCAGGTACGGCCAACCAAGTCCTACAGCTTGCCATCATTAGCTAACTATGGTTGTCACAGGCCTAGTTACTAACAAGATACAGTTGAGATGTTCCCGCAGTTACAAACCCTACAAACTATCCAGGTTATCCAGGCGGGGTTACAAGAGTTACAAGAGTTACACGATTACTGCTGTACTTTAGTACTTATGATTTAAGAAGTGCAACACATGACAGTGTGCTGGAAATGTGCCCTACTCGTCAGCAGGCTACAAGTCCACAGGTGTGGCCGAGATAATGGGATTGCCTGTAACTGAGAAATCTCTCTATATGAACTACTTGATCCATCTAGTCATTAACCTAGTCAGATTCATTATGAATCCCTGACCGTGGTAACCAGGAATCCATGTCCTACACATGATGCAAGACGAGATAGGTAGCTTGTACAGACACAATCAACCATGGGGTCAAGGCAAGAGTTACACTAGCAAGACAGGAATAGCTGTCGCAACAATAATTAAGATTATACATATCATGTCAAGTTTACTGGTCATGTCAATATTACTTATCAGGAGTGTGCCTCGATGGGCCACAATCAAGATTATACAAGGTGGGTTCATGTTATCATGTTCAAGTCAAGGCAATAATCAATTCAAATCTCATTAAGCTCAAGTTCTATCATGCATAGTATAAACAAGTTATCAAGTCGGGATCGTATTGTCATGTCGTGTTCAGGTCAGGTGCTGGTTACCGTCAAGTACTACCATGCTCAAGTTACTGGTTCCATGGTGGCTAGCAGTCAAAGTTGGGTCGTTACAAGATAGGCCAAGTACAGGGTACATGCATATAACAACACATTACAAGAGAACAAGCATGGAGATACACTGGTTATTAGGTGCACGACAATTGGCACTGGGCTAAGTGGCACGCGATCGAAGGGCGCGTCAGTAAAGAGTACACGGCCAGAATAACACGACACTAAGGAGTGCGTGCGTAATGAGATGGCACGGCGCTAAAGAGCGTGCGGTGCTAGGTGGCGCTCGGCAAGAAGCGCGGGGTGGTGCACGGCAAGTGGCGCTGGGCCAAGTGGAGCACGACCAAAGAGCACGGCGCTAAAAAGCACGCTACCAGAATAGCACGGTGGTAAAGAGTGCGCGCGTGCAACGAGATGGCACGGCGCTAAAGAGCACGGGGCGCACTGTTCATCTTCGCTAACCAGCACAAAATGCTTAGTTGAGCCCATGAACTTCAAAATGCCATAACTCCTCCAAAATGAGTCGAAATCAAGCTTTTTAAAGGTCAAAATTGGATAGAACGGAATTTCCCACAACATGGAACCATTAGTTTTCGAAAATAACAAAGTTTAAGAGATCAAAATCGAGAAACCAAAAAAACTATAAACTTAGATCTACAAAAATGTAACCATCAAAACCAAAATCTCCAAGTTCTAAAGAGGCTTAGAATCAATCAAGAAAGACAATGGAACAATAAATTTGAGATCCAGCATGAAGAAAGTTGCACTTGTCTAGGGTTGGTGGAGGAGTAAATGAGGGAGAAGATGAAGAAGGTGGAGAAGTAATGAGAAATAATGGAGGAGAGAGAGAGAGAGAGAGTAGTTGGTTTAGATATCAACTCTTCTCATCTCAAACCCAACCAAAACAAACCAAGCCAAGCCAAGTCAAGCCGAACTGAACCAAGGGCAAATTAAACCAAGACTAGGCTAAACAAGACAAGTCAAAATACGGGTCACCTAATAAATGTCAGAATTTCGTACACGTATACTGAAAATACGTATAACAGAAAACGAGAGTGACACATGAATCTGACACATATAATTTCCTGACACCAACTAACCTACTTGATACAAACACTAACACATAACCTAACCTATGATATTATAACAAAAAACTATACAACATTGCACTGCTGTTGCCTTGTATTGCTGTAAATGCAACTGCTACTGCCTCCTGCATTTGCCAAAGCTACTGCTGTCCTGCTTGCTGCTGCTAAGCCAACTTGTTTGCTGCTGCTGCACTGCAAGTTAAGCAAGCCAAGGCTTGCTGCATATGCTGTGCAAGTAAATGCAAGCCCAGCCTTGCCAACTGCCATGCTCTGATACACTCAGTATCCAACCAAGATACCAACTAGCCTCTAATATCTAACTTAGATATTAACATCCTAACACTCTACTCACAAAATCCTAATACACTAATATATCAAATACTAACATACAACAAACTCAAAACCCCAAAACTCCTAATCTGAACTAACCGTTTAACTGAAACTAATATCTAAACCCATATCCTAATATACTAACACCACCAATACTGATACATATAAACCAAGACACTAACATGTGCATGAACTAACCTATCCAAATCTGAGAACTCTCAGATCTCTGAGCTAACTGAAACCAATCCCTCTAATAACCCCCCCCACACAAGAAATGGCCAAGATACTAACATCTGATACGTATAATCCAAATTAGTATACTAACATGTGCATTTTTAATCTGAACACAATTCTTAATCCCTGAAACAAATCCTAAATTCTAAAAAAATCCTATATTCTGAAACCAAATCCTATACCTTGAAACCAAATCCCAAAATAGGATACTTACAAATATGATACTCTAGCACAAGACACTCCATATCTCACATTTTTACTGAGACATGGACCAACTGTGGTCGACTCAGGGCCTAATGGCCAATGTGGGCAAATGCCAAGCCTGATACATACTAACACAACACTCTTCAGTCATTCACACATCTCTCTCACTCACTCACTCACTCACTCACTCACTCACTCACTCACTCATTCACTCACTCACTCACTCACTCACTCACTCACTCACTCACTCACTCACTCACTCACTCACTCACTCACTCACTCACTCACTCACTCACTCACTCACACATGACACAAACTCAAGGACACTCAAATCACTAGCCACTAGGACACTGCTACCCGATATATTGGCTCATAGGCCTGTGTCCTAGGCTAAGATACTGGCCAAATGCCAAACGACTCAACTCATTCTCTGACACTCTCTGTGTAACGACCCGCACCCGCTTTTTCGGATGATCAATATCACATAGATAAAACATTTATTGCTCATTCACATTATTAAATTGACTACAACCTTTACAACATTTATATTTAAAGAAAATACAAGATTCTTATAATTAATGAAAATGATACCACTTCTATCTAATTTCTAGGTTTTTGCCTGTAAGTACATTCGTATCTTCCAATGCTAAGTGAAACCACAGTTAACCTGAAAAATGTTGGTTTCCAGTCAGGAATGGAACAAGCACACAAACTGACGACAAATCGAAAACACAATAGAATTTACAAGACATGAAAATAACATATGTGAGATGAAAACTAGAAAGTAACTGATGTCATGGCAAGTGGTGAAGAAAACAAGGAAACAAAAAAAGACAACTATCTACGTGTGCTGAAATATTGGTTTCGACATGTGAACGACTATGGGGTAAATCCGGCACCCTGCACGTGTCGTGTGCAGCTGCTATTCTCCACGAAAGATACGGAGGATAGTTCTGGGTAGTCCACATGTCTACTAAGATATTTTCTCTCCCAACTAGTACTCATGGACTCGAACAAGTCACAAAACACGAAAACACAATAATCACGAAATATAGTATGTAGAGATCCATGACACTAATCCGTGTAACAATGTGTCAACAAGCAAGAGCATATGTATAAACATGAAATGGAAAGACTACTATGAATCAAAAACAATGAGAAAGTACACTTGTCTGAATTAAGATGCAGTTGAAGTTGGCACCGAACAGCCGTGGATGTCACAACTACGTAGGACAGCCTCTAATGGTGGAACATACCGTATCATTGGTCCAGGACTGTCAGATTAGCCTAAGGTTGATATGGCTCAGTCAGAATCACAAGAAATAGGAGTGTATGAGTAGTCATGATTAAGGACAAATCTAATATAGAAAAGGAAATATAATTTAAGGAAAATATATTTATTTAGAAAAATATTCATGATAATTGAAAACTATCAAAATAATTTAGGTAGATCACCTTTAAACCATTTTAGCCAAAATTCTTATTTTGGCAAGTGCAACCTTTGAGTCAAAACTATAGTTGAAAAGCAACTAGAAATATTTTAAGTCAAACATCATCATACCGTAAAATACAATAATATAATTTTTCTAATATATAACAATTTTAATACTAGCAAACCAATGCTAATAATAATAATAATAATAATAATAATAATAATAATAATACAAATATATTTTTTGGTCGATAAGCTATATAAAAACTAGAATATAATAATGTTAATGATAATGATGATAATAAAATAGTAATAAGGATGGTAATAATAAATGACAAAATAAATACAAAAGTTCACGCCAGCCCAATTAAACACTATATACAATTGAAACCCAAAATTAATACCTAGGCTCGATGTGAGGCCCATTATTACGATAACAATTAAGCCCAAACCTTTCAAGCCACACAAGATCCCTATATTAAATATTACTCAAAATAACTAATAATAATAATAATAATAATAATAATAATAATAATTAGTAACAAACATTATTACTAATAATTACCTTAATAACAGTGTTAAGACCCTGATGTTTACTATATAGATATACTGCTAAAATACTGTGAGTAGTATATACACATATACAAATAAATAAATATCTATATATATATATATATATATATTTTATTATATATATATATATATATATATATATATATAATAATAATAATAATTTACAAAAATTCAATTCAACACAAAAGCCTTGGTCAAGCCCAAGCCCTAATTGGGTCTGGCCCGACCCATATCCCTTATATTGCTCCCTCGAAGAGAGAGACAACAAAAGGAATGAATTCAGGATTGAGGAAGAAAATGAAGAGGAGCTGATAGAGGGTTCGGCCGACGGTGTCGTTCTCCGACTCGGAGGGAGGTGCGCAGCGTCGGCTCGCGGCTGACGAGGTTGGGCCCACTGGAAGGGCACGGGGTTAGCTCCCTCTGCCGGAGGTGGCTCCGTGCACGGTGGCCGCCTGCTCTGCCAGTAGAGCGGGGCGCTGGAGATCGGACCTGCGGCTGAGCACACGGGGTTCTGGAACAGCGGTCGCGGCGGTCGGTGACCACAAAATCGGGGCTGGCATCGAGTCGGAGATGGAGTTGTATGCTTGGATGGAGACAGGTCCAGGTGCTGGAGGCGACTGCGGTGAACGCGGTGCCAACGGATCCGACCTCTCGAAGGTGTCAGATCTGGGCCGCACAGATGTCGGCGAGTCTCGGCAGACTCGTGTCAGTGCTGGCGGTGTTGCAGTGGACAAGGGGACAGCGTGTGTGGTGTGCACGGGGCAGTAAAGTTGTGCGTAGTCGTGGAGAGGCTCGGTGGTGGTCCCGCAGAGGCAGCTGTGATAGCCGGGGACGGAGGAGTCTGGTCGATCCGGATCGGATATAGGTGGCGCTGGATGCGGCGCTTCCACGGGTGGAGGGCTGCACTGGTCTCGAAGGTGGATGCTCGTACTCGACGGAGTAGCAGCCAACGGTGGGTGGAGACTCGACGGTCGGGTTGTGCCAACGTGAAGGCAATCATGGGCAGCCTCAAAGTCGGGAATTGCTTTGGAGAAACAGGAAGGTTGTTGCAGCTCTGTGGGATTGATGGTTGCTTGGTGTTGGCTGTGTCGACACGGACACAACTGCACGATGGTGGTGGTGGACACGGACACCTGGACACTGAATCTGGTGATGGTGAATGTGACACGGACACATGGCACATGGTTTGTGTATTGGTCGTTGATGATGATGCCTGTGGCAATTGGTGGATGTTGGCGATGAGGGTGTCGGGAAGGTGCCGGTAGTGGCCGATGGATTACCGAGGGATGTGGTCGGGAGGCTCCTGATGGCTTGGGTGTCAGGGCAGCAGGAGGAGCGATGGGTGTGGTCAGGGTCGACAAGAAGGAGGTGTTGGCCGGGACGGGGCTACAAATCTACCCATCTTAGAAAAATTTTTAGAAAAATTCAGGAAGGGGAGCTACAAATCTACCCACCTTAGAAAAATTTTGTCCTCGAAATTTAAGGGCTAGGATGATCAAATATTCCTAAGATTTAAATAAATATTGAATCTAATAAGTCAAAATTATTCCATAATTTTTTTTGACCAATTCTAAATATAATACAATAATAATTAAGTGAGTAATAAGTTTATCAAATGACTTATAAAATATTGTATATAACATCGAACCATTACATTTACTGGTTAGTCCAAAACTAAATCAAACTAGTTATAATATAACAAGATGAATTTAATTAACAACTAATAATAGCAAATAATTTAAACATTATTTTATAAATTTTAAATTTTAAATAGTATGATAAAGCTTCCGTCGTCCTCAAATATCCTCTATAGAGGTAAAAGATAAAATCCATGTTCTAACTAGAAATTATTTAAATAAAACAAAACATATTTTATTTTCAAAATCCAGGAAGTGGACTTACAACCTACCCACCTTAGAAATATTTTCTCCTAAAAATTTTGAAGGCCATGATTAGTTACGACAAGGAATATAGGCAAGAAACAAAGTTTCAAGCGAAGAGAACGACAATTGACATAATCAGGAGAATGATATGATTCCTCATTTAAGTTAGTCATGCGTAATCACGAATAAAATTAATGTACTAAACAAAATAAAATGTGATTTGGCAGGATCAACTTTTGGTCAAAATGGTCTAGTCGACGACCAAAAATGTTTTGAAGGACGATCAAAAATTGAAATAGTTTGGCACGAACAAGTTATAGTCAACATGGTCTAGTCATGACCAAAATTGCTAAGGAATGATTAAATTCTAGATAAAATTTGAACATGGTTATAGTCTCTTAGAGATTATTTAACGTACAATCACAATAAAGATTAATCGTGTTTGTCATCCAAGCATATTTGAAGTTGGATGCTGGCACGAGCATGAATAAGGTCAAAGTTGTCATGATCATAGTGGAAATTTAGCTATTAGCAATAATTGAGTCGTAGTATAGGATTGATTAACTAGTTAAGCAAACTACTATTTAGGTACGATTATAGAATTGAAATTTAGGAAAACGTACGAGTTGACATGATCGAGGTATAATCAAACCGTCTAGTCGTAATCAAATGGTCGTTAAGAAAATCTAGTCGAAATTCTTGGCACAATCTGTTACTAACCAAAACTGCTTGGACATGATCATAGATTCAAAATATAAGCATGGTGATAAATCTAGTGGAAGGATTTCAAAAGTAGGTTTAAAATGTTACTAGGAAGGCAGACGGCGATATGATAATAATGCTAAGAAGAATGAGGGGTTAAAGACTAAACCAAAATTTCAAGTGAATGCATAAAATTTACAAACCATGAAATCAATAGTCATTTGTCAATAGGACGTAGTCTCTATAATATTTCGGGAACCACATGCATACATGAAGTCACTTTGCCGAGAATTTATGCCTCGCCAGTGTACACCTGGCTGTAGTAGACCCTTGGTTTTAGTGACTCAAATACAATATGATATCGAATATTTTATAAACTCTATCCAATATTGATATAATAACTCAAAGATCAAATAGGACAATTAAGACATAATTTTAATAATGCTCGATCACCCATGCTCATTTGAAATTATTTCAACTTAGGGGTCATGCCACGCCAGTGCGCTGCTGGCTGCAGTGAACCCACAGTCTCGATAATTCAAATAAGTGACGACAGTGCGCTACTGTCTTGTCATCGCAGGTCATCAAAATTATTCTACTATATTCCCAAGGATATCAAGGAAGTTAAAAAATATCATGCAAGTTGATAAAGATAAAAAAGTGCAAGTATCTGTTCTTCAAGTTTAATATCAACTTCTTGAAAGAAAATAATAATAATAATAATTAGGGAGGATAATAATCGAAGTCTAAATGAGTAAAAATCTTCTAATCCTTATTTCACGGATATCCACTATTCAATGATCGAGAGGAAAGTATTGAGTCAAAACTAACTCGAGATTAAAACCCTTTTTTTAAGTGGGAAATTATTTTAAAAATAACATTTTCTTAGGTCCAAGGAAAAATATAGGTGATACGGTCTTACGATGTGACGATGTTTTAGGGAAAGACACAAATGATCAAGATTAGAAAAATAATGAACGAAGATAAGAGAGAGATAATTTTTAATTCTAATATTCAAGATTAAGGGAAATGTGTATAAAGCACTATGTCTACCTACTATGAATATATATATTTACGCAAGTATATATGTATAGCCTAAACAAACCCCAAAAATTCCAAAAATCAATCTAAGAGAAGATTATCTATTTCTGAGTAAAATATAAGTTTAAATAACAATAATACATATATTACATCAAATATACAATTTATAGAAATTATTTACGAGACTAAAAATGGACCACCAATATACATGAAAGTTGTCGGTCGCTCTACATGACTACCAAGGTTTGGGTTGTGTTCGGACTAGTTTAGGATAACTGGGTCTTCTAAAAGCCAATAATCTTAACAATATGTAATTAAATTATTTCTAGGGTCATGTCACAACTTGGCCTGATTTTCCTAGTTAGAATACATCTATGAGTCGGCCTTCTCTACTATCGCTAATACGCTAGTCAAAGCATGCCATTGCACTATCCGTGCCATCATTTCTAGCCATTTGGCGCTCCAAAATTTAACCAAGACTAAGGCATTCTATAATAATAATTAATTAAATTAAATATTTATATAATTTTTTTTCAAAAATCACATCTTAATTCAAATAAAAGGAATAAATGCTATTTTCAAAATTTTGGGAAGATGTTACGAATCTACCCTCCTTAGAAATACCGTCGAATCAAAATACGATAGTGCATCCTTCTATGAAAGTCATCTAGTGAGACCTATATAGCAACCTTAACTACCCAAATGTCAAATTAACTTAGGGACTCCTAGTCCTAACTATTCTCTTAAAATTGATTTACTCCTAGTTGTGAATGAGCATTTCCTAGTCGCAGGCTCGCATTAGTACGACTAATATGGTACTACCGCGAGTTCGCATGTTTTGCGAAAACAGACCTGTATGGGCCACCACAAAAATTTGTCACGACCTGCACCCGCTTTTTCGAATACGAGACGTGTCCAAACCAGCCTACGCCGCAGAGTCGAGGTAGAACGCTGTCACGGCCATGATGCTCAATATCACATAGATATAACATTTATTGCTCATTCACATTACTAAATTGATTACAACCTTTACAATATTTATATTTAAAAAAAATACAGGATTCTTACAATTAATGAAAATGATACCACTTCTATCTAATTTCTAGATTTTTGCCTGCAAGTACACCCGTATCTCCCAATGCTAAGTGAAGCCACAGTTAACCTGAAAAATATTGGTTACCAGTCAGGAATGGAACAAGCACATAAACCGACGACAAATCGAAAACACAATAGAATTCACAAGACATGAAAATAACATATGTGAGATAAAAACTAGAAAGTAACTGATGTCATGGCAAGTGGTGAAGAAAACATGGAAACAAATAAAAGACAACTATCTACGTGTATTGAAATATCGGTTTCGACATGTGAACGGCTCGGGGGTAAATCCGGCATCCTGCACGTGTCGTGTGCAGCTGATATTCTCCACGAAAGACTACTATGAATCGAAAGCAATCAGAAAGTGCACTTGCCTGAATTAAGATGCAGTTGATGTTGGCACCGAACAGCCATGGATGTCACAACTATGCAGGACAGCCTCTAATGGTGTAACAGACCGTATCATTAGTCCAGGACCGTCAGATTAGCCTAGGGTTGATATGACTCAGTCAGAATCACAAGAAATATGAGTGTATGACTAGTCATGATTAAGGACAAATCTAATCTAGAAAAGGAAATCTAATTTAAGGAAAATATATTTATTTAGAAAAAATATTCATGATAATTGAAAACTATCAAAATAATTTAGGTAGATCACCTTTAAACCATTTTAGGCAAAATTCTTATTTTGGCAAGTGCAACCTTTGAGTCAAAACTATAGTTGAAAAGTAACTAGAAATATTTTACGTCAAACATCATCATACCGTAAAATACAATAATATAATTTTTCTAATATATAACAATTTTAATACTACCAAACCAATGCTAATAATAATAATAATAATAATAATAATAATAATAATAATAATAATAGTAATAATAATAATATGAATATATTTTTTGGTCGATAAGCTATATAAAAACCAGAATATAATAATATTAATAATAATGATGATAATAAAATAGTAATAAGGATGGTAATAATAAATGACAAAATAAATACAAAAGTTCACGCCAGCCCAATTAAACACTATATACAATTGAAACCCAAAATTAATACCTAGGCTCGATGTGAGGCCCATTATTACAATAACAATTAAGCCCAAACCTTTCAAGCCACACAAGATCCCTATATTGAATATTACTCAAAATAACTAATAATAATAATAATAATAATAATAATAATAATAATAATAATAATAATAATAATAATAATAATAATTAGTAACAAACATTATTACTAATAATTACCTTAATAACAGTGTTAAGACCCTGATGTTTACTATACAGATATACTGCTAAAATACTGTGAGTAGTATATACACTTATATATATATATATATATATATATATATATATATATATATATATATATATATATATATATATATATTTATATATATATATATATAACAATTTACAAACATTCAATTCAACACAAAAGCCTTGGTCAACCCAAGCCCTAATTGAGTCAGGCCCGACCCCTATCCCTTATATTGCTCTCTCGAAGAGAGAGAGACAGCAAAAGGAATGAATTCAGGATTAAGGGAGAAAATGAAGAGGAGCTTACAGCGGGTTCGACCGGCGGTGTCGTTCTCCGTGCACGGTGGCCGCCTGCTCTGCCAGTAGAGCGGGGCGCTGGAGATCGGACCTGCGGCTGAGCGCACGGGGTTCTGGAACGGCGGTCGAGGCGGTGGACGACCACGAAATCGGGGCTGGCATCGAGGCGGAGATGGAGTTGTATACTCGGATCGAGGCAGGTCCAAGCGCTGGAGGCGACTGTGGTGAATGCGGCACCGGTGGATCCGACTTCTCGAAGGTGTCAGATCTGGGCCGAACAGATCTCGACGAGTCTCGGCGGACTCGTGTCAGTGCTGGCGGTGCTGGGTGGATAAGGGGACAGCGTGTATGGTGTGCACGGGGCGGTAAAGCTGGGCGTAGCCACGGAGAGGCTTGGTGGTGGTCCCGCCAAGGCGGCTGCGACAGTCGAGGATAGAGGAGTCCGGTCGATCCGGATCGGATATAAGTGGCACTGGGCACGACGCTTCCACGGGTGGAGGGCTGCACTGGTTTTGAAGGTGGATGCACGTGCTCGACGGAGCAGCAGCCAACGGTGGGTGGAGACTCGACGGTCGGGTTGCGCCAACGTGAAGGCAAACGTGGGCAGCCTCGAAGCCGGGAATTGCTTTGGGGAAACAGGGAGGTTGTTGCAGCTCTGTGGGATTGATGGTTGCTTGGTGTTGGCTGTGTCGACACAGACACAACTGCACGATGGTGGTGGTGGACACGGACACCTGGACACTGAATCTGGTGATGGTGAATATGACACGGACACATGGCACATGGTTTGTGTATTGGCCGTTGATGATGATGCCTGTGGCAATTGGTGGATGTTGGCGATGAGGGTGTCGGGAAGGTGCCGGTAGTGGCCGATGGATTGCCGAGGGATGTGGTCAGGAGGCTCCTGATGGCTTGGGTGTCAGGGCAGCAGGAGGAGCGATGGGTGTGGTCAGGGTCGACAAGAAGGAGGGGTTGGCCGGTACGGGGCTGATGGTTGGAAACGGCGGGTCGAGGAGGAGAACGAGGAGAGGAGATCATGTACGCAGGATTGTATATAAGAGAAGAATTTGTTAGTTTGGAGAGAGATGGTTCTCATATACATATATCATATAAAAGATAAGGTCGCCCCCTTAGGAAGAATCCTATGGAAATCAAATCGAGATTAGATTAAATATCAGGATATTTATTTTAAAAATATTTAGTTTACTAAATAGCAAATTTTAACATTACAAGAATCAAATATTTGATCATTTTGCTAATATTTCGATATTATCTAAATAATTGCAAAAGATATTTTCATTTGGTCTCAAAATCTTATTTATATTAAACTAAACTAGAAAATCTTTTGATTGCTACAGAAGATTTAATTCTCAAAACCATAAGCATTTGAAAGCCTAAAGTAATAATGAAGCTTCTTTTATAATAATAATAATAAAATATTTTTATTAAAACAATATTAGCACATCTCAAAATGTATAATTTAATTAGTTTAAATAATATTTGATAATATTAAGCAATCCAAACCATACTCAAATTATAAGAATATAGATCCATATCATTTAAATGATTAGCATAATAATATTTAAATGACATATTTTCAAATCAAAATGATAATTGATTTTCGCTATACAAATAATATTTGACGTCATTGAATATTTTTAAAACATGTTTATATTCATCCAAAAATTCTATAGAATACTTATAACAATTTAAATCAATTTTCCAAATTAATATTTAATAAAATCCAAGTAGTACATCTTCTACAATTCTAACAATGTCATTTAATAAAATATTTTTATTAGCACAAATTAGCACTCTTAAAATATTTAATTTAGAACTAGTTTTCGGTAAAAGAATCAATCAGAAAATCATTCACAAAATCTCGACGAAAATTATCTTCAAGCGCAATAAATAAAATAAAAATAAAAATAAAAATAAAAATAAAATTTAGAAAAATTCAGGAAGGGGAGCTACACTCTGATACTAACTATTTAACACACACAACCACTAACAAACTTAAGACACTGTGTCCCTAACACTGGGCTATGCCTGTATATAGGCCTAATGGCTCATGGCCAAGTCAAGGCACTGGCCATTGCACTCGACCAACCAATGGGGAAAGGGACCCCTGCTGCCACATGAGCTCTAAATGAGGTTGTCTATGGCCCTTACCTCTTTCTTGTCACGCCCCAAAACCAGAATACTGGAGAGCGGGGGCGAACATAGCCAGCTACGTATATTGAAATAGAATACATCTCAACTATACGGTCACGGCTGTCTAGATATGAGGGTTTACTACAAGCCAACGGTCTCTTAAGGTTAAGCCTACTGTCTCAATCTCAAGCAAATAATATAATTACAAGATGTTTGACCACCAAATATACAATAAAAGGCGTCCCAAATATTACATATCAGCTGATCATGAAGCTAGTCGTACAAAATGCTAGGACTAGCAAGAGTTAAGTCATACATGATCAACCCTAGGATTTGTTAATCATGTTTACAGCCCGTAGGCAGACAGTAAGTAAAAGTGCATCGAGCTAACAGGTGCTCGTCGGCTAAACGTCTCAAAAGAATAATTTTATAATAGAGTGAGCGAAACAAAATAGAAAACCCACTCGTAGCCCGGGTTCCTTCTAGTCGCCACCATCGGGCTGGAGGTTTGGAGGATCCTCGGGAGCTGCTCCAAAATCTGGCCACACAAAACCAGCTGGGTCAAACCCCAGAAAGAGCAAGTGCCACAAAGGAGGCCACAAAATAAGAACAAAAGCCAACATATCAGAACATAAGAAATAAAATAAAAGTACAAGTACTAAAGAGCACGTCAGGACAATAAATGACTAGGGACGTGGAACCATTCTGGAAACCAAGTTACAACCTGTAAACCAAACAAGGACCGGGGTTGTAACCCTTCACCCGAATAGCTCATTGTCTCTATCCAATTATTGTTAAAGCAAGTAAAACAAACATGTTCAGGAGTACCAGGTATAGGGACTAGACAAGACTTAGACAGAGCTAGACATCATTCATTCACAAGCGGCCAAGCAATTACTACGGCTTACTACTTTAACTAACTAGGGTTGTCACAAGCCTAATTACTAACAAGTTGCAATAAAAATTTCCCAGTCCCAAGCCCTGCAGACCATCCAGTTATCCTTCCGCGGGTTGAGAGTATGGTTGGGTACATCGCCCCGGAGACGACATACCCTTAGGTGACTTAGAGGGTGCAACACATGACAGTGTGCTGGAAATGTGCTCTACTCGTCAGCAAGCTACAAGTTCAATTAAGAGCGCCCAGATAACGAGATTGCCTGTGACTGGAAATTCTCCATGAACTATAGTTTGATCTAGTCATTAGCCTAATCCATATTCAGTATGAATCCCTGACCGTGGGAACCAGGGAGTCACATCCTAGACATGATGCAAGACAAGACAAGTGGATTACACAAGCAAGCAAGCAGAAACACCCACGGTGTTAAGTTGATTATACGAGTCAAGTTACAAGTCAAGTCAAGTCAAGTCAGGAGTGCGCCGCCACGGGCCACTATCAAGTTATCAAGATAAATCATGTCAGGGTACTTGTCAGGAGTACGCCACGACGGGGCACTATTATGTCAGGTTGGTCATGTCAGGAGTGCACCACTACGGGTCACTGTCGTGTTATGCTAGTTCCTTGTCATACCATGCCATGTACAATAGTCATTCCAAACATATTAAGTAAAATCAAGTTCATGACAAAAGGCGTAAGAATATAAAATGGGCATAAAATATCTAATAAAATATCAATATACAGGACTATAGAAGAGCCAAGCTTAAAAAATAAAACCAAATCTCCATGATTGGACAAATTGCGCAAGGGTCCCTGGGGTCGGGTTACGCAGGAGTCAAGTGCGCCAGGGGCCAACTGCGCAAGAGTGAGCTGCGCATAAGTCGGCTTGCGCTGAGTTGGTTGGCGCAGGGGTCAGATTGCGCAGGGTTGAACTGCGCAGGGGTGCAGTGCGCAGGGTTAGATTGCTCAGGGGAGCCAACTGCGCAGGGGTGAACTGCGCAGGGACTGATGGCGCATGGGGCTGAGCGCAGTTCGCCAAGGGGCAAGCAGCGCGGTCGGTGCTGCGCTAAAGAGCGCAGGCCGAGAGGGGATGCGCAGTCCAGCACTGCGCTAAAGAGCGCAGGCTGCAGTCTGCTACTCCAGGCCGAGAGGAACTCTTCAAGAACACCAAAGTTCAAATCTTCATATCTTGGTCAAATCAAAACCAAATCTAGATTTTCAAAGGTCTAACTTGAGTAAAATTGAATTCTCTTCCACATGGAAGCATCAAAACCCACAAAAATCCAACCAAAATAGATCAAAACCATGTAAATTTGAAATAGTTAAAACCTAGATCTAGAACAATGGAGACTCCAAATCACAAAATGTCAAGCACTAATGTTGATCACCATGGCCTAATCTAGCTAATGAACAAATAAAATGTGGTTCTCATGTGGTGGCAAGGTGCACTTGCCTATGGGTGGAGTGTTGTGTAGAGGAAGGAAGAAGAGAAGAAGAAATTAATGGAGGGAAGTAATGAGGAGAGAGAGTGTTAGGTGAGGATAATAAAGAGGGTGGGTTGTGGTGGAATGAGGGTTGAACATAGGCTAAGGTGTTCCAATGCATGTTAAACCAAACCAAACCAAATCAAACCAATTCTCCTCCACAAAATAAACCAAGCCAGCTAAAACCCAATTACGAGAACCAAAATCTGCAAGTCAAGCCAATTACAAGTACATGCCAAAATCTGAGAAAATAAATACATGTCTGAAATATATGCAAGCTTGAATCAAAATACGTGTTCTGAGATATGGGTGTTATATTTCTGATCAGTTATAGGGAATGGGGTTCCCTGAACCCTCAAGAGGTTGTCCTCCTTCACTGGCTGTACCCAATTCTGATACCACTAAACACACTCTAATACTCTGAACTAACAAATCATAACTTATATATGATACTTTATGAAACTAACCATTCCTTAATACACTAACCCACACTCACTTACCCATTGCCAAAGGCCATCTGCCGTGTTGTCACTGCTCTGTGGCAAAGCTTAACCCGAGCCCCTACTCCCTCTGAAAATAACCTGATGGCCAAGGGCCAATGCCATAGCCAATGGCCAAATGAGCAGGGACATACTGTTGTACATGGCTATGCGATGCCATTGCTCTTACTGCTCTCACTCACATTCTAACTCTGATACCTTGGGATACTTTATTGAGGATATTCTAACTTAGGATACCAACTAAAATCACCTACAAAAGCATTCTAGCAGATACCTACACATTAACTAAACTAGCACTCAAATGGCCAAGGGCCAAGTGATTGGCCAATGGCCAAAACCACATGGCCAAAGCTTGAGTAGTGGCCTTCCCTGGCCAACTGCTAACAACAGTGAAACAATGGCCAAATGGCCAAGCCACTGCCTGAGCTTTCAAGCGGTGGTCAGGCCAGCCACATGACTTATAGCTCCCTGCCTAGCCCGAGCCCCACTACCTCACACTGTCACAAACCACTGACAGTGAACAACCACTCAAAACCCAACAACATCTAACATGTATATACATCCCTCACGTTCACTTGACAGTGAATTAACTCCTCTCATCCAATACAAACACATATACACAATATATAACATACATATATATATTATATAGAGTAGTACATATATAACATACATATATATAATACATAGAGTAGTACATAGAGTATATATATATATATATATATATATATATATATATATATATATATATATATATATATATATATATATAGGAAATCACTAGAAAAATAATTAGGATTCCTAACTAATGAACAACTTAACCAAACACATGCTCAAAACTGAAAACAAATCCACAAATAGCCTATTAGGCATTTCAACAAACACTTGGGGGGCTCTCCTCAGATTTCACCAAGGATGGCACAAAAACCCCATGTGAAATGCACAAAAAGGAAGATTAGAGCCTTGCTCACCTCCCCAAGGGTACACTAACCAATCTGGGTGTTCCTATAATGTGTCATGCATGAAGAAGAAGCTAAAACTATGAAAATGCAAAGGTTTTACCTATTGGGTGGTTGATTTCCCAGTATAGTCTCTTATGGATGCTCTTGTGTCAAGTTGGACACAATTTCCTCCTCCTTTGGACACTTCTCTACGAGCTCCTTGGTCCCCAAGCTCATAGCCTTGTTGAATGAAGGTTTTGGAAGAGTTTAGGAGAATTTGGGAGAGTTTCAATGGTAGGAAATCCATGGAAATGGAAGGGGGCTCCTTCTAGGGTTTTGCCTTTGGATGGATACTGCTTCCTTCGTATCCTCAGGGAGGATTCCATAGACAGCGTAGTCTATGAAGGAAAATCTCCAGTCTTTAGCATCGATGTTTGCTTCTGCTGTATAACTATGATGAACATGCAAGGCATCTTTCACACAGAATAGTTCTCGACCAGTCACTGTGATCGACTGCTGTGTATTGGTAGGAAAGGTCAAGGAAGCAGCGAGACCGGCTAGAGCATCTGCTTCTATATTCTGTAGTCGAGACACGTGCTCGATGAAGAATCCAGTAAAAATAGACGCCAGCTCGATTGTTGCTCTATGGTAGGGGATGAGATCTTCGTGGCAAACTACATAATCCCCTCGGACCTGACTAACTATTAGCTTGGAATCGCCGTAAGCCTCTCGATAGTCAACTCCCAGTTGCTTTGCCAGTTACAGGACGATTAATAGGGTATTATATTCGGCCACGTTATTGGTGCATGGTTCCATGAAAGAATATGCATGGTGTATAACCAGATGATCAGGTGACACGAGTACGACACCTACTCCAGCCACAATATTCTTTTGGGTCCTGTTTTTGATGCACCGTCGAAGAATATTCGCCAAATGGGGATTTCTTCAGTTGCAGCATTAGACTCTATCACTTCGCCGGGGATTTCGTCGTAGAGTTTGGACAACTCCGGCACCGGATGACCTGCTAAGAAATTAGCTAATGCTTGGCCTTTTACTGTCTTCTGAGGAACGAAGATCATATCGTACGGAGTCAACAACATTGCCCATGTAGCTAAACGGGAATTGAGAGAGCCCGGTTTAGTCATGAGTATTCTGAGAGGGTTGACTTTAGATATAATATGGATAGTCTGCCCAGACACATAGTGGCACATCTTTTGGATGTCAAATACTAGTACGAGGCATTCCTTCTCCACCGGTGTGTATCTGTGCTCGGCACCCACCATTGTGCGACTGAGGTAGTAAATTGCCTGTTCATGGCCGCCTTCGTTCTTCTGAGCTAAGAGGGCGCCAAGAGAATGATCCATAGCACGGACATATAGTAAGAGGGGCTTCTCCATCATTAGAGCTACCAATACTGGAGGGCTTGTAAGATATGCCTTGATGTCGTCAAATGTGCGTTGACATTGTTCAGTCCAGACGAAAGGTACGCCTTTCTTCATGAGCTGAGTGAATGGTTGACACCTTCCAGAGAGGTTCGAGATGAATCGTCTTGTGTAGGCTAGCCTTCCTTGTAGTCCGCGTAGCTCTTTGAGGTTTCTTGGAGGATGGATGTCGAGAATAGCCTTCACTTTCTCCGGTCTAGATGTATACCCTTTGAAGTGATGACGAAACCAAGGAATTTTCCACTGGAGACTCCCAGAAAAGACTTGGTTGGATTCATCTTGAGTTGCTGTGCACGTATTAGTTCGAACACCGTTCTCAAGTCTTGGAGGTGGTTGCCCTTGAGATGACTTTTGACTGCGATATCGTCTACATAGCACTCCACGATTTTATGCAAATGATCATGAAAAATTGTGTTCATGGCTCGCTGGTATGTTGCCCCTGCATTCTTCAATCTGAAGGGCATCACCGTATAGCAGTATACCCCCAACGGTGTTCGAAAAGATGTGTGCTTCTCGTCGTCGGGGAACATCTTGATCTGGTTGTAGCCTGAGAACCCATCCATGAAGGACATCTGCTCGAAGCCGTAAGTATTGTCGATCATTACGTCAGTGATCGGTAGGAGGAACTCGTCTTTTGGGTATGCAGAGTTCAAATCACGGTAGTCGATACAGACTCAAACTTTTCCGTTCTTTTTTATGACTGAAACAATGTTGGAAACCCATTCTGGGTGTTGTTCCTCGCGAATGAATCCACTAGTAATGAGCTTCTTGACTTCATTCTTGATGGCTTCCATGACGTCTGGTCGAAATCGTCGTTGTTGCTGTTTTACTGGCTTAGCTTTAGACGAGATGTTCAGATGATGCATGGCAACTTTAGGGTCCAAGCCTAGCATGTCTTCATAACTCCATGCGAAGACGTCGATGTATTCTCTTATAAGCTGTATAAGAGATTGGCGTTCATCGCCATATAGGCTTTTGCTGATGAAGATTGGTTTGAAGGATGCTTCATCTCCTAGATTGACTTGGATAACCTCGTCTTCGGTAGGTGGTTTTCGTTGTTTGAAGTGTAGATCCCACATGGTGTCCATCTTTTGAGCCCATTGTTCGAGTTCGATTGATTGGACATCGTCTGTAATTTGGTCGACGGAGACCATGTTGACGGACATAGTTGCTTTGAACATGTCGCCGATATTGGAGTCTGAGTCCCAGAGGAAGGAATAAGAAGAATGAGGACAACGATCTACTTCATCATCTGATCTTTCAGGAGTTGTTGGAGGAGAGACATAGCCCAAACCAATACCGCTTTGTTGATAGTAGTTCTCGGGTTTACCGGAAGGAGCAAAGTGTCGTATTGGCAACCGTCGTCCTCGACCGTAATTTAGCCCTTTGTCACTTTTTATGTCATATCCCATGTTCTGGATGATGTTCTTGGCCTGCCAACTATACCGAAAAAGTTACATTTTCTCGAAGTCATAGTCAGCTTTTGTGTTGTGCTTGGGAGAAGTAGAGTCTAGAACGAACTTTCTCTCGCCAATTATACGATCGAAGATGATTAGCTCTTCATCTTTCTTTCTGGCTAGAATGATGAAGTAGAGGATATCTTCAGGGTAAACTTTTTCTCGCAGATGAGGTATTGTGACTGGCATGCAGAGGTGTGTTCATATGCCATTCTCTAGAGCATATATCGTATCTATGTAGTTGTTTACAGATTGATAGACATCGGAGTAATTCAAAGATAAACCTTTACTGAAGAAATATGCAAGTTCTTCTTCAGGGATAACATCATCCACCGAAGGTACATTATTATGAGTATTGACATACTCATTGAGAGGGTCATCATCTGGAAGAGGAGCCACAATCTTGGCTGAGTTCACCACGTAGGGTAACTCTTCAGGATTGGGGGGATGGGCATCAGTAGGTTCCTCTCGGGGTGTCTTGTTGAGAGTGATAGTCAGTGGCTTGACCTTGTTAGGGTTCTTCTTTTTTAACCAAATTGTGAGAGGCTTCAGATTACTTTTTGGAGTAGTACGTCCTTTGACTCAGATAATCAGGGGACCATCGTTGGAGGATGGACTTGCTTCAGCTTCATTGCCGTCATCCTTAGAGGATTAAGACTGGTAAAGTACCGAATCTCCATAGTAAGCTTCGGTGCCCTTGAAATGATCAACATCAGCAAACTCCGTCTTTACGATACCGTCAGTATTGACGTACTTGAAGCACTGGTGGATTATGGAAGGAACGATCCTGTTCTTGTGTATCCATGGACGTTCCAACAAGATGTTGTTGGATACATTGGCATCGATCACATAGCAGGAAACTTCCGTTCGGAGATCACCGATCTAACATTTGAAACGGATCTTGCCTAGCGGAAGGCTTCGACCAGTATTGAAAGCCATGATAGTTGTGTTAGTTGCGGATAGCTTGTGCAGAGGGATTCCCAGAATTTGAAGCAAATTTCTAGGAATGATGCTGAGGGAGGATCCTGGATCGATGTGCATGCGGTCCACCTTGATCGCCCCGATATACCCCTGTATAGTACAGGGGTCTATCATGACGATTATTCTTGAGTAGCATATCCTCCTGTGAGAAGGTGATATTGGACACCACTTCTATAGTACTGTGTGTCACGACCCGTACCCGCTTTTCGGATACGAGACATGTCCAAGCCAGCCTACGTCGCAGAGTCGGCGGTAGAACGCTGTCACGACCATGATGCTCAAAATCATAAAATAATACATTTATTGCTCATTCACATTTCTAAAATTTATTACAACAGTTACAAGATTTATAATTAAAGAAAATACAAGATTTTACAATTAATGAAAATGATACAACTGCTATCTATTTCTATGTTTCTGTCTGCAAGTACACCCGAATCCCCCAAGCTAAATGAAGCCACAGCTAACCTAAAAAATATTGGTTTCCAGTCAGGAATGGAACAAGTACACAAATCGATGGCAATGCAAAAATAGAATAGAATTAACAAGACATGAAAATAACATATGAGAGATGAAAACTAGAAAGTAAACTGATAACATGACAAGTTGTGAAGAAGACAAGGAAAACAAATAAAGACAACTATCTATGTGGTGTGAAATATCATTTTCAACATGTGAACGGCTATGGGGTAAATACGGCACCCTGTACGTGTCATGTGCAGCTGCTATCAGTCAAGATTAGACATATTGGGATAGTTCTGGGTAGTCCACATGTCTACTAAGATATTTTCCCTCCTGATTACTCCGTGTGACGAGCGTGTCAACAAGCAGCAAGATATATGTATAAACATAAAATGAAAAGACTACTATGAATCGAAAACAATCAGAAAGTGTACTTGCCAGAGGTCCTTAGCTGGAGAAACCGATAGTACAACCACATCAGATGAGTCACTAAAGTTAACACATGCAAAAAGTCTCCGGATGCTGAAATAAACATTACCAATATTCTCAGAATAGTCAAATTAGCTAGGATTGTCTATCCTTAAGTCTAATTCTGGACACAGGGGCAAAACGATAATTTCGGGTCAAAACGTTGTCCGCCGTTGGACCCGCTTTGCACCGAAAAGTGTGCCAGAGTCAATAGTCTCTAAAGTCATCAAACTACATGTCTATGAATTTGTTTTAATGATATGAACTCAACCGTATGTCCAAAGTTGGATTTCGACGGGCCGTGCACAAAATTGCCCTTTTAATCGGACCGTGGCGCCCGCAAAACGGCGATTCGATCAACTGTCTAAGAATCGGGCCAAACTTGGCATACAGGACCAAAAAATGATACGGTCCTGTTAGCGCAAGTTTCGTCTCGATCTGAGGAGCGTGCACAAAGTAATTGGGAAATTTACAGAGAGGCTAATACGGTGAATTTCGACGGATACGCATCAAATTCGTCGCGCACACGCAACCAATTTGAATTTCGTCAAAGTCCACACGTCCACGGAGCCATTATGCACATTTCGATGCTTACGGTTCGCGACCACGTCGCCCGGATTGGCGGGACGCACGTTGGATCGGGAGAATTTCTAGTTTTTGAAAAACAGTTTTATCGGGTTTTTCCCGATTTTGAGTCGATTTATCTTAGCATCTACTGATTATAAAAATAATCTAAAAATAGAGTTTGAATGCTGGTTAGGTTGTCTAAAAGGCTGTTCAGATGATTTTTGTGAATGCTCAATATCTTGATGGAAAAACAGCGTCCAAGTTGGGTGCTTGGACTGTACTAGTGTCCTATTTTTGTACCGTTTCCGCTCGACTTCGTATCGATATTGCAGACGGGTTTTCCTACGATTATCGAAGTTATTTACTGGGATCTAAAGAGGGTCATGAGAGGTTCATACCAGAGTTCGTAGCTCGGAGTTTCATTGAGAAACAAGGAAGAAAATAAGGCACGAAGTGGCCTCTGCGCTGGGTTACTGCTGCTATCCTTCACTGTGTCCTGTCGTCCACGTGTCCGCCGTTTGTGTGCACTCCGACGTGATCGTGGCCGGCCTACGGCTGCGTACGGCGGCGCCAGGACGGGGATGGGGTCTGGTGGAGGTTTAGGGTTTGGGTTCCCCCGATCTCTCTTAATCTATCTACATATATACTATGTACCCGTCGCGTATAGGTTCGGGCTGGAAAACATGAGCGGGGTGGTTGTTCTTTGCTGGTTGGCTTGCTAGCGTGGGCCTGTGGGCCTCTGGCCCGACTGGGCTGGGCTGGAAATCCCTGCTTCCCATGTTTCTTTTCATTCTTTATATGTAATATATATATATATATATATATATATATATATATATATATATATATATATATATATATATATATATATATATATATATATATATATATATATGTATATACACACACACACATACATATATATACATATATGTATATTTATATATACACATATACACCTATATATATTTATATATACATGCATATATACACCTATATACATTTATATACATACACATGCACATATATATAATATTTGTATAATTCCAAGTACATATTTTATATTATTCCAATACACCTTTATATATCTTATATAAGTATATATTCTTAAATATAATATGCACATATTTATATAAAATTAGTATATGTATAGCTGAAAATGAATTATAAATGTATACACATATATTTATCCAAAAATGCGTCAATATAATAATATAAAAATATTTATCCGATAGAATATCGATTCAGTAACAATAAAATATATTAATCACCACAAAATAATAAAATAATAAAATAATAAAGTAATTAAATGGTGGTTTGGTGAATCCATACTACTTTTCTTTATTCGGGTCCAGAAAATTGTACAAATATTATAAAACCATATTTAATAATAAAAACACCAATTTTGTACAAATATTCAAATAATTAAAAATGTACATCAATACCCAAAATAATTTAGGAACTATTTGTACACACATAAATAGGCCTACATGGTCGTCTTTGGTCTCATTACATACCTACAAAGGCTTGGATTTGGTTCGGCCCAGTTCGGGCTAAGTTGGTACAATCGAGTCATCTAGAATCAATATATCTAATTAATAAATAAATAATTCGTCGGTGGGGGTTAAGTCGCAACTTGGCCTGGTTTTTCTAGTTAGGACACACTTATGGCTAGGTCTTCCTTGGCATCGCTAATACACTAGTCAAGGCACGCCACTGCACTATCCGTGCCATAATTCCAAGTCGTCTGGTACTTCAAAACTTAACCATGGCTAAAGTCGTCTACCGTAATAATAAACTAATTAATTATTTATAAAATCTAATAATCACCATTTAAATCAATTAAATAACAAATAAAAATATTTCAAAATTTTTGGGAAGGAGAGCTACAAATCTACCCACCTTAAAATAATTTCGTCCTCGAAATTCTAATCCATCACTATTCCTTAAAGTTTGTCACCCCCAGTTTTCAAAAATAGGGGTATTTTTGTCATTTTACATTTTAAATATTTTTAAAATTTATTTTATTATTTATGATATTATTTTGGGGTTGAAATTTATTTTATTATTTATGATATTATTTTGGGGTTATTTGAGTCGGGTTCGAATTTCAACTCAATTTCTTATATGCACTTTCATGTATACTCACGTACACACACGCCTACTATCTAACCATATGAACATGTCCCCATACACATGATGCTAGTTTTCCCTCTCTAACGCTCTATCTGTATATATATTGTGATTGGATTTCAATGCAAGTGACTTTCAATTCTTTAACTTGTGATTTTGATTTTCTTGGGATAGTACTTTTTTTTCCGATGATTGGTAGTTACCTTCCTTTATTTTTATGAGTACCAGTTTTCATATGGGGTGGTAGACAACCTTATAGTTTTGATGGTTGTTATTTCTGTATCTTTCTATTTTAGCACCCTGGATTGCTTGTGTGTTTGATACCCTATGACCGTTTTGGTTAGCATGACTAGTATACCTAGATGAGACTTTCACTACCACCGTATGCCATGACCCTGTATGCCGTTCTTTTACATCGTATGATTGTTTAAGTTCTGAGACTTTGATTGTGGGAGGTTTGACCTAGAAGGAGTATGAACATTTTAATATCGAGGATGAAATTTTTCTAAGGTAGGTAGTCTTGTAACACCCAGTTTTCTAAAATGAGGGTAATTTTGAAATTTTGTAATTTTAATCATTTATTGATTTGACATTTAAATCATGATATAATTTTTGGTAATTTTTAAATTATTTTAAAACTATTTAAAATTATGACTTGTGATTTTGATGTTTTGCTAGTGAAATCCTAGAGACTGTTTGACCTAGAGCCTAACCATGTGATTAGGGTATTTTAATGTCATTTCTGGCCTAAGAATATTTTGTATTTGACCTCTTTGAATTATTTGATATTTATTGCGTTGATTGTTGATTTTGACCTTTGATAGGTGTGATTTGTGATGGTTTTGTGTCCGTATCGGACACGAATCAGTTTTTATTTACAAATGTTTGATATGCCTCAAAGAGATTTTTTTATTGCTAATTTTTTTTGAAAAGTATTTGAATGAGATTGTTTTCTGCATGTGTTTCCTGTGATTGCTTTGTTTTAATTTCGAGGACGAAATTTTTTTAAGGTGGATAGATTTGTCACCCCCAGTTTTCAAAAACAGGAGTATTTTTGTCATTTTACATTTTAAATATTTTTATAATTTATTTTATTATTTATGATATTATTTTGGGGTTGAAATTTATTTTATTATTTATGATATTGTTTTGGGGTTATTTGAGTCGGGTTCGAATTTCAACTCAATTCGACTTGAAACGGGGACCCGGAGGATAGTTTGACTCTAGTGGGACCCACAAACTAGTTAGACATGGCCCACATGATATTAATTTTAGTCCACATGATATTAATTTTAGTTAGTAGTTAGACTAATTATTTATGGATAGGTTTAGTTAATTAGAGACTTAAAACTAGACTAAATTGACCTCAACCTTTAACCCATTCCTAATTTAAATCAAATAGATTAGTGGAGGGCATTTTAGACATTCAAAATAGGGACACCTCACACTTTTGGGCAGCCACCTTTGGGGGGGGGGGGGATAAGGAATGAGTCACTCCTTCATTCATTTGTTTTTATCCACTTTCTCTCTCTTGTTCTTCTCCAAATTAATTTAGAGATGAACCTCCATTAATTTCATCTCCAAATCAATCCCTTCTTCCACCAAATCTTTTTTATTTCTCTTCTACTCCATGGTTAGAGGGTGTTAGCCAAGTTTGGGAGGATTCAGAGCTCGTTCGTGTCCTTTTGGAATCTCTACGTATCGGTGTCGTGTCGGAAGGCTTTTCCTTTGAATCTCTCTCCCGGAAGGTTTAATCTCTCCTCTAAACCACCCCTACATGCATATAGGAATATTTTAAACCCATAGGAATGATCCCCATGGTTGTATCCCCATTTGTGTCCATTTTGTGTCCATTTGGAGGTCATATGAGTGTCCTTTGTGTTGTGGATGTGTTCATGTTACATATATAGATTTATATATATATATTGTAATGAGAGTGTATCTATATTTATATATTTAATAAATTGTTCATGATGATTATATAATCAAGTTTGTGAGTGTGGTTCCTCATATTATTATTGTTATTATTGTTATGGATAATTAGGATATATATTGTGTATTCTTTTGGCTCAAACTATCTAAATCCGTCATAATTTTTATCCACGTTTTTAATTTCAGCCCTAACTTAGAAATGTCATAACTTATAGCTCAAAGCTCGGTTTAATCTCCCGTTTTTTTTAAAAGAAGCGTATTGAAGTTAGATTTCCAAAAATATGTATTAATAGGCCTAATTCTTTCTGTAATTTTCTGGAGAATTATTTGAGTGTCAGTTGTACGAAAGACAAACACGTTCTGGGTGTTTTCGCGATTCCGGGAGTTTCTGGAAACGAAAACGCGATCCGTTTGAAGTTTCGGAAAGCTAACAAATAGATCTATAACATAATTTAATCCTAGAATTTGATTCATGCTGAGTTGGTACAATATTGATTATTAATAGGAGTTACTATTCGGCATATGCATTTTGTGCACCCTTGTGTGTAATATAATGTTCTATTTGATTTTAACCCATGTTAATGTATATACATTATGTAACTAAATAGAGATGCAAGCATGAGTAAATGGTTAAATAAATGATGTATGAGGTATAAGTATCCTATCTAATGTAAGCATGTATAAGTATGGCTTGTAATGAATATGTAGGTTCCATAGTATGTAATGTATGGTGCATATAGTAGTACAAGAGAATAAATGAATGATGAATGAATGCAAGCATAAATGTAATATAATAATAGATGTAATGTATGCAATATACAAGTTAATGAGATGTAATGTTCTATGTTAACACAAATCCTATATTACCTCATGTACCCCTTACACTATGTTGACACTATCACACTTGACACTTTATTCACTTACACTTTGACACTCTTTGATATGTATACACTATATATGTCCATTTAACCCTCACTTGCACCTTTTCTATGTTCACATACACACACATAGCCTCTTAAATAAGTATTTATGAATATAGTTAACTTAGCTATGTATGTATATTATATATATGGTAGCATATTGTATTGTAATATATAAGTTTATATAGCCATTGAAATACCATGATTATAGACCTAATGTTGAATACCAATATATGCATGTGTATATATGTGTAGACATGTATAGCTTAAAGTAATAGATTACCTAGTGTATATCTAATATAAATTCTTGCCTATTTGAGTATTGAATAATTGCATGCTATATAGAGTTGGGTGTATGTTGGCTTGTATAGCCTTGTATTGATGTGTGCTTGCTAGGATAGTCTTGGTTAGGCCTAGTAAGACTTGTTGGGTTAGGACATGACCTAGTTTGACCTAGTTTGACTAGTGCAGTTGACCAGAGTTGACCAAGGGTTGACTTTGGCCTAGATTGACCAAGATTTATGTAGAATGCATTGTAGTGCTTTATATTACCCTTCTGAACATGTTGTGACTTGTGCTGTTCTAATTAGGAGCCAGATACCTCTCCTCGGACAGTATCTTTATCTTGGACATTCAGATATCAGGCGAGTACATTCTCTGTTCATTTCATATCCTGCTTAAAATTATTTTCTGCAGTAGATTACTTTACCTGTACTGTCACGTTGGTCACACGGATTGGTACTATATGGATCCCTTCTTGAGATATTATCCTTAGGGAGCATCGGGTACTCTATGTTCTGTGCGTTTCACTTACATAGCGTATCACTATGCTTCGTTGATTCTTCGATCACTTGTGACATATACTCTTATGATCACAGAGTCTTCCTGGAATCCTTATCCCATTTATAGGACTACTATGTATCACCTTCGGGGTCTATCACCTTCGGGGTCTACCACCCTTCGGGGGCTGTACATAGTATCATAACATAACCTGGTTGGATCCTTGTGTATTGATTGGGGGTACGGGGGAGTATAAGTGGACATGTGAATAATACACCAGTAGTGTAGCATCAGAATCATTCCATAGTGTAGCATCAGAATCATCCCAGGCCATTTACATGTTCATGTTGTACTCTGACTCACTAGTCACTGCTAGTTCTCTATGTATAGTAGATATTTTTATTACAGTTCTCTTTCTGTTTACATACTACATTCTTTCAGTACCTGTATCTTACTTTACTGTATGATTATATTTTCTAACCTGCTATGATCTGTTGAGATGTACTGTACTCGCTCCAGTCCTGACTGGACCTGTTGATAAATTTTACAGATAGCCTGGAGGTGCCTGCTAGCCTAGAGGAGACACATAGAGGATGTTTAGATAGTTATTTCATTTGTCTGGAGTTGTATTTGATTTATGGATTACTGTATATGAGTTTGAGGTATATTTCTGGGTTTTTGTATCTTAGACACTTAGACTTCTATCTCCTCTATTCTTTTGGATTTCATGTTTTATCTATCCTTATCATGCTCTACCCTAGATGTGATTGAGACTGTATCTCCTATGTCACCCCCATTCGGGGAGTATAAACTGCTTAGCATTATATTGTTAGATGTTGTGACCTAGGACAGCGTTCTACCGCCGACACTGCGGCGTAGGCTGGGCGTTGTTACGTTCTCGTACCCAAACAGTGGGTGCGGGTCGTGACACGTTTTTAGTGGTGGCCCATGCAGGTCGAGACTAAAAGTGTAGTGGTATTCGAACTTGAGTACCACTACAGCCTGCAGTAGGATTAGGATATATTTTGAAGATACTCAATCACAGTTAGGAACCCTTGAGAGATTCCTGGGACGACCCTTGAGAATCTTATTTTAACTTCGATTTGAAAACTCTCTTTTTTCCCTTGATTTGTTTTATCTTTATTTTCTGTTGTTGAATTTGATTTTAATGGATTATTGTTGAATTTGAGTTTGTATTTATTAATTTTGATGGATGATTGTCGAATTTTGAATTTTGATGATAGCTGTTTCATTCGAGTTTGTATTTTGATAGATTTTGTTCATTTTTGAATTTTGATGTTCGTTAATAAATTTGATTTGATTTTTGAGTATTTATTATTGATTTAATTTAATTTTTGGCAAGATGAAATTATATGGGCTAGGTCATCTATGTTATGGAATCTAGTCTTCTATAGTCATATTAGCCAGCATGGTGAGGACATATAGTCTGACTCTGGATATATTTCTCAGGTGTAGGAATTTAAGGTTTTCGCAGCCAAGCATGCGGCACCGCAAAAATGTTAAATACCATGATTCTAGAGATATGTGCATAAGTCAAGGGCTCTGTGATTATCGTAGCCTTGCTTACTAGTATGACGAGGATTTAGAGTACCATAATTTTGGATAGACGCATATGATTATCAGATTGCACCTTAAATATTTTGAACATGTTTTCTCTACTTTTTCTCAGTCATTCAAAAAAAAGAATTATTATTTATTGTTTTGCCTAGTTTCTTGTCATTTAACTTAAGAGTATGTTTATTTGTTTTCATAAACCTTTGTGTAACTTCTTGCTATGAGTTTTTCATAATACAATGAATCGATGATTTTGCTAAACTTTATCTGAATTTGATATTTTAACTCTGGATTTCAAAACGGTTCCTTCTTTAAACAGATAAGCAGAACCGATTTTATCGTTATTTCTTTCTTGCTATTATTCTTGTATTAAATAATAATGATAATAAAACTGTCTTAATTTCGTCAATCACCTGCTTGCAATCTTGGTAGGAATCTAAATGTTAGTCTTAACGTAGAATTAATTTTTATTGGGACATGAGAATATGTATATGAATATATATAGCAGATACTCTGCCTAACACGTATGTATGCTACACTTGATTTCTCACATATCTAGATACATATTAATATGTCGTTGATGTTAGATTGTCAAAACCCCAATGTTTCTGGTTCTCTGCTTTTTCCAGTTTAAATTCGTATTTAAACATAAATTTTATGTTATTAGTTTTGTCTACATAACTGCACATGTATGATATCTACAGGGTTTCAATTTTTGAGAAATTGGTTAAGCTATGTTAAATTTGTAAAATCTGAGGTTGTGTACATATTAACCCTTAATACGGGATTTTAAATGTTAGTTCAATTTGTTGTTTTAAATGTAATATTTAAGAGCTGTGTACATTGTTGTTTGTAGGGATATAACGTTAGGTTTCATATTCTTACATGATAGGTTGTGATAAACATTGAGTTGGTTTTGATGTGCAAATTTCTTCAAAATCCTGAAAACTAAATACATGTTAACATTTTTACATTAGTTTCCATGTTTAGTTCAATTTCAGATTTAACATGTAATATTGAACTGTGTGCATAGATAAATGTATTGATAGTATGTTAGGGTTTCATTCTATATGTTAGGGCGTATTTGGAGCATTGAGATTAGTTCTGATGTTCAAAACCCTAAAATTTTGAAATTACATTATGTTAATATTACACTGGTTAAATGTTAGCTTATTTTCAGATATTTTTATGTAAATGCTGAACTAAAACTGGATTTAACCTTTCAATACTAAGCTATAACCCTGTACAAGGACACACACACACTCTAACATAGTATATACTGTCATTTAACCTAACCCTTCCCCTCTATGTTATGATTATATATCTATAAGGATATATATAGAGTTTATGCATATATGTTATAACGTATATAGATACATAACTAAATCTCTACCTCTTTATATATATGTGTATATAGTTATCTATGCATGTTATGAGTAAATAAGTTGCGTATTATAGATTGTTTAACCAAATGCCATGATTAGTGTAACTTGATAGCCGTTGTTTTAAAACCCAATTTCTTATATACACTTTCATGTATACTCACGTACACACACGCCTACTATCTAACCATATGAACATGTCCCCATACACATGATGCTAGTTTTCCCTCTCTAACGCTCTCTCTGTATATATATTGTGATTGGATTTCAATGCAAGTGACTTTCAATTCTTTAACTTGTGATTTTGATTTTCTTGGGATAGTACTTTTTTTTTCCGATGATTGGTAGTTACCTTCCTTTATTTTTATGAGTACCAGTTTTCATATGGGGTGGTAGACAACCTTATAGTTTTGATGGTTGTTGTTTCTGTATCTTTCTATTTTAGCACCCTGGATTACTTGTGTGTTTGATACCCTATGACCGTTTTGGTTAGCATGACTAGTATACCTAGATGAGACTTTCACTACCACCGTATGCCATGACCCTGTATGCCGTTCTTTTACATCGTATGATTGTTTAAGTTCTGAGACTTTGATTGTGGGGGGTTTGACCTAGAAGGAGTATGAACATTTTAATATCGAGGATGAAATTTTTCTAAGGTAGGTAGTCTTGTAACACCCAGTTTTCTAAAATGAGGGTAATTTTGAAATTTTGTAATTTTAATCATTTATTGATTTGACATTTAAATCATGATATAATTTTTAGTAATTTTTAAATTATTTTAAAACTATTTAAAATTATGACTTGTGATTTTGATGTTTTGCTAGTGAAATCCTAGAGACTGTTTGATCTAGAGCCTAACCATGTGATTAGGGTGTTTTAATGTCATTTCTGGCCTAAGGATATTTTGCATTTGATCTCTTTGAATTATTTGATATTTATTGCGTTGATTGTTGATTTTGACCTTTGATAGGTGTGATTTGTGATGGTTTTGTGTCCGTATCGGACACGAATCAGTTTTTATTTACAAATGTTTGATGTGCCTCAAAGAAATTTTTTTTATTGCTGATTTTTTTTGAAAAGTATTTGAATGAGATTGTTTTCTGCATGTGTTTCCTGTGATTGCTTTGTTTTAATTTCGAGGACGAAATTTTTTTAAGGTGGATAGATTTGTCACCCCCAGTTTTCAAAAACAGGGGTATTTTTGTCATTTTACATTTTAAATATTTTTATAATTTATTTTATTATTTATGATATTATTTTGGGGTTGAAATTTATTTTATTATTTATGATATTGTTTTGGGGTTATTTGAGTCGGGTTCGAATTTCAACTCAATTCGACTTGAAACAGGGACCCGGGGGATAGTTTGACTCTAGTGGGACCCACACACTAGTTAGACATGACCCACATGATATTAATTTTAGTCCACATGATATTAATTTTAGTTAGTAGTTAGACTAATTATTTATGGATAGGTTTAGTTAATTAGAGACTTAAAACTAGACTAAATTGACCTCAACCTTTAACCCATTCCTAATTTAAATCAAATAGATTAGTGGAGGACATTTTAGACATTCAAAATAGGAACACCTCACACTTTTGGGCAGCCACCTTTGGGGGGGGATAAGGAAAGAGTCACTCCTTCATTCATTTGTTTTTATCCACTTTCTCTCTCTTGTTCTTCCCCAAATTAATTTAGAGATGAACCTCCATTGATTTTATCTCCAAATCAACCCCTTCTTCCACCAAATCTTCTTCATTTTTCTTCTACTCCATGGTTAGAGGGTGTTAGCCAAGTTTGGGAGGATTCGGAGCTCGTTCGTGTCCTTTTGGAATCTCTACGTATCGGTGTCGTGTCGGAAGGCTTTTCCTTTGAATCTCTCTCCCGGAAGGTTTAATCTCTCCTCTAAACCACCCCTACATGCATATAGGAATATTTTAAACCCATAGGAATGATTCCCATGGTTGTATCTCCATTTGTGTCCATTTTGTGTCCATTTGGAGGTCATAGGAGTGTCCTTTGTGTTGTGGATGTGTTCATGTTACATATATAGATTTATATATATATATATATATATATATTGTAATGAGAGTGTATCTATATTTATATATGTAATAAATGGTTCATGATGATTATATAATCAAGTTTGTGAGTGTGGTTCCTCATATTATTATTGTTATTATTGTTGTGGATAATTAGGATATATATTGTGTATTCTTTTGGCTCAAACTATCTAAATCCGTCATGATTTTTATCCACGTTTTTAATTTCAGCCCTAACTTAGAAATGTCATAACTTATAGCTCAAAGCTCGGTTTAATCTCTCATTTTTTTTAAAAGAAACGTATTGAAGTTAGATTTCCAAAAACATGTATTAATAGGCCTAATTCTTTCTGTAATTTTCTGGAGAATTATTTGAGTGTAAGTTGTACGAAAGACAAACGCGTTCTGGGTGTTTTTTGCGATTTCGGGAGTTTCTGGAAACGAAAACGCGATCCGTTTGAAGCTTCGGAAAGCTAACAAATAGATCTATAACATAATTTAATCCTAGAATTTGATTCATGCTGAGTTGGTACATTATTGATTATTAGTAGGAGTTACTATTCGGCATATGCATTTTGTGCACAGTTGTGTGTAATATAATGTTCTATTTGATTTTAACCCATGTTAATGTATATACATTATGTAACTAAATAGAGATGCAAGCATGAGTAAATGGTTAAATAAATGATATATGAGGTGTAAGTATCCTATCTAATGTAAGCATGTATAAGTATGGCTTGTAATGAATATGTAGGTTCCATAGTATGTAATGTATGGTGCATATAGTAGTACAAGAGAATAAATGAATGATGAATGAATGCAAGCATGAATGTAATGTAATAATAGATGTAATGTATGCAATATACAAGTTAATGAGATGTAATGTTCTATGTTAACACAAATCCTATATTACCTCATGTACCCCTTACACTATGTTGACACTATCAAACTTGACACTTTGTTCACTTACACTTTGACACTCTTTGATATGTATACACTATATATGTCCATTTAACCCTCACTTGCCCCTTTTCCATGTTCACATACACACACATAGCCTCTTAAATAAGTATTTATGAATATAGTTAACTTAGCTATGTATGTATATTATATATATGGTAGCATATTGTATTGTAATATATAAGTTTATATAGCCATTGAAATACCATGATTATAGACCTAATGTTGAATACCAATATATACATGTGTATATATGTGTAGACATGTATAGCTTAAAGTAATAGATTACCTAGTGTATATCTAATGTAAATTCTTGCCTATTTGAGTATTGAATAATTGCATGCTATATAGAGTTGGGTGTATGTTGGCTTGTATAGCCTTGTATTGATGTGTGCTTGCTAGGATAGTCTTGGTTAGGCCTAGTAAGACTTGTTGGGTTAGGACATGACCTAGTTTGACCTAGTTTGACTAGTGCAGTTGACCAGAGTTGACCAAGGGTTGACTTTGGCCTAGTTTGACATAGATTCATGTAGAATGCATTGTAGTGCTTTATATTACCCTTCTGAACATGTTGTGACTTGTGCTGTTCTAATTAGGAGCCAGACACCTCTCCTCGGACAGTATCTTTATCTTGGGCATTCAGATATCAGGCGAGTACATTCTCTGTTCATTTTATATCCTGCTTAAAATTATTTTCTGCAGTAGATTACTTTACCTGTACTGTCACGTTGGTCACACGGATTGGTACTATATGGATCCCTTCTTGAGATGTTATACTTAGGGAGCATCGGGTACTCTATGTTCTGTGCGTTTCACTTACATAGCGTATCACTATGCTTCGTTGATTCTTCGATCACTTGTGACATATACTCTTATGATCACAGAGTCTTCCTGGAATCCTTATCCCATTTATGGGACTACTATGTATCACCTTCGGGGTCTATCACCTTCGGGGTCTATCACCTTCGGGGTCTACCACCCTTCGGAGGCTGTACATAGTATCATAACATAACCTGGTTGGATCCTTGTGTATTGATTGGGGGTACGGGAGAGTATAAGTGGACATGTGAATAATACACCAGTAGTGTAGCATCAGAATCATTCCATAGTGTAGCATCAGAATCATCCCAGGCCATTTACATGTTCATGTTGTACTCTGACTCACTAGTCACTGCTAGTTCTCTATATATAGTAGATATTTCTATTACAGTTCTCTCTCTGTTTACATACTACATTCTTTCAGTACCTGTATCTTACTTTACTGCATGATTATATTTTCTAACCTGCTATGATCTGTTGAGATGTACTGTACTCGCTCCAGTCCTGACTGGACCTGTTGATAAATTTTACAGATAGCCTGGAGGTGCCTGCTAGCCTAGAGGAGACACATAGAGGATGTTTAGATAGTTATTTCATTTGTCTGGAGTTGTATTTGATTTGTGGATTACTGTATATGAGTTTGAGGTATATTTCTGGGTTTTTGTATCTTAGACACTTAGACTTCTATCTCCTGTATTCTTTTGGATTTCATGTTTTATCTATCCTTATCATGCTCTACCCTAGATGTGATTGAGACTGTATCTGCTATGTCACCCCCATTCGGGGTGTATAAACTGCTTAGCATTATATTGTTAGATGTTGTGACCTAGGACAGCGTTCTACCGCCGACACTGCGGCGTAGGCTGGGCATTGTTACGTTCTCGTACCCAAACAGTGGGTGCGGGTCGTGACACGTTTTTAGTGGTGGCCCATGCAGGTCGAGACTAAAAGTGTAGTGGTATTCGAACTTGAGTACCACTACAGCCTGCAGTAGGATTAGGATATATTTTGAAGATACTCAATCACAGTTAGGAACCCTTGAGAGATTCCTGGGACGACCCTTGAGAATCTTATTTTAACTTCGATTTGGAAACTCTCTTTTTTCCCTTGATTTGTTTTATCTTTATTTTCTGTTGTTGAATTTGATTTTAATGGATTATTGTTGAATTTGAGTTTGTATTTATTAATTTTGATGGATGATTGTCGAATTTTGAATTTTGATGATAGCTGTTTCATTCGAGTTTGTATTTTGATGGATTTTGTTCATTTTTGAATTTTGATGTTCGTTAATAAATTTGATTTGATTTTTGAGTATTTATTATTGATTTAATTTAATTTTTGGCAAGATAAAATTATATGGGCTAGGTCATCTATGTTGTTGAATCTAGTCTTCTATAGTCATATTAGCCAGCATGGTGAGGACATATAGTCTGACTCTGGATATATTTCTCGGGTGTGGGAATTTAAGGTTTTCGCAGCCAAGCATGCGGTACCGCGAAAATGTTAAATACCATGATTCTAGAGATATGTGCATAAGTCAAGGGCTCTGTGATTATCGTAGCCTTGCTTACTAGTATGACGAGGATTTAGAGTACCATAATTTTGGATAGACGAATATGATTATCGGATTGCACCTTAAATATTTTGAACATGTTTTCTCTACTTTTTCTCAGTCATTCAAAAAAAGAATTATTATTTGTTGTTTTGCCTAGTTTCTTGTCATTTAACTTAAGAGTATGTTTATTTGTTTTCATAAACCTTTGTGTAACTTCTTTCTATGAGTTTTTCATAATACAATGAATCGAGATTTTGCTAGACTTTATCTGAATTTGATATTTTAACTCTGGATTTCAAAACGGTTCCTTCTTTAAACAGATAAGCAGAACCGATTTTATCGTTATTTCTTTCTTGCTATTATTCTTGTATTAAATAATAATGATAATAAAACTGTCTTGATTTCGTCTATCACCTGCTTGCAATCTTGGTAGGAATCTAAATGTTAGTCTTAACGTAGAATTAATTTTTATTGGGACATGAGAATATGTATATGAATATATATAGCAGACACTCTGCCTAACACGTATGCATGCTACACTTGATTTCTCACATATCTAGATACATATTAATATGTCGTTGATGTTAGATTGTCAAAACCCCAATGTTTCTGGTTCTCTGCTTTTTTCAGTTTAAATTCGTATTTAAACATAAATTTTATGTTATTAGTTTTGTCTACATAACTGCACATGTATGATATCTATAGGGTTTCAATTTTTGAGAAATTGGTTAAGCTATGTTAAATTTGTAAAATCTGAGACTGTATGCATATTAACCCTTAATACGGGATTTTAAATGTTAGTTCAATTTGTTGTTTTAAATGTAATATTTAAGAGCTGTGTAGCACATGCAACCTCAATTGGGTGGTTAGCTAGGTCCCTAAAGCTCAAAATGTGCCTTCAGTGACTTTTGTGTTTAAGTAGCACATGCAACCTCAATTGGGTGGCACACTCGTGGCATATGCGCAGTGGGCTTCGAGTAGATCACAACCATATATTGGGTCAAAAAAATTGACTCGAGGTTGAGGCTCTAATGGAAGTCAGGGAGTATACCGGTCTTATGGTAAGGGTTATAGCCAGTCCTTTTGACCTAAAAGTCGTACCGTAAAAATAGAGTACAAGGGAACGTGTTTGAGTGTGACATGATATACTTAGATGAAGGTGGATTCGTTTAGATCTTACATATAAAGTTTGTTGGAAGATAACAGCTGGTCTCGTGCTCCGAATATTAATGACACGGCCAGGGACACAAAATGATCTAAATAGAAAGTGGGAGTCCATGGGGCACTAATTATCCTCCTAATGGAAAATTATTCTAATCAATCGGTAATCCTCGTATATCTCAAAATTTTAGAAGGCTTATAGTCTACCCACCTTAGAAGCTAGGATATAGTTTTAGGAATAATGAGGCTAAAAGAATTTCAAAGTCCGGATATTGTACCTCGACTCTTGTTAATAAAGAATAAGGCACGGCGTAACGGAATACGGTAGATATAAGTCAGGTCAAGGGTCGTTCCTTAATAAATGGAAAATGAGTGTGTACAATGACACATGGTCGATAAAAAGAGAACGATCTACTTGTCTATAGTATATAAGAGTTATCGACGGGGTAACCAACTCTAAGGCACATCATATGAAAAGATTTCTAACAACTGAGTCGTAAATTTCTATTTGTGTCAAACCTGCCAGACTATTGTTACAAGGGTTCTAGTTAAACCAGGCTTCAAACAAATGATTAGAGGCTCACAACATTTGGTCTCTTGAGAATAGGTAGTCTTCGAGGTTGGCATTTGATCAAGGGAAAAATCCTAATCATTCTCGGACTCTAGTGACTAGAAGATCAAGATAGTAGGTTTAGTGTCGAAAGGAGGACGAGTAACTCAAAGCAAGGTTCCAGTCACTGGGCTGGTCGATGGTAGCTACACTTGCGTATACAACTATCATAGCCATGGGGGATACTCTGTATCTATCTACCAATTACGGGCTTTCGTCTTTCCAATCAGTGAAAGACAAAAACAATAAAGAGCTCAAGAGAGATGTCACTGAATACAATTACGTGATTCAAAGGCGAATGTATAATTCAATAGAAATTGTCAAAGCAGTCACAGATGAGATCCTGGATACCTCTATATCTCAATCCACGTAGGGTAATTAAATGAAGAGCGAACCAAATGCATCATGGTTGATCAGACCGTAATACACTGATTCTGATTAGACAATATGTTAGTAGGTGTCCCTAATAAACATATGTCTCGAATCAAACTCGATAAAAGAGTAAGCTTGCAAAACTAAGCTGTAATAGCAGCGTTGGTCAAGATAGTCAAAATATAAGCATGCGAGATTTTGAGAGGAGGCACAAGTGGTTCGAGTTTTGAGAGGATCAAAATCTTACCTGGTGTTCTTGCTTATACAGTCATCCTACTATCTTCTTATCCATAAGGCCTTGGTCGACTAATGGGATATGGACCTCTAAATTCTATATTTTTAGGTAAACCTGTTAGTGTTAGTCAATTACCTCGTTAATAGGTCACAAGGACCATGGAATGCTAGGTTGGGAGACATGCTACTCAACTTACAGAACTTTTACTAGTATTGGCCTTGGATCTTATGGGATACATAGGGCATCTTTCTATTCTCTATAGTATCCTAAACTTGTAATCACGTCTGAAGTCATTCTACCGAGAATTATGCCTCGTTCGTATACTCTGGCTGTGGCAAACCCTTGGTTCTGCGATTCAGATATGATATGCTATCAGATACTCTACCCTACATCGACACTAGGTCTAGAGAGGTCAACGGAGATATAGTTTTAACAATGCTCCATAACCTACGATTCCTAGAAATAATTTCAACTCTCTGGGTCGTGCCTCGCCAGTGCGCTGCTGGCTGGCTATCACAGTCATTAAAATTACTCCAATTATATTCTTAAGAACTTCAAGGAGTTGCTAGACATTCAAGCTAGTTGACTATGATAGGAAGCGTAAACGTCTGCCTATAAGTCTCAATCCTCAAAGTAAAAGATTGATTGGGGAGGAAATAATTGAAGACAAGAAAAGTAAGAACATCCTAATCCTTATTTTATATGTATTAAAAGGCTGAGGGAAGACTTTGAATCAAATCTAACTCGAGATTCGTATGTGAATAATGGAATCAGACATTATAAACTAATTCCTTACAGCAAAATAGGATTTTAAATAGGCAATTCTAACTGATGATATAAGATTTTTATTTAATAGAGCAAAAGAAAATTGAACAATTTATCAAAATTAAAGCCTTAATTCTAGGAAAGCCTAATTTACCAAGTGAATAGTATATCCACATTGGATCATACCGTCATATCAAAAGTAATAGTGTATCTATAGAGACCGGGCAAGCTATCTAAATTTAATAATTCTAAATTGTATGGCCTATCTGACAACCTTAACTACCCAACGGTCAATTTTAACAAGGGACTCCTAGTCCCAGTCATTCTCTTAAATCAATTTAACCTAAGTTGTGAATGAGCATTCTCTAGTCGCAGTCTCGTAATGGTACGACTAACTTAAGTACCATCACAAGTTTGCATATTTTGCGAAAACGGACCTGCATGGGCTACCACAAAAACTTGTCACGACCCGTACCCGCTTTTCGGATACGAGACGTATCCAAGCCAGCCTACGCTGCAGAGTCGACGGTAGAACGCTGTCACGACCATGATTCTCAAAATCACAAAATAATTCATTTATTGCTCATTCACATTTCTAAAATTTATTACAACAGTTACAAGATTTATAATTAAAGAAAATACAAGATTTTACAATTAATGAAAATGATACAACTGCTATCTATTTCAAGGTTCCTGTCTGCAAGTACACCCGAATCCCCAAGCTAAGTGAAGCTAACCTGAAAAATGTTGGTTTCCAGTCAGGAATGGAACAAGTACACAAATCGACGGCAATGCAAAAATAAAATAGAATTAACAAGACATGATAATAACATATGAGAGATGAAAACTAGAAAGTAAACTGATGACATGACAAGTTGTGAAGAAGACAAGAAAAATAAATAAAAGACAACTATCTATGTGGTGTGAAATATCCTTTTCAACATGTGAATGGCTAGGAGGTAAATACGGCACCCTGCACGTGTCGTGTGCAGCTGCTATCAGTCAAGATTAGACATATTGGGATAGTTCTGGGTAGTCCACATGTCTACTAAGATATTTTCCCTTCCGACTACTCCGTGTGACGAGCGTGTCAACAAGCAGCAAGATATATGTATAAACATGAAATAAAAAGACTACTATGAATCAAAAACAATCAGAAAGTGCACTTGCCTGAGGTCCTTAGCTGAAGAAACCGATAGTAAAGCCATATCAGATGAGTCACTAAAGTCAATGTCACGCCCCGCTCCCGCAGGAACGATCGTCCTCGCTAAGGCGTGATGCCGCACAGGCCTAGGTTGCGCCCGTGCAAGGCTATGTCCAGAAACGGCCGATTTGAGCTAGGCCACAGAGTCGCACAGAGTGTCCCCATTTGCAGCGGAAAGTAAATGAACACAAGTGGAAGCGAATTCGAACTCTTTATTGATATTCAAGAAGTTTACAAGCGGCGCTAGGCCGATATTACAAATCGCTCAAGCTCTCTCTCTCTGAAATATAAAAGACGTGCCAAGTGGCTTACAACATGGAATAATTCATGGCGATGTTCCGATACATTATGTCCTGTATAGGGTGCTTCAGCTCCTTACAACGCTCCAAGGCTCCAGAGATAGCTCCGCACCTTAGCACGTTGGATGGAAGCTCCGCACCCGCCGACGATACCTGCATCCTGCAAGTAGACTGTGGGGTTATCAGTACATTGTTATGCACTGGTGGGGAGGCTAGCTCGCCCACAATGCAATCATTACCAAACACGTTTCATTTACTTTTGTGCATCTCTATCATTCATTGTCTTTCTAATCTTGCCTTAGGATCAATTTCATGGCATATGTCATAACCTATCCCGTGTTGCCAAATTCAAGTGTCGCATGGAAATACATGCACGACTTACCCATACTTACCGTCCGGCCTTCCCTGTCCAAAGCAATTCAAGTTAGTCAACAATTCATATGTAATAACATAACGTGCCTCATGTAAACTTTCAATATAAGGGCGTGTCCCTGCCTCGGGTTCTAGCGCGTCGTAGGTGTGTTCTCTAATTCATTATCATTTGGTATGATACATTTTAAGCCATTTTCAGAAGGTGCTTTGTTCAGATTAACTTAGACTACTTTGATTTCCATGCAAGGACTTGCACGTGGATCGCCACCAGCAAAGCCCACTTAATCTATATGCACCGGTCGCTGGCATCACAAGCCAATTTGGACATATTCTCCTTTGGTAATTTCTTACCTATCACTGTGTGCGGCTGGTTCACATCTGATAGTCTTTTGAAATTACCCCGTACTTACGTCTCCTGGGTGGCCAAGCCCCCCCCAGTTAGCCCGTAAGCCCCTTTTGATTCCGTCTAGGCCGGCATATCCCCCCTTTGATCATGCCGCGGAATCCCTTTTTCTTTACGGTCACAGCATTCGCCACCCCTCGCTCGTGCCGTTTGTCCACGACCATTTCGTATTAACTTGTCTTTTTAACTTAACGGCTGTCTCTGAGCCGTAGGCTAACCCTTAGCCTTAATGCGTTATCGACCAGGTTGGCGTCCGTGCAGCGCGGGTAGCGAGCCCCACTGCACGTGCCCGTCATACCTGTCGCTAACCATTCCTTTCTTTCTTATCTTTTATTCATTCTTTCTTTCCTTTCTTTCTTTCACTTGTTTGTTCGTTCATTCATTTATTCACTTATCCATTCAATCTTTCATTCACACTTTATACAACTTCCCGTGCGGGAGTCGCCTTGGCGACCCATCGGTCCCATAATCTTTCAATGTTGCTATACTCTACTCGGAACGACTATGTTGATAGTCTTCCCGTTTTATTGTTGTAATCCATTCATTGTTTTATTGTTGAACGCATAGGAAACTCGAAATGTAAGCCCGTGCCTTAGCACGAGCGTGGAGCGCGGTACGAGAGTTCTCACATTTTCTATGTTCTTTTCCATATTCTATACAAGCATACAAGATGGATTAATACCTTAGCTAGGTGCGTTGGATCATTTTATTAGCATGCGCGGTGTTATCGTCTAGCGATTTCAGTGATAGTGTCCGTATTGTTATGTGTCTAGGCTAAGCACAGACGGGTTCATCGGAGCCACCCACCTTAGCGATGTTCGCATCGGCCGAGAGAATACTCCGAGCGTGCCTTTGAAAGTCTAAGTCTAGATTCATCTTGACGGGCCAATATAAGCCTTGCATCGATTCTTCATCAGGTCGATGCCAACTCTTCGGGTCGACGGCTCGTTTGAGTCGTTGCACTTGCCGTTTGAATCGGCGTTCCGCTAGGGCAGAGTAATACACCACTCAAAACAAGTCTCGTCCTCGAGACTTCCTGAGTGTAGGTCATCCTACCACTCCTTAACTCGTGTTGCCGTATTTTTTAGACAATTCTATCGAACGGCTCTATCGTTCGATGGCATCGAACCATGCTCGATACCCTTCCAAGTTCCGTGCCGCATACGTTTGGTCGATTTTTATTGGATAACTTTTCATTCATTTTAGAGTTGATGGCATTTATTCAATTCAAGCGTTTCTTCGACTCGGTTGCTATTTTGACGTATCATAGGACTGAAACGGTCGCATGAGGTGCGTTGAAATTCATCAAATGCGAGTGTCGTAGGCTGAGGCAAACTCACTTTTCGTTTATGCGCATCTCAACACCCACTTACAGCTGCATTCGAGTTCATCATATCGCTGAGTTTGGATCGTACACGCATTCAAGGCATCCCCCGAATACGTACATTTCAACCAAGCTTAGCGACTTAGCGAAGTCGGACAAGCTACTCGTGATAGTTTCGATTTGTCGATCGTTTTGCTAACTTCGATTTAAAATCGAACTCATATGTGTATCACATATCGTTTATCTCGGTCCTCGAGATGATTCGATTCGCTTCTCAAGCGTTATTGTCCACGAAATCAGTTTTGATTTCTTCTTAGCGGGGTCGACCAAGTCTGAGTAACTTCCGTCCGATTCAAGACCAAGCAATGCATCATCATCGTGTACGTCTTCCGATCAGTGATTCAATTCGTTATCCTAACTTGCGCATCATCCAATCCTACCATTCACTTCGTTTTGGGGCCAATCTCGCCGTCGTTCACGCACACTCCCAGTTCTCTGTCCTACTCTAAGTCTTGTTGCCCCAAGTCTATCGTCCGTCCAGACGATATTGTAAATGACATCGCACAGGTTCAATCACTCGGCATAGGGTCGTCCGCCTATCCGCTAGGTCAGCTCACAGGGTCATAGTTACAAGGCAAGTCCGTGGCTCATCGTGTAAAGTCGTTGCACGGTGCTCGCCCCAAATCCTATGGTCAAACCATTTGCTCGCTTGTACGGGAATTTCTACCCAAGTTTGTTTTACTCAAATTTCTAATATCGAGCATGATCACCTAATTCGCATCGAGACTTACGTTGCACATATTCAATTTCGTTCAATCACCAGTTCTAACCAATTCATGTATTCGATCACGAGGTCATCCAGCTCGACAATATATTACGCCCCAATCTCACGCGAGCCCGATTATCCACGGTGGTTCATGAATCACCATGCAACGCTCCCGTAGAATAATTATTCTCATCGGGGCGTAACTCTTGTTTGAGTTTTAGACTAACCCATTCTCGATACGCAGATTGGACCTACTCAATCCTCAAGTTCAATCTTTCAAGCACATAAATTCATTTTCGAGTCCACCTTCGGGTCAAACCACAAGTCGAAGCAATCGGATTGCCACGCCATCCAAGTTCAATCACTCCCGCTATATGAATCACCATATCAGCGCTCACGCGGAGTGATCGTCATAATCCGGCACGACGCATATGCGAGGCTGGAGTTGCGCTCGCATAAGACAAGAACGTCAATGTTGTGGTTGTCAACGAAGCAAATCCAAGCATTCATATTTTCATCCAAGCCAAATCAATTCGACAGTCTGACCGTCATGCATTCAACTAGAAAATCCTCGAGCCAAATCTATATTTTCCTCGACACATTTTAACATCCCAAGTATAACATCCAACGGAACAATGACATTTGCACGACCGTCATTCGCCGAGTCAGAGTGCCTTCGAGTTATCGCATATCGATCTTTGATACGCCTCAATACCATCGACGATATGCGTAACCTGACGATCTTTCTTTACAACCAATTTCGAGTCGTACGACTGATGCTATTGTCCGAGTTGGATATTCCACAATTTTCTCAATATTCAAGATCAAGTTTGATCACTATTCCTCAAGCTCGTTGTTCAAAACTCAAGTCACATTTCATTTGAATCAATCCCAAATCGTACGCGCGATCCTCTAAGTTTCCTTGATCAAGACCATTCACTTTCATTCATCGTTCCGAATCGTTTTCTAACTCGCGTTGCCCATTGACAAGTTGTCTAAATGACATCTCGTTCGGGACATCGAAGTCACGACCAACTAAGCGTGACGCGTTCTAGGGCTTTGCGCGATCGTATCGCCTCGCCGACATACCCGTTCTATCCATATATCCTTTAGTCTCGCTCGAACAATTTCTATAACGTCCACACACCACTCAGGGTTCGAGCCACTCGACTAGTCGTCGACACTCACTCTTATCCTTCTTCGAAGCTATCACATACACCACTCGGGTTCAAGCCATCCTATTTAGTCCTCAAAAGGTTATTCGTCTCCCGATCGACATGTCCAATTGCGCGTTCGCTCATTCTTCAAAATCTAAGAACCATTTCTCCGTGTTCGCATTAGCGCCGGTCAAGTAGCGTCTCTATCAACATACGTTCTAAGTCTCCCTTATTCTCGTTCGAGCGATAGTCAATCTCGCTCGCAACTCGTTTGCACCATAGAGTCTAGGTGCGCGATACTCGGACTAAGTTGTGCCGCATAACCATCCCGTGTGGGCTATATTCAAGTTTGCACGCTCACTTGCTAATGTCGACGTAGGACTATTTGGGCATACACGCGACTTGCTAACTTAGCATGTGTTCTCTGTCGAGTCATGTTTAACATCGTTCGGCACAAAGGCCTTCGCCTATCGATCCCGTTCAACCGAGTACTTGTACGAGCTTTTGAAAATATTAGACTTATTGTATGGAACATCCCAAGGCAGAACGAGAGAGAGCGCACACTTCTTTTGTTTCCAACCGAGCTTTCAAAACTGAGAAAATCGAAATAAAGTCCAAGGATGTGAAGCCGTGCTCTGATACCAATCTGTCACGTCCCGCTCCCGCAGGAACGATCGTCTTCGCTAAGGCATGATGCCGCACGGGCCTAGGTTGCGCCCGTGCAAGGCTATGTCCAAAAACGGCCGATTTGAGCTAGGCCACAGAGTCGCACAGAGTGTCCCCATTTGCAGCAGAAAGTAAATGAACACAAGTGGAAGCAAATTCGAACTCTTTATTGATATTCAAGAAGTTTACAAGCGGCGCTAGGCCGATATTACAAATCGCTCAAGCTCTCTCTCTCTGAAACATAAAAGACGTGCCAAGTGGCTTACAACATGGAATGATTCATGGCGATGTTCCGATACATTATGTCCTGTATAGGGTGCTTCAGCTCCTTGCAACGCTCCAAGGCTCCAGAGATAGCTCCGCGCCTTAGCACGTTGGATGGAAGCTCCGCACCCGCCGACGATACCTGCATCCTGCAAGTAGACTGTGGGGTTATCAGTACATTGTTATGCACTGGTGGGAAGGCTAGCTCGCCCACAATTCTATCATTACCAAACACGTTTCATTTACTTTTGTGCATCTCTATCATTCATTGTCTTTCTAATCTTACCTTAGGATCAATTTCATGGCATATGTCATAACCTATCCCGTGTTGCCAAATTTAAGTGTCGCATGGAAATACATGCACGACTTATCCATACTTACCGTCCGGCCTTCCCTGTCCAAAGCAATTCAAGTAAGTCAACAATTCATATGTAATAACATAACGTGCCTCATGTAAACTTTCAATATCAAGGGCGTGTCCCTGCCTCGGGTTCTAGCGCGTCGTAGGTGTGTTCTCTAATTTATTATCATTTGGTATGATACATTTCAAGCCATTTTCAGAAGGTGCTTTGTTCAGATTAACTTAGACTACTTTGATTTCAATGCTAGGACTTGCACGTGGATCGCCACCAGCAAAGCCCACTTAATCTATATGTACCGGTCGCTGGCATCACAAGCCAATTTGGACATATTCTCCTTTGGTAATTTCTCACCTATCACTGTGTGCGGCTGGTTCACATCTGATAGTCTTTTGAAATTACCTCGTACTTACGTCTCCTGGGTGGCCAAGCCCCCCCAGTTAGCCCGTAAGCCCCTTTTGATTCCGCCTAGGCCGACATATCCCCCCTTTGATCATGCCGCAGAATCCCTTTTTCTTTACGGTCACAGCATTTGCCACCCCTCGCTCGTGCCGTTTGTCCACGACCATTTCGTATTAACTTGTCTTTTTAACTTAACGGCTGTCTCTGAGCCGTAGGCTAACCCTTAGCCTTAATGCGTTATCGACCAGGTTGGCGTCCGTGCAGCGCGGGTAGCGAGCCCCACTGCACGTGCCCGTCATACCTGTCGCTAACCATTCCTTTCTTTCTTATCTTTTATTCATTCTTTCTTTCCTTTCTTTCTTTCACTTGTTTGTTCGTTCATTCATTTATTCACTTATCCATTCAATCTTTCATTCACACTTTATACAACTTCCCGTGCGGGAGTCGCCTTGGCGACCCATCGGTCCCATAATCTTTCAATGTTGCTATACTCTACTCGGAACGACTATGTTGATAGTCTTCCCGTTTCATTGTTGTAATCCATTCATTGTTTCATTGTTGAACGCATAGGGAACTCGAAATGTAAGCCCGTGCCTTAGCACGAGCGTGGAGCGCGGTGCGAGAGTTCTCACATTTTCCATGTTCTTTTCCATATTCTATACAAGCATACAAGATGGGATTAATCCCTTAGCTAGGTGCGTTGGGTCATTTTATTAGCATGTGCGGTGTTATCGCCTAGCGATTTCAGTGATAGTGTCCGTATTGTTATGTGTCTAGGCTAAGCACAGACGGGTTCATCGGAGCCACCCACCTTAGCGATGTTCGCATCGGCCGAGAGAATACTCCGAGCGCGCCTTTGAAAGTCTAAGTCTGGATTCATCTTGACGGGCCAATGTAAGCCTTGCATCGATTTTTCATCAGGTCGATGCCAACACTTCGGGTCGACGGCTCGTTTGAGTCGTTGCACTCGCCGTTTGAATCGGCATTCCGCTAGGGCGGTGCGGGTCATTACAGTCAACACATGCAAAAAGTCTCCGAATGCTGAAATAAATATTACCAATATTCTCAGAATAGTCAAATTAGCTAGGATTGCCTGTCCTTAATTCCAATTCTGGACACAGGGGCAAAACGGTAATTTTGGGTCAAAACGGTATCCATCGTTGGACCCGCTTTGCACCGAAAAGCGTGCCAGAGTCAACGGTCCTAAAAGTTGTCAAAATACATGACTACAAATTTTTTTGATGATACGAACTCAACCGTATGTCCAAAGTTGGATTCCGGCGGGCCGTGCACAAAATTGCCCGTTGAATCGGACCGTGGGGCCCACAAAATGGCGATTCAATCAACTGTCTCAGAATCGGACCAAACTTGGCATACAGGACCAAAAAAAACGATACAGTCATGTTGGCACAAGTTTTGTCTCAATCTGACGAGCGTGCACAAAGTAATTGAGAAATTTGTAGAGAGGCCGATACGGTAAATTTCGACAGATACGCATCAAATTCGTCGCGCACACGCAACCAATTTGAATTCCGTCAAAGTCCACACGTCCACAGAGCCATTACGCACCTTTCGATGTTTACAGTTCGCGACCACGTCATCCGGATTGGCGGGACGCACGTTGGATCGGAAGAATTTCTAGTTTTTGAAAAACAGTTTTATCGGTGTTTTCCCGATTTTGAGTCGATTTATCTTAGCATCTGCTGATTATAAAAATAATCTAAAAACAGGGTTTGAATGCTGGTTATGTTGTCTAAAAGGCTGTTCAGATGATTTTTGTGAATGCTCAATATCCTGTCGGAAAAATGGCTTCCAAGTTGGGTGCCTGGACTGTACTAGTGTCCTATTTTTGTACCATTTCTGCTCGACTTCGTGTCGATATTGCAAACGGGTTTTCCTATGATTATCGAAGTTATTTACTGGGATCCAAAGAGGGTTATGAGAGGTTCATACCAGAGTTCGTAGCTCGGAGTTTCGTCGAGAAATACGAAAGAAAATGAGGCACGAAGTGGCCTCTGCTCTGGGTTACTACTGCTGTCCTTCAATGTGTCCTGTCGTGTGCGTGTCCGCCATTTGTGCGTGCTCCGGCGCGTCCGTGGCCGGCCTACGGCTGCGTGTGGCGGCGCCAGGACGGGGATGGGGTCTGGTAGAGGTTTAGGGTTTGGGTTCCCCCGATCTCTCTCAATCTATCTACATATATACTATGTACCCGTCACGTATAGGTTCGGACTGGGAAACATGAGCGGGGTGGTTTCTCTTTGCTGGTTGGCTTGCTAGCGTGGGCCTGTGGGCCTCTGGCCCGACTGGGCTGGGCTGGAAATCCCTGCTTCCCATGTTTCTTTTCATTCTTTATATGTAATATATATATATATATATATATATATATATATATATATATATATATATATATATATATATATATATATATATATATATATATATATATATATACACACACATATATGTATATTTATATATACACATATACACCTATATATATTTATATATACATGCATATATACACCTATATACATTTATATACATACACATGCACATATATATAATATTTGTATAATTCCAAGTACATATTTTATATAATTCCAATACACCTTTATATATCTTATATAAGTATATGTTCTTAAATATAATATGCACATATTTATATAAAATTAGTATATGTATAGCTGAAAATGAATTATAAATATATACACATATATTTATCCAAAAATATGTCAATATAATAATATAAAAATATTTATCCAATAGAATATCGATTTAGTAACAATAAAATATATTAATCACCAAAAAATAATAAAATAATTAAATAATTAAATGGTGGTTTGGTGAATCCATACTACTTTCCTTTATTCGGGTCCAGAAAATTGTACAAATATTGTAAAACCATATTTAATAATAAAAACACCAATTTTGTACAAATATTCGAATAATTAAAAATGTACATCAATACCCAAACTAATTTAGGAACTATTTATACACACACAAATAGGCCTACATGGTCGTCTTTGGTCTCACTACATACCTACAAAGGCTTAGATTTGGTTCGGGCCCAGTCTAGAATCAATATATCTAATTAATAAATAAATAATTCATCGGTGGGGGTTAAGTCGCAACGTGGCCTGGTTTTCCTAGTTAGGACACACTTATGGCTAGGTCTTCCTTGGCATGGCTAATACACTAGTCAAGGTACGCCACTGTACTATCTGTGCCATGATTCTTAGTCGTCTGGTACTTCAAAACTTAACCATGGCTAAAGTCGTCTACCATAATAATAAACTAATTAATTATTTATAAAATCTAATAATCACCATTTAAATCAATTAAATAATAAATAAAAATATTTTAAAATTTTTGGGAAGGAGAGCTACACTGTGGCAGTGGGGAAAGGAGACAGGATCTTCAGCGGGGGCTTTGACTTCAGCGACGTAAGAGTCGGCGTGTAGTAATGCCTCACTTAAGGCCTTTCACGTTTCTTTAGAGAGTCGTAATAGATCGAACAGAGACAACCTAGCAGGCGTATGTCTAGCTGAGCCATCATGTCAAAGTTGTAGGGCCGATCCACGCTTTCGGGAGCTGGCACCTTTAAAGATTTGTCAAACCGCGTCTCCTTCTGCTTGGATTTGTCCATGGTTTGAGGCCTGGACGGGCCGGCTTCTGAGCTTGTGGGGGAAATAGGAGCTTGAGGAGGTACTGCTTCTTCTTGTGCAAGATCGTACGTCCGAAGATAAGTATTCCCCGATCGCGTCCCGCCAGATAGAACCTCGTAGATGGGGGAGGATACCATATGGCATGGCTTGAATTTCTTGCCCTTTCTTGCTTTGGGAGGTGCTACCCCCTGCGTCACTTCTTGGACAAGGTCCGGGTGGACCCACATGATCTCACCACGTTCAGTTGTGAGTGGGACCAAGGTCGAGTTGCGAGCTGGTGGTAGGTTGAACACTTCCATATTCGCCTTGTGGATCGGGACCACGCCGTATGGGACTTCTCTAGGAGGAAAGTCGCCAAACTGAAGAGAGATCATATTAGCAGATACGACCTTGTCTTTCGCTTCGTGGTTGATCACTTGACTGTCGATAAGCTGTTGTATCTTCTTCTTCAGGATAAGGCAATCCTTGGTGGAATGGTGTACGTACTGATGATAGAGACAGTACTTGGGATCATTGAGTTGGCTCGCCTCTGCAGGACGTCGTGGTGGAGGCAATGTCAGCTTATTGCCCTTTGTCAATTTGTGGAAGATGGTGATGACATCGTCTTCGTCGAAGGAGAATGTCTCCTTAGGCTTGTCGGAGGTGCCCTGAGAATTGGAAGCTCCTTTGGATGTGTCGACTTTCAGGACTTCTTTTCCTTTACCCCCCCGAACAGGGATAGTTTGAGGATGCTTGCCTTTGTCTTCGGATTTGGGTGTCTTTAACCCCAGTAGTTCCAAGTTAGGAACGTCGTTTTCAGCAGCATCAACGGCCCTAATGAAAACGGGCCATATATCATACTTATGTATACCCAGACCAAACTTTACTGTAGAAAGGAAGTTATGTCGGCAAGTAACCATAAGTTCTGAGTCTGATATGTCGAAGGGCATCTTCAGTGCCAACTGCCTGAAGCGTTCGATGAAGGTAATGACCAACTCAGTCCTCCTTTGTTTGGTCTCGATGAGGGTGACATACTAACATGCATGCTACTCTCGTAAAATCTGTTGAGGAACAACCTCTCCAAGTCTTTGAATGAATTGATACACCCGTTAGGCAGACTGCAGAACCATTCAAAGGCTACCCCCTACAAGGTGTTAATAAACAACTTTGACCTGAACGGATCATCTCTGGGTAAGTGCAGAGTCTGCGTGTTGAAGTACGTCATGTGCTGACGAGGAGAAGTCAAACCGTCAAATGAGTTCAGCGTCAGCGGCTTGTAGTTAGGAGGGCAAGTAGCGTTCTCCCATTCAGGGGGATACGGTTGAGATATCCCCATCTTTTGAAGCTCGTCTTTGTGTGTGATGGTGTCGAGGCGAGCGACCAAGGAATCAATTGCATTCTGTTGATTGAGCAGGTGTTGGAAAACGACTGCTGAACGGTTGTAAGACTTTATTGGCGAAGGTCCACCCGTGGCATTTGTAAGATTTGGAGGAGGCACAACGGAATGATACTCCTTTTGTAGTGAAGGAGGGTTGTTGCTGTGAGCCAGACTAACATGGGCCGAGGCATTTTATTGAGGTGGAGGAATAGCCCCAGCAGCTTGAATTGCCATGATACTGGTAAGCATATCAGTGATCTTGGCGAATGCTGTTTCGAGACCCTCTAGCCGTTTGCTAGTCTGATCACTGGCTTCTTCAGGTCTTTCTCTGTCTACCTTGTATGTAGATAGCATGCGAGGATGAAAAGAGGAAGCAATGCAACTGGCGCTGATACTGTCTGTCTCCGAGTGGATAAGTCCTTCATCTTCAGGTAGAGGAGGTAGATAGTCGCCATCGGATTCGGAGGGATCATCGTCCTCTGGAAGGCTACCCCCAGTGTGAGTGTCATCTGCTTCAGATTCTGAGGGAATGCTACCCCCGACTTGGGAATCTTTGTCGTCTATACGGAGTCTTACCTTTGATCGAGTGCCCATATAGACTCCTTCGGATGCGACAGCCTGTTGGCGATCTGTTGGCCATCTGTTGGTAGACTTCTCCTTCTTCTTCTTGCAAATCTAAGAGAGAAAGTTGGGTTCGTAGTCCACCGTCTTTGATTGGGGCTTCCGTAAGGGGGACCCCATGAAGCCATGATGGATGAAACACATAGTGGCTTCTCGTCGTCAGAGAAGTGTAGCCGTCGAAACACGAAATTTCTTTGAGGCGCTCTTGTTATTTTGGAGCAACAACAGTTGATAACAATACTGGTGGACGGAAGCGCACTATAGATTGTTATGTTCTCCCTTGCTTTGTACTTATGATTTATCATGTCGCACAAGTCAGCGAAAGGGAGTTTTGCCTTACAACCCATGTTGCATGCATCGTCGAGCTTTGCATACGGGTTCGTAAGGAGAGTAGGCGCATCCAGACTTAGTTCATGTGCAAGGGCAACCCCACACCTAAGTTTTGTGATGTCCTTGAAGACAGTCCCGTGCTATACGCATTGGGGCCTGTCTTTTTGTTGTGGGCGCATAGGCCTTGGAGACTGGCATTGGGTGCATGCTCCTTGACATAATGTCTGAGCTTCCTTGATGTGGGTGCATAGTATGGATCCAGAGAGCCTGGGCGCATAGCCTTGGGCGCATGACTCTGGGTGCCCAGCCTGTTGAAGACATAAGTATTCTGGTTGGGGCTCTGCGCCCAAACACTTCCTTGGGCACATGGCCTTGGACGCATGCCTGGTGGAGCAACGCTGTTTTCTCCCAGTTTGGCCTCCTTCGTTTGTGAGCCTCGTCGGGTTCGGCCAGAGTGTCGCACACCCCGATTCTTGGCATCGTAGTGTTTTCCTTTGCCAAGTCTCGGGTGTTGAACACCCTGTTGTTGGTTGTACAGGAAAGAAGTTACTGGACTAGTAGAGCCCAGAACGATGTGAGCCTTCTCCATTTGGGGAACTTCTGTGGCAGAGTCCTCCAGCTGCATATCTGCTTTGACACTAGCAAGATATGCACAGCGAGCCTTCGAAAGCTAAGTCTTGCGAGACTTATTACGCTTCGCTAATTTTGAGGGAGTAGAGCCGTCCTTCGAGAGCATCTCTTCGAACGTCTGCTGATCGAACTTTACGATCAGCATCTTCTGAGTACTCCCCACTTTGTCGGTATCGGATTGCGTCACCACCTTCTCGTCAGAGAAAAAGGTAGTTCCCAGCAGAGTCTCCATTTTATGAACACAAGAGAAGAAGAAGAAGAAAATGCTGTCTTTTCTTTTATTGGCGCAAGGCACCACAAATCGAGTGCGCCTGAGAGATCCTGCGCTGAGGATCTCCGAGTACAAAAAAGAATTCTGGGAAATGGGACGATGGAGATCGAGCGGCAGTTGCTCCTTTACTCTGTTGACACTCCGATTACAAAAGTGGGAGAAAACCTAAGAAAATTGCTAACTCTCGGCTCACTGGCAAGAAGTGCAGCAATTTGGCTCTTGAAAATGCTTTCCGTTCTCTTATTTTGAAGAGGGGTGAGGCCCCCCTTTATAGTCGTTCTCGAGCTGGAATGATGTTATGCGCCCACATGAGGAAACACGCTGGTTCTTATATGGGCGCATAGTCCTGCTTTGGGCGTATAGGATGTAGGCGCATACAGGCTGCGAGATCGTGGATTGGTCGTAGTGTTGACGTGGCCGCATGCTTCGGTGCACGACTGCTCGTGGAGACCGACGTGGCCGTTCGCTTCGGCGCATATTTCGATCATGGCTTTGACTGAGTCAGGCTTGGGCGCATAGCCATGTCTCAGGCTATGCGCCCTCCTTTCGGGGGAGCTAGTCTTGGGCGCATGAAGCTTCACTGACTGGGCGCATGGAGCTACACTTGACTGGACGTATGGAAGTTCATTAAGTGGGCGCATGGAGTTAAACTGTCTGGGCGCATGGAGCTACACTTGACTTGGGCGCATGGAGCTATATTTGCTGAAAATTTTTCATGCTTCTACAAGAGGCTTTTGGAAGACTGAACCATCAATAAAAGGGAAAGGTTTGGACATGTATCTGGATAGTTAGGCTAAACAGGTATCATCTGTATCTAATATAATGAAAGAGGGACAGAACAAATGATCAAGAGAGAACTCTTATTAACAACCCACATTATATCACCAATGTATACAACTGTCCTAATGGACTGAACAACCATGCCCAAAAAGGTTTAGACTCCACTGTAGGACGGGTACTGCAGGTTATAATGAAGGGTATTGCAAGGCTATCAAGTAAGGTAAAATCCTAAGAGATGCAGTATGTCACCATGTACAGAAAGTAAGGATAAGTGCATACCTCTAATATGCATGATACTAACCTTCCAGATATATAGAATATGATAAGGGGTTGATGGTTATATAGGTGAGTCAATAATTGGGGTCTGAACAATGGTCCAGAGAAATCTATGATGCAATATGGTAGGTAATAAAATGTTGAGTGCAGTGAACAACTTGTACAAGTCTGAACCAAGGGAATATGGTATCTATTGAAGGGTCTGCACACTGCCTATGAAGGTTGATCAAACATGACTGAACTCAACACAAAGAGAACTCAACTAAAATAGAAAACTGGGCCAAATATAGGCTAAACAACAAGTCAATACCCTATACAACAATGACCTACAAATACCAACCAAACCCATATCCCATATGCCAATATCATCTGTAACGTATCTATATATATATAGACCTCTTAGTCTTAGGTGAAATTACAACTACACTCAAGGACAGGCTCTGGTCATGGGTGCCCTACTGGAAAGATAAGGGAAAATAATAAATCATCAAGGCTGTAAGGCAGACTATCATCCTATATAAAAACTGGTTGGTCAGGGGAATCATCTACAATGGATTATTATTCTAATACCAATGCTAACTACCATCTCTAGGGTACAGACACTCTACAAGTCATCATATCATTACACTATGAAAGAACTACATATGAATAAGCTCTACAAACTAAAATATCCCTACTCTTAAGTTAGTTGATGATGGAATACAATTTTATAACAACAGAAGGGTACGATAGAGATGATATGTTTAAAAACCTTCTCAAGATACGATCTGATAATCATATGCATCTGTCCAAAATCATGTTACTCAGAGTCCTCGCCATGCCAGTAAGCAAGGCTACGATAAACGATAGATTCCATAACTGGGGTATGCACCTCTATAATCATGTCGTCTAGAATTCTCGCTATGCCGACTACTATAGCTGCGAGAAATTCCAAATCTCATAACCAAGATACGTACATCCGAAGTCAGGTCTCTATGTTCCCTCCACACCAGCTAATATGGCTACGATAAACTACATGTTCTATAATCAAGTAGACGTTTTGCTATCCCTGTTATTCCCGTCATTATATGTTATCAGAAAATATCGTAACTCAGGCCATAAAATTCATCTCAATAGGAAAATCGAAATCAACAACGTTCCATCAAAAACCAAATTCAATAATCAAGGAGTAAGGGTGAACAAAACAAGGGAAAGGATTTCAAATTGAAGTTTTATAAGATTCTCAAGGGTCGTCCCAGGAATCTCTCAAGGAATCCTAACTGTGATTGAGTACCTTCAAAAATATATCCTAATCCTACTGCGGGCTGTAGTGATACTCTAGTTCGAATACCACTGCATAAACTCGACCTGCATGGGCCACCACTAAAAATGTGTCACGACCCGCACCCTAGAGTAAGGGCACGAGAAGTGGGTACGTCCAGCCTACGCCACAGTGTCGACGGTAGAACGCTGTCCTAGGTCAATCATCTAACAATATAAGGTACCTGTACAATATATACACTCCGAATGGAGGTGACATAGCAGAATACAGTCTCAATCACATCTAAGGTAGAATACGATAAGATAGATATATATGAAAAGAAATCCACAGAGATACAAACAGATAGAAGTCCAAGTGTCTAAGATAACACAAATCTAGAAAACATCCTAAATCTTAAATACAGTAATCCAGAGTGTAAATAAGTACAACTGATAATCAATAATCTAAACTAGTGGTATATCATCCACTGCTAAGGGATCCTGCTGCTGATCCAAGTCACAGCAATCCTCTAGGTAGTCCTATAATATGTGGTACAGAGCGCCTCGTCCTCATCCTCTGTAATATTTTCAACAGGTCCAGTCAGGACGGGAGTGAGCACAATACATCTCATACAAATCATAACAGGTTAGGAAATATAAACATGCTAGAGAGTAAGATACATGAAACTGAAAGAACATCATGATATGAAAGAAAGAGACTGTAAGTAAATATCTATAATATAATAGAGACCTAATCAGTGACTAGTGATTTAGAGTACAAGATAAACATGTGAACAGCTGGAGGGTGATTCATGACTATACTAAATAGGTGATTCATGACTATACTACTTTGGAATTATTCACATGTTTAGTTCTACTCTCCCATCCCCAATCAATACACAAGGATCCATTCAAGTTACGTAAAGATTTATGACTACGCTACTGGCTCATAAAGAGTGATTCATGAATAGATTCGTGAAGGCTCTGTAGTTCATGAGAGTACATGAATCATAAGCTGATACATGAAGATTCATGATAATAGAAGCATGAGATACATGATATAAGTGAAACACATGAGACATGAGTATTTGATGCTCCCGAGGGGGATAACATCTCATGAAGGGATCCATATAGTACTAATCCGTGTTATCAACGTGTCAGCATCAAGTAAAGTAATCTAAAGCAGGAATATAATCCTAAACAAGATATAAAATGATCAGAGAATGTACTCGCCTGGTATCCTGAATATCTGAAGAGAATATACTGTCCGATGAGGGGTGTCTGGCTCCTACAGAACAGTACAAGTCACTATATGTCTAAAATAGTAAAATAGACTGCTACAATGCATCTACATGATGTTGGTGTCAATCTAGGCTAAAGTCAACCTTTGGTCAACTCTAGTCAACTACACTAGTCAAACTAGGTCAACTAGGTCAAGCCTAACCCAAACAAGTCTCACTAAGCCCAGCCAGCCTATTCTAGCAAGCACACATCAATCCCAAGGCTATACAAGCCAAACACAAGCCACACATTAAGGCACATTCACATTTAGCTATTTATCAGAAAATTCATATATATATCAATATGTATATAGGATTACATATATATACAACATGCATATTTACAACATTATATATAAAGAGAAAGTTAGAGAGAGAAACTAGCATGTAAGGCTATGTGTGTGTATAGGTATATGTGGACAAGTGTCAGGAGGGTTAGATTGTAGACATGTGTGTGAAAGATACATGAAAGTGTATAGCAAGAATTGGGTTACAAACACTAGCTACAAGTTACACTACACATGGCATAGGTTAAACAATCTACATTACACATCCTAATTAACTCACAATCATGCATGGCTAACATATATATAGGTATATCTATATATATAGAAGTAGAGGTTTTAGTTATGCTTAGCTATATATAGTAGAACATGTATTGCATATTCTATATATATCTACATATATATGAATAAGCATATAGAGAGCGAGAGTTTAGGTTCAGACATTGCATTAGAGTGTGGGTGTGTGTCATGTCTCTGTGTACAGAGTTAGGGATTAGAAATGAAGGGTTAAATCTCAGTTTTTAGTTTGTATGTGTGTAGGGAACATGATGACAATTTTTTCTATAGGTGACAGTGGTGTGATAGCTAACAATGAAGGGTGTAGGGTGTTCTCAGGATACAGTAGGGTATTGTGTTCTGGAATCAGTGCAATGTGTCAACTGTGTATGTGTATGTGTACAGATCAGTAAGGGTGTGTGAGTGAAAACTGTAGGGTGCAGTGGTTTGTGTATGGGTTCAAATATTCTCAATAAAACAGTGCCAAAACATATGTGTTCTCAGGTTACTCATAGCAGTGTTCACATTGACATTTGGTTAACAGTTAACAGTCCTAAACCGTTAACACATCAGTCCCAAACCAATTCGAAACCAAAACCCTTGTTAATATCAAACCTAATCATGTAACTAATACTTAAACATATGGGGATTAAATACATTGCAAATTAATCATGGGAAATTAGTTGAAATCACATTTAGTTTTTGAAATCCAAAACAGTGAACATATATCAGGCATTGGGGCATAGTCACAAATCGAAAGCTAAATTCAAACAACAACCCACAATTAAGGGTTGGTAATCAAAGATACACATGTGCATATGTCCCTCGAGTCAACTCGTGTTACCCAAAGCCGGATACGACGTGTCCATACATCACGAACCACTCTCGTGCACACACAGACACGTTGTCTCGTGCACGCGTGCACTCGCATCTAGGATACGACACACAATACGTGGGTGTGCACCTAGGTTCGCCACTACTAGGGCTATGTCTCTGACACTCTATATCGTGTCCACGAGACTCCAGGACGCGACACGAGACTCGTGTCAGAGGCTCCTGTGTCACGTGCACGCTGTAGACAGTGGCCAGTGCGAGCCCAATATCGTGTCCGACACACAACCACTCGACACGAGGCTTGGGTGCTGACATGTTAGTCATTGCCCCCTCCTCGACGCCAAATCTCAGGCCTCCACGTGCCCTGTACAGTGAGCACGAGGCCCCGAACAGCAGGACAGTATCCACGGGCCTATGCAGCGTGTTCGTGTCACCGTACAGACACGACACAAAACCGACTCGAAACTGACACGAAATCATACGCGACACCAAGCACTACAAATCCCAATAAATATATTTCAAAAATAACAAAATATATATGAGCGTGGCATTGTAGGCCTCAAAAATGAAGTCACGCTGAGTTGATCAGAACAAGTCACGCAGAGTGATCCGAGAAGCAGCACAAAAGATACGCTAAGTTCTGCCTGTCCATCTCCTTTAGAAATCACGCAGAGACAGCTCAGCCATACGTCAGAATCATAATAACTGACAACACAGCAGTCGAGAAACGTCTCCTCGTATGCCACGTATGCACAGAACTCGAGAGATCATCGCCGTATTTTGCGTGATTTTCGAAATCTTCCTTAGCAAGACTCACTCTTCACCAAGTTGGCATGACTTTGGGTCTTATCTTCATTTAATACGGCTGACAATATAATCAATGTTAGAGATTTTGTGTCAGACGAAGCGTGCCAAATCAAGACAGCTGGCGGTTTGCGTGGATTCTGAACCTTCCCCTTCCTCAAGTTTGCGTGGATTTTTGAGTTATTCTTCTCAAAGCCTGCGTGAATTCTGAAGTATTCTTCTTCAAAGCTTGCGTGGATTTCGCCTTCAACGAGTCTGCGTCAACGAAACTACGTGGATTTTTGCCTTCAGCAAGACAGCGTGGATTTTATTTCAACTGGAGTACGTGGCAGCCATGCCACCGATCTCTCTCTCGCGTGCCCAGTAACTTGCACACGACCCATGCACTAATGCCATGTGTCCAACAGTTACGGGCTACGTCCAGTAACTACTCACTAACCCTGCGTGTATTTAGAGTCTGCGTGACTTTTCAAATGTACCAGTGGTGAGGTAGTTATCTTTTCAGTTACTGTTTTGACTCTATAAATAGAGTTCTTTTTCTCATTCATTTTACAGATACATTGATATCTACTGTCAAAATTTTGAGAGCTTTTCTTCTTCGCATAGTCCAAGGGATAAAGCGATCGTCTTCTAGATCGGATTCCTACAGTTGTAATTTTCCCAGAAACACAACAAATAAAGAGAATTTCTTTATGGAAAACAAATTGGCGACTCTGCTGGGGAAAACCATCTCCTCTTCTGAGATGGTAACAACTCAATGCTACACTTCGTCAATTGGCTCGACGAAGAAGGTGATGACGATCAAATTCGATCAACTCGCCTATGAAGAAATACAGCGGGCTAAGGGTGGCAAGCCCATTCCAGCCTTCATCATCACTGCCAAGTCGAAGGGACACTCTGTCTATGTCCCTAAGAATCAGTTGGCAGTCAATGGTGAAGTCTCTGCCACAGTGTCTACTCCTAACACTGGCAAGAACTCCACTGCAAGCACGCACACTCTTGTGCGCTCGAAGATGACAGTAACTAAAAGTCACGCTGACAGTACTGGCTCCTTAGCTGAATCTGTTCCAGTGTGCAAATTCAACTCTAAAAGTCACGTTGACAGTACTGGCTCCTTAGCTAAATCTGTTCCAGTGTGCAAATTCAACTCTAAAAGTCACGCTGATAGTACTGGCTTCTTAGCTAAATCTATTCCAGTGTGCAATCCCACATTCAAAAGTCACGCTGACAGTACTGGCTCCTTAGCCAAATCTGTTCCAGCGTGTAATTCTAAAATCAAAAGTCACACTAACAGCTCTGGTTCTTTAACCAAGTCTGTTTCAGCGTGTATTTCATCAGAGAAGAATAACTCCTTAGTTATCTCTTCTTCTTCACCGAGTTCTACTAGAACTGGGGGTGGTCTTCCACACAAAGTCTCTTCGAAAAGGAATAACTCTTTAGTTGTTTCTTCTGCTCCTGTAGTTTTTACTCCAGGAACAGCTTTGACTGATACTTTTGTTAGTCAAAGGAAAGGAGATGGTCTTTTGACTACTCTTCCTTCTGGACATTCTATGTCTCAACATCTGAATGATTCTAAGAAGAAACATTCCTTAATGTCTTCTTCTTTGATTTCTTCAAATTGGGCACAGAATCTGTCCATTAAAGAGGGTCTGTTACCAACTCCTAATCAAGGGAGTGGTTTAACTCTTCCTTCTCTGCAAATATCCAGATCAATGGAAGGAAAACTCCATGTTTCCAAAATTAATATGTTACCTTCCACTGATTTAAGAACAAAACTCAGCACTTCTGGTGTTAAGAAACCATACCAATTGGATATGAAGATAAAAGATCCAGATGCAGAGTATGCAAGAAATTATGTGGCTCACATTAATCACTCTTTGTATAATCAAGAGCCATCAAGACCCAAGAATAGGAAGTATATTCCTCAATCTTCACAAACAGATTTACGGGAATATCTTCAACAGAAGAGAAGGAGTAATTCTATATCAAAGGAACATGCTGAATGTGACTTCTATCCAAGAGTCATAATTCAGTGCAGATGTGAATCAACAGTTCAAGACCATGGTGATCATGAATGTGACTTCCAGCCAAGAGTCACAATGCAATACAGATGTCAAAATAAACGACAGTCTGTCTTTAATAGGATTCAGTATAAACCTATGCCTGATGAAGATGAGCCTTTGTTTGTCTCTGTCAACATGACTTCTCGGGACACCGGGGGTAGAGTTGATAGTCCATATGGAGTATATAGAAACACCAGAGCAAGAGTCCTGGCTTCTAGTCAAAGAAATTTGATCCCTGAAATTGATTCTGAATTTCTTGGAGAATCTAACTTCCCACCTCTTCCTACTGGGGGTAATTCTCCTATAGTTGACTTTGACACACGAAGCAATGATTCAGAGCATACAATATCTACTAGTTCATCAATAATCCCTCATACAGTCACGACTTACATGGTTGATGGGAATACTGATGAACCTTCTTCTTCCCCGACTCCTCAAGATCAAAGAATTGCTTCTTTGGAACAGCAAATAAAGTCTATGACTGACACAATGAAGTCAATGTATGAACTCATGACAGCTCAGTTGCAAAATCGATAGACTGTATCAGATGCCATACCAGTTGATACTGATATAAGTCCAGTACAAGTTCCTCCAGCAGTACAATCCAATACTCCTGGACCTGCTCAACCAAATCCTAGTCTCTCTGGAGCTGGGGGTAGTGCTTACAATGCTGTTCCTCCTCCCAACTATTCTCTACAAGCCACAACTCCACAATCTTCGGGAGTTGTCTCTGAAGAATTAAAAAATCTCAAAACTCAATTCGAGGCATTCAAACAGAAGGATGGTTTACAAAGGTTAGGCATCAAGCAGCCTTATCCGATAGAATGGAAGCAAGTATCATATCCTCCTAAATACAAGACTCCTACTATCTCATTCTATGATGGAACCACTTCTCCAAGTCAGTTTATCAATCACTTTGAAGTGATGACTGATCAACTATAACCAAGTGATGCCCTCCTTACTTGGGTATTTATTGGATGTCTTAAGGGAACGGCTTATGAATGGTATAGAAGTCTCCCAGATGGGAGTATTACCTCATTTGCTGGTTTCAAACAGATGTTTCTTGAAAGGTTCTATGAAGGGCTTAATGACATGACTATGTCTGCTCTTATTAGAATCAAGCAGAAAAATAATGAATCTACAGAGGAATACATTGAACGGTTTCGAAGAGAAGCTCTGAAGATGCCTCTTGGAACTCCTGATGCTGTCACCATTGACACGTGCAAATCAAACTTGTTGCCAATCATCAGTATGTGGACAGGGTCCACTCAATTTCAAGATTGGCCTTCCTTCATAGTCAGTGCTAAAGCTGCAAAAATCAGTGCTAAAACCTTCAAAGGTTTAGGAGTGCAGATGACTCCTAAAGAAACAGGACAAGGTGCTAACAATAAAAATAATGCTCGCAAAGGAAAAGAAACTCTTGAAGTTAATCTTCAGAGCAAAGATGCATCAAATATTCAAACTCCTGCCTCTACAACTCAACAATCAAGAACACCTCGCCCCAGAGAAGAATATTCTTTTAATGACGACGATGTCCTTGGTATCTTTGAATGTCTGCTGAAAGGTAATAAAATACAATTACCAGAGTTCAAGAAACCTGATGAAGCTGGTAAGACAGATCATCCTAAATACTGTCCATATCACAGAATGCTGGGTCATACAATTCGTACATGTTATGTATTAAAAGAAAAGATCCAAGAAATGATTAAATCTGGAGCTATCTCTCTTACTCCAAAAGAGAAGATCGTCACTTCCAACGTCGTCTCTATGCAATTTGGAAATTTCCCTCCTCAACTCCTTGAAAGTGGGATTGTTCCTATTCCTAAGGCAACTCTTGACATAGTGAATCTTCCTCCTCCACAGTCTGAAGGATTAGTGCCAATCACTTTGGAAACAGGGGAAATCATATGGATCCATCCTGATCTAGTGGCAGATTTTGAATCGCCTTCTCCTCAAAAGATTTCTTCTCAAAAATCCAAGAAGGCTGGAAAGATCAAGTCATGTCATATGACTTCTCTTGGGTCTACCTCTGACACAGAGCCAAAAGACAAAGAAGAAGCACTTGTTAGTGCTACTCGAACGGGGAAACCTTACCTAAAGGATTATTCTAAAAATCCTGAAGATCCTACTGATATCCCTTCAGATGCTAAAGATGCTCCTAATGTTCCTCCCGAAGAAGAACCATCTACTGAACCTGTTCCTCCCAAGCCTACGGCTCTGGAGAAAGGCAAACAACAGGCTCGGTTTGATAAGCCAATCAAGAAGTCTTCTCCTCTTGGACTTCAGAAGCCTTACAACTTCGATATTTTGGCTCAGCTTGCTAATACTCCCGCTAGAATGTCCCTTTTTGAACTTCTACGTCTTTCCAAAGAGACTCGGAAGACGTTAAGTGAAGCACTTCTACAAGCTGACTCTTGTCTTGCACAATTGAAGAAGCCGAATACTAAACCGGTCAAACAACAACAGCGACGATTTCATCCAGACATCATGGATGCAATTGAAGCTGAAGTCAATAAACTCATTACCTCTGGGTTTATTAGAGAGGAACAACATCTCGATTGGGTGGCTAATATTGTTCCTGTTCTTAAAAAGACTGGCAAGATCAGAGTATGCATAGACTTCCGCGATCTCAATGCGGCGTGTCCTAAAGACGAATTCCCTCTACCAATCACTGATGTCATGGTTGATAATACTTGTGGATTTGAACGAATGTCATTCATGGACGGGTATTCTGGGTACAATCAGATCAAAATGTTCCCAGAAGACGAGAAGCACACTTCTTTCAGAACGCCGATTGGTACATACTGTTATACAGTTATGCCATTCGGTCTCAAGAATGCAGGAGCAACTTATCAACGAGCTATGAGCACTATATTCCGTGAACATTTGCGAAAAACAGTCGAATGCTATGTTGATGATATTGCAGTCAAAAGTCAACAAAAGGAGGATCATATCCAAGATTTGAAGACTATATTTGATCTAATGCGTAAGCATCAATTAAAGATGAACCCTACTAAGTCCTTCTTAGGCGTCTCTAGTGGTAAATTTCTCGGCTTCGTCATTACCTCTAAAGGTATACACGTGGATCCCGAGAAGATCAAAGCCATCCAAGAGATGCGTCCTCCACGCACCTTAAAAGAGCTACGAGGATTTCAAGGAAGAATCGCTTATATCAGGAGATTTATCTCTAACTTATCAGGGCGCTGCAGACCATTCAACAAACTTATGAAGAAAGGTGTCTCTTTTGTCTGGAATGATGAATGTCAGAAAGCATTCGATGATATAAAACAATATCTAATGAGCCCTCCAGTATTGGTACCTCCCGTCTCAGGAATACCGTTCCTCCTCTATACTCGAGCAATGAGTCATTCATTGGGTGCATTACTCGCTCAAAAGAATCAAAATGGCCATGAACAAGCCATTTATTATCTCAGCCGTACTATGACCGGAGCTGAACCTCGATATTCACCGGTTGAAAAAGAATGTCTAGCCTTGATGTTTGCTGTCCAAAAGACACGTCATTATATCATTGGCCAGACTATTCATGTCATCTCCAAGATCAATCCTATACAGATCATGATGAAGAAACCCAGTGTTTTGAATTCTCGATTGGCTAACTGGGGAATCCTACTTGCTCAGTATGACATGCACTATATTCCTCAGAAATCAGTCAAAGGACAAGCTTTAGCTAATTTTCTGGCTGCTCACTCAATTCCAGAAAATTCAAAACTCTATGATGAAATCCCAGATGAAGTCCTAGATTCAAATCAAATTGCTGAAGAAGATCCTAATTGGCGTCTATTCTTTGATGGAGCATCAAGAATTGGTCCTAATGGCGATATTATTGCTGGAGTTGGAATTGTTCTTGTATCGCCAGAAGGTCTTGCCATCCAAAGAGCTTATTCTCTCGATCAGCCGTGTTCAAACAATGTAGCTGAGTACAACGCATTGCTTATCGGTCTTCAACTCGCTAAACATCTGAATATTCAACATTTGGAGGCGTATGGAGACTCTAAACTTATTGTCAATCAGATCAGGGGTACTTATGAAGTTCGCCATCAAGATCTGGTTCCTTATCATAGAGTGGCCATATCTATGGCCTCATCATTTAAGGAAGTCTTCATTGAACATGTTAGGCGAGCATGTAACACAGAAGCTGATGCCCTTGCTAATCTTGCAGCGGTGCTGGCTATCCCAATCAGACGACAACAAATAATTATTGTTCGTAGTCGAGAATTATTTCATCTTGAAAATAACCTGACTCTAGGACTTCCAGTTGACATTAAAGAATCAACATCTCATGACGTCAACACAACAAGAGGATTTGGATTTAGTCGTAAATCGATATCATCTTCATCCGATTCCAGCATGGAATTCATCTTCAGTAACTCGACTGAGAATCAGAATACGGATAAAGATTGGAGACTTCCTTTCTTAGATCTTGTATTGTATGATATTCTTCCGGATGATCCGAGTGAGGCAGCATCTATCAGACGACGATCACTCAGATTCTATTACAATCATACAACAAAGACCTTATATCGTCGAGCTTATGATGGTTTACTCCTTCGGTGCATTGTCGGTGATGAAGCCCAACAAGTTATTCGTGAAGCACATGATGGAATTTGTGGAGCGCATCAACCTGGGCCAAAACTTCAAGACCGTATTCGACGGATGGGTTATTATTGGCCAACTATGGTATCAGATGCCATTGAATATGCAAGGAAATACAAAGCTTGCCAAATCCATGCGGATTTTATACATCAACCTTCGGAATTTCTACATCCGACGGCAGCATCATGGCCCTTCGAAGCTTGGGGCATGGACATTGTCGGCCCGATCAATCCACCGTCATCTAAAGGTCATCGGTTCATTCTCGCAATAACCGATTACTTCTCCAAATGGGCCGAAGCTATTCCTTTATCTGAAGTTAAGACGTCTAATGTCATCAGCTTTATTAAGCACCACGTCATTTACAGATTTGGTGTTCGTCGACGCATTGTTCATGATAACGGACCACAGTTCATCAACCAAAAATTTACTCGATTCTGTGATGATCACCGGATCAATAAGTTGCTTCTACCGCATATAATCTAGCAGCTAACGGATTGGCAGAAGCTTTCAACAAGACTATCATCAAACTCCTAAGGAAGTTTGTCTCCACTAACAAACGTAATTGGAGTGACAAGCTCGGGGAATGCTTGTGGGCTTATCGCACTACAGTCCGTAATGCTACTAAGTGTACACCTTTCTCTCTGGTGTACGGATCTGAGGCTGTTCTCCCATTAGAGATTCAAATTCCTTCTTTAAGGATAGCAATCGCTAATGAACTCACTACTGAAAATAATGATCGTCTTCGACTTCAAGAATTGGAGGCTCTGGATGAAAAATGGTTATCTGCTCAACAGAATATTGAATTCTATCAAGCTAGAATTTCAAGGACTTTTAACAAGAAAGTCAGAATTCGAACATTTCAGAAAGGAGAACTTGTGCTTACTGTCAGACGCCCGATGACTATGACACACATGAGTAAGGGCAAGTTTGATGCAAAATGGGAAGGTCCATTCATTGTCAATAAGATCTTTTCTAATGGGGCTTATCAACTCACTACTCTAGATGGTAAAGCCACTATGATGCCCATCAACGGCAAATTCTTGAAGAAGTACTACGTCTGATATTTCTATCAAGATTGTCCTCCCATCACTCTCCAGCTGTTTCATTGTTCTTTCCGAAGAATCATTCTGATATCTATTATCCCCAGTGGAGATAGGTATTCTACTTTGTATCGTTTTCTCAACAAATTTGATATCCAGAAAATCATGTCCACATTACCTCTGAATTTTCTATCTCAATATCATATTTATGAAAGTGATATTTAGTCTTTCTGATTTCTGAGTCAAAAGATCAATGAATAAAGGCAAAAATATAAAGTGGGAAGGATATATCGTAAACAAAGTTTCTGTAAATGGAGTTTATTTGAGACAAATCCCTCAAGAAAAAAAAGTACATCATCATGGAAGATCACTGTGATCCCTTTCATATTTGGGACGAGGACCACATACATAATCAGCAAAAGAATTGAATACATCTTTTCCTGACCGCACCAAGAATTGACAGGCAGCCAGCCTCATTGCTTCTTCTTCTTCGGTTTCTCCTGGTTCGACCAGGAAGTCCAGGATATCTTTTGGCGGCTTGGGAGTAGACGAGCTTTCGCCCATTTCCTTCTTCTGCGGAGGTGGATGTTCTTTAACACCTTCAGTAGCTTCAAGGGCGACTTCAGCCTTCTTTATGTTCTCTTCAAAAGACATTGTGGATAAAATACGATCCTTCTATTCAAATATATGCTCTATTTATAGGCATATGGTTACAGGGATCGAAGGGACGTATTCTTCCCCGATATTCAGTTCATCCATTCATTTCTCACATTCATCCGACGTTTCACATGTTCATTAATACTTGACGGTTCGTCCGTTCATTTATTACATTCACTCGACAGTTCATCTATTCATCGTTTCTTAACGGTTCATCCGTTCATAATCTTCTATCAGTTCATTAAGTGGGGATTCGTTATTTATCATGTTTTTATAACCTCTGAATCAATTCCGAATCTGCTTACTCATTTGTCATGTTTTGACCTCTGCATAAAAATTAATCTATTTTCTTTCGAGTTCCTATATATTATCATGTCCATAATACCTCTGATAATATCATATACTCTAAAAACAGAAAAGATGATTTTATTATCTATCATGTCCACAATTCATCCACAAATACAAATCATTGAAGCATAGAAGAAGTGTCATTTCCATTCCCATTTCACCACAAAAAGTCTATTACATTTTCTTAGACTTTCCTACAAATCATAATGGAAATCTATTACAAATCTTGGATTTTCATTCTATGTACAACTGAGATCTATTTCTTCTTGGATCTTCTCTGGCAATCTCGTTGTTTGTGGCAATTCCTGGGTGTCCAGCAGGAATCAAACTCTGGTCTTATCTCTCAGACGAGAGGAGAACCACAGAGTAGGGCAACACGAAAACGTGTTGCTGCCAATACAACTGGTGGATGGGGGTAACCTCTCAAGGAAGACAGGAATGTATCCAAACCTTGGGATACAATTACTGGTTCTGCCTTGAAAGGAACTCTACTACCCGATTTCTCGGTAGTAGAGTTAACTCCACCATCTAACTCTCGTGTATAAAGGCTCTTCCTACCATCTAAGGAAGACCCTTCTATCTCACGAAGAGTTCTTAGTTGTCTAATTTACGCGTCAAAAGCGTATGAGCTCTCTGATGTGGGTGTCAGAAGAACATTGTCCACAGCATCCACATCACCAATGCCAGTTCTGAAGAAGGTTTTCAGCCAAAATTCTACAAGAAACAGTAAAGAAAAATCAGTCAACAGAAACTGGCCAAGCAAAGACAGATGCATTCTGTTCATTTCAGGAAGATGAATTTGTCCTTAGCAAACAAAAAATTCGATGCGTGTATATTGAACTTACCGCTGAGTTTGCTGCTAAGGATTGACAGATCCATGTCTGGTAGCGTGCACAGAGATTTGACATCAGACAACATAGATTTCCTATTTTCTTCTCATAGAAAATTCATTCTCAGAAGAGAGGAAGAAGAATGGGAAGATGAGTTTGCGTGGAGTTCATCCATCTATTTAAAGGGTCAAGTGCAGGTCTATTCTTGGAAAAGATCCGCATAAATAGTGCTCGTAAATTGTAGAATGAGTGTCACGTGTACTTCGGGAGACCGTGCAACATTGGAAACAGTCAAAGAGTGCTAATTAATATTCTTCATTAAAAGGCACGCAGATCAAACACAAAAGTTGTACTTCATTCTTTAAACAGGCACTGATGGCCTTACAAAAAGATAAAAAAGTGCAACAAAAGCGTAGAAAGTTACGCCCTATTTTCCAGAGCGGCTAAGTTTGATGCCTAACTCCTCTACGCTCTTAACTCCCAGGCGATGCAATAGAGTCTCGAGCATTTCACGCTTCTCCATAAGGCTCCGCCCATCAGAAGAAGACGAGCCATCCAATCCAAAGTAGCTCAAGAGATTCTTGGCTAACTGCGTGGAGTCGTCCTTGAGCTCGATGACGATAGGTTCGGGTTCTTTGCCCCCAAAAGTGGGGTCACCATGGGAACAAAAGCCCAACTTGCGTGCTTCCTCTTCGGCTGCTTCCTTTGGGGTCATATTTTCGAGAGATGAATGTCAAAGCTGAGAATCTCTTCCTGTTATATAACAGATCTCGTCGACAGTTCATATTCCACCATAAATTGGACGCAATCAGTCTCGAAGAACGAAGAGTCATTATGACATTTAACAAGTTCATTTGGATGTTTTCAAAGAACTTCGAAGTCTTTTCGACTTCCGAAAAATTTTGGAGCCATCTCAGCGTGACTTTAACTCATTTTCATCATCTTTATTTTCAAAGTATTTCGAAAATATTTTATCATTTTTCGAAAACTTTGAAGGGGGTTTTGTAGGCCTCAAAAATGAAGTCACGCTGAGTTGATCAGAACAAGTCACGCAGAGTGATCCGAGAAGCAGCACAAAAGATACGCTAAGTTCTGCCTGTCCATCTCCTTTAGAAATCACGCAGAGACAGCTCAGCCATACGTCAGAATCATAATAACTGACCAGTCGAGAAATGTCTCCTCGTATGCCACGTATGCACAGAACTCGAGAGATCATCGCCGTCTTTTGCGTGATTTTCGAAATCTTTCTTAGCAAGACTCACTCTTCACCAAGTTGGCGTGACTTTGGGTCTTATCTTCATTTAATGCGGCTGACAATATAATCAATGTCAGAGATTTTGTGTCAGACGAAGCGTGCCAAATCAAGACAGCTGGCGGTTTGCGTGGATTCTGAACCTTCCCCTTCCTCAAGTTTGCGTAGATTTTTGAGTTATTCTTCTCAAAGCCTGCGTGAATTCTGAAGTATTCTTCTTCAAAGCTTGCGTGGATTTTGCCTTCAACGAGTCTGCGTCAACGAAACTGCGTGGATTTTTGCCTTCAGCAAGACAGCGTGGATTTCATTTCAACTGGAGTACGTGGCAGCCATGCCACCGATCTCTCTCTCGCGTGCCCAGTAACTTGCACACGACCCATGCACTAATGCCATGTGTCTAACAGTTACGGGCCACGTCCAGTAACTACTCACTAACCCTACGTGTATTTAGAGTCTGTGTGACTTTTCAAATACACCAGTGGTGAGGTAGTTATCTTTTCAGTTACTGTTTTGACTCTATAAATAGAGTTCTTTTTCTCATTCATTGTACAGATACATTGATATCTACTGTCAAAATTTTGAGAGCTTTTCTTCTTCGCATAGTCCAAGGGATAAAGCGATCGTCTTCTAGATCGGATTCCTACAGTTGTAATTTTCCCAGAAACACAACAAATAAAGAGAATTTCTTTATGGAAAACCGGCATATCATCAAACACTTAGACTAGGAACTGATACGTGTCCGACACGGACAAGAAACCAAATGCAAATGACACCAAACCTTTACTACAGATAGGAGACACCTAGATCTAGGCTACCATGTAAGAAAAATAGAATTAAATAACCATTTGAAGGGTTTACCTATAGGTTGCAAAGATCAAGAAAAAGCCCCAAATCAAACGGTTCCCGTTGCTAGCCAAATCCTCCAAATTGCTCAAAAATTGAAATCACTCTCCATGACATCAAATAGAGGGTGATTAGAAACTATTGTAAAAGATTTGGATCAAAAAGGATTTAAAATATAATTAATATAAATTTGGGAAAATGGAGATTTACCTTTCCTTTCAAGAAGTTGGTTGAGCACAAAAGAGGCAAGAACAAAGAAAATGAGATTAATAGAGGGAGATTCCTAGGTTGGCCGACCATGTATGGTTTAGGGTTAGGGTTTTACTAATGGGCCTATGGGCTAAGTTCCATAAGTCATGAAAATAAAATCACAAGTCATAAGTCATTGCACCTATTCTTAATTCCTCCTATTAAAACTAGTTTCTAAGTGACTAAAATAGGGTTGACTTAAGTTAGACTAGGGTCACACCATGCTAACCAAGTCACCATAGCTAGGGTCAACTTCTAGGTCAGTCTACAAAGTCTCAATTAACTAAAGTCAAAAATAGAAATCACCAATTCAATAAATCAAAATAAATTCAAAAATTCACCAAATGACCAAAATACCCTCAAGCTAAATTGTGGTAGTGACATGGAACAATTAGTTTTCAAAAATAAGGAGGTTTGATAGATCAAAACCCAAGAAAACCAAAAATGACCAAAACTTAGATCTACAAGAAAATATCCACCAAATTAAAAAATGCCAAGTTCTAAAGTGTCTTGAAATCATGTGGGAAAAACAATAGAACAAGTAGAAATGGGTTCTCTCATGAAGCAAGCTTGCACTTACCTAGGGTTTCTTGGTAGGTGGAAAGAGTTATGAGGAAGAAGAAGAAGTATGAAGAGTAAAAAAAAGAGAGAAAGTAGTTGGGGGTTTATAAAGAGAGGGGATGGTTCAACATGGTGAACCAACCATCAAAATAAACCAAACCAAGCCATCCATAACAAGTCAAGTTGGACCAAACCAACCCAAGGTCAACCCTAGTCAAGATACATCAAGGCAAGCCATAAAGAAATACGGAAATACATTAAATAAAATACGGATTGAAATCCGTATACATACACTGGAAATACGTATAACGAAAAACGGGAGTGACACCGGACGAGTCTTAGAGTTTGTTGAACTTGAACTACTTGTGCTTTCTTTCAATCATAAATCTCGCGTACTTATAATTTTGGATTATCTTTACTGATGATGCTATTATAGCCTATTTTTGCAAGATTATCCTTTATCGAGCTTGTTCAAGACATATGTTTATTGGGGACGTCCACTAACATATTGTCTAATTAGAATCAGTGTATTATGATCTGATCAACCATAGTGCACTTGGTTCGCTTTTCATATAACTATCCAACATGGATTGAGATATAGTTGACAAATATACTTGCCCTCTAGGATCTCATCCGCAACTGCCTTGACAACTCTTCTTGAATTTTCAATCGCCCTTGGAACCCTGTATTCGCAATTCGATTCCCTCTCCCTTAAACTCCTTATTATTTTTCCGCATTTGATTATTTCGAAAAAACAAATGCTCGTATTTGAGGAAGAATAGACATAGAATGTTTCCCTTAGTTTGCCATACCTCCTACGGCCATGAAAGCTATTTATACGCAATTATTTTTCATCTATTTTGAAATTGGAGAAACGATCTTCAAACTTGATCCATATCTACCGTATCACGTTATCTATTGCATCGCGTATTATTCCCTCATAATCAAAGCCCAAGCACGATATCACGACCTTGAAATTCTTTTAACTTCATCTTGACTTAGTTTTTAGTTCGAGAAAGGAAATTCTGAAGAGTATAGCTTGTAAGCCCTACTAAAATTTTAGGATTTACTAGGTTCAGCGATTGATTAGGATAAGTTGGTTCCCACTATGATGATAAATTAGTGCCTCATGGACACCCACTTTTTATTTAGATCATTTGGTGTTCCCTACCGTGACATTGATATTCGAAGCATAATACTAGCTGTTACCTTCCAACAAATTCCATATGTAAGACCTAGACGAGTCCACCTTCATTTAGGCATATCATGTCCCACTCAAACACGTCCCCTTGTACTCTATTTTTATGATGCGACTTTCATGTCAAAAATGGCTAACTATAACCCTTACCGTAATACCAATGTATTATCCGACTTCAATTAGAGACCCAACCTCGACTCAAATCTTTCGACCCAATATATGATCGTGATCTACTCGAAGTCCACTACACACATGCCACTAGTGTGTCACTCAATTGAGTTTCCGCGTGCTACTTAAACACAAAAGTCACAGAAGACGCATTTTTGGGCTTAAGGATCCTAGTTAACCAATCCGATTAGAAATTAGCCCAACCACTTGAGATGGAACCTATTCTAGGTTACCCTAACCTAATAGGAATGATTCAGATTGATTTTATGAAACATTGTCCAGCCAATATAGATAAAACCCAAGATTCATTCAATCAAAGATTGATGTTTTGATCAACCCAGCCTTATTACCAGCTAGAATAACTCGGAGCAGGTTGACTAGACAATCAGTAGAACCTTAGCAGCAACATAGAGCAATCACATAGATCATTTTCCTAGATATGCCATTTATTGTTAAGATACTAGTTGATAATGGAGCAACACCCTTAATAGTGAGTTGTCCTACTTAATATAGTTGACCCATTATTTTCTAGAAAATACTTAGACTTATTAGTTAGTAGTAATATCGCAAAGTACTTCCTTTGATGCTATTAGTAGCATTAAATCATAAACGAGTAAGCTTGTACAAGCAAGAAATTAGGGATTTAGACATCCAAGGTACTTCTTGACGGACTATAGAAGTCGTTGCCCTCGACTATAACCTTGCATAGGCCGTAAGAAGAGTTAAACATGCTACCCTCGACTCGTGTGTCATTATTGCAAAACTAAGGAATGCAAAAATGGTATATACAACCACTTCTCCAAAATTGCTCAAATCAGTGGCACGAGCTTCCGACATGACTTCTCTTCGTATTGTATATCGTTTCTAGTCTATAGTGCGGCTATTCCAACATTCCAGGTACAAGGATCGCGACCGTGCTTCTTCAAATCCCATTCTATCGTAGAATCGTGTCTTAGTTTTAACTTCGAGAACGAGAGTTTTTGTAGCGCATAAGATTGCAAGCCTCTCTAAGAAACATCGGGTCTTTGAATTAGCATGCGATTAGAATGGATTAGCTCCAATTTAGTTAATAAGTCAGTGATTCATAATGTCCACTCCTATCCGTATCATTTGATACCCTCTACCGTGACTTTGATATTTGAAGCACAATACTAGACTTTTCCTTCCAATAAAGTTCACAATCACGAACCAGACCAGTCAAGCTACACACATGACACCCGTATCCCACACTAGTACACCTTCTTATGCTCCATTTATGTCACGATATGCACGCTGTATAGGTCATCTAGAACATATAACATCTAACACAATGAATATAACCTATCATCTCCGCATGAAGGAATATATAATCATAACTCAATCACATGAATCAAAGGAAGATAAGCACGAATATGATAGCGATAAAGATGAAATAGATAGTCTGAAATAGTAGCAGAGTCACACCCACAAGTTCAGAATTTAAAGATATAATACAAATCCCAAATAAGTACTACAGATCCAAAGTATCAAATCGGGAATACAAGTCCATAAAGCCTAACTAAACTAAGTTACTACTGGCAGTGCATCCTCTACGAGCACTGGCTTCACATGCAGATCCTGATCAAAGTCACCCTCTATCCCAAACCCTTAAAAGGTCGTGCAATCAGCATCTAAGTCCTTTAAAAATAGTTATCTAGTCAGGATTGGAGCAAAGTACAAACGCCAACAGCAGTTCCAATAAATTGACAAATTCTATAAGAAACAGTTGTAATAAAATATGAGACATAATATCAAGACTGGAAGTAAAATAGTACAAGGTAAACAGAATATCATGTCATGGTGTGAGATATATGATAAAACTGGAATGTAAAGTGATACAGGCAGATCAGTGGTATAATATAAATATAAACAGTGCCTTGAGATATTAGAACGTTATGTGATCGGCTTGGGTCCCGATCAGGCTGTTCTATTTGACCAGCTATGCACAAGTACATGTATAGAGGATCATGCCGGCTAAAATGGAAAGCTATGCATAAGTAGTAACAGGTCCGGCTACACCCTACGTATGGTGAGGGTGAAGCTATGCACAAGTAGTAAACAGGTGGGGTATTGATCACATAACCTCTAATAACTCCCCAATATTCGAATAGTATAATGGATCCAACCATGACACGTTATGACACAGGATTCAAAGAGCAGGGGGCCAGCCCACTCCCAAATCGGTGTCCATACAAATACATGAAACAATATTGAACATTGTACCAGTATACCAGGTTAACCGAAAATAATATTCATGACGGGATCCGACGTATACTAGTCCGTGTATCCTCGTGTCGAGAATCAAGTAAAATATGACAACTGAACAGATATAGGAAATATCAAAGCAGCAAAAACTATCATAGAATGTACTCGCCCTGCAGTCCTGAGCAGTCAATATAAAGCGAGGCTCAAAGTGGAGTCACAGACCTATAGATGAGATATACATATGTTAAAGAGGGTTTAACACTGTTAGACATGGTTTTCTAGTACGTGATATGTAATCTAGGTCAAGTGTTGAATCACAATTGACTTTGGTCAACTGGTCAAACCCTAGTCAAATCTAGGTCAAATATTGACCCACAGTTGACTTTTGATCAACTGGTCAACCCTGGTCAAATCCTAATCAAATCTAGGTCAAATATTGACTCAAGGTTGACCTTGAGTCAAAATAGTCAACCTTGGTCAACCATGGTCATTCTAGGTCAAGCTAACCTATATCAAGACTTTACCTTCCTAAACACTCTAATTTAGGCTATTAGTAACCATTACCCTATACCTAGATAGCACATTACCTATTCCTTAGCAAAAAGGTAAACCAATACCTAGATGTTTAGGTAATACCCAAATCTTAGTTACTAAGGAAACCCCCATTACCTAGGCTAAAGCTAACCCATATCCCTTAGTTAATATAGGTAACATCCTATACACTAGCTATTAGGTAACTATATACCTAGACTAATAGGTTATCCAAACTTTAACTAATACCCTTTCCCATTTATCCCAATTGATAGGTCTAAAGCCATACCTTAGCTAGATTTAATACTTAACATATCTATATCTCTAAATCTGGTAATTCTTATTACCCAATACCCTCCTTGCTGCCCATTCATTCCTCTAACTCTCTAACGCTAACCTATGCTAACATATACTAATTTGCGTAAGCTCTCTAATCTAACCCATATCCTAACTGAACTAACATCTAACTCACATGATGTCACGCCCCAGAACCAGAATGCTGGAGAGCGGTGGACGGACACAGCCAGCTACGTATATTGAAGTGCAACCAACCTCACAATTGGTCACGACTGTCTAGATGCATGAGGGTTTATCTACAAGCCATCAGTCTCTTATGGTCAAGAACAAGTCTAGTATCTCAATCTCAAACAAACAAATAAATGTTAAAAGATGTTAGATCATCAGACATACAAAGTAAGGCATCGCAGATATTGCATATTCAGATGATCATGAAGCTAGTCATACAAAATACGAAGACTAGCAAAAGTTAAGTCATACATGATCAACCCTAGGATTTGCCAATCATGTAACAGCCCTTAAGTATCACTCAAAAATAAAGTTTCAACACGAGCTAACCCGTACTCAGCGGCTAAACGCCTCAAAAGAATAAGTTATATTAGTATGGGAGAGCAAAATAAGAAAACCCACTCGTTGCCATGGTTATGCCTGGTGTTCACTATCTGGCTGAAAGGCAGGTAGATCCTCGGGTATCAGTCTAAAATTTGTACATACAAAACCAGCTGGGTCAGACCCCAGAAAGAGCAAGTGCCACAAGGGAAGCTCCACTTAGGAACTAAAACCAGTATAAAATGAATAGAAGAACTGATAATGAACATAATTAAATAACTTAAAGAACCTGCTTTAACGAATTATACTAGCTTGCATTAAGAAGACAAGAGGTGGAATATAATTTCCATGTTAATCATGAGACAATCATTCAGGCACGGTCAATCAAGTCCTACGGCTTTCTATCATTAGCTAACTAGGGTTGTCACAGGCCTAGTTACTAACAAGATATAGTAGAGATGTTCCCGCAGTTACAAACCCTGCAGACTATCCAGGTTATCCAGGCGGAGTTACAATGGTTACATGAGTTACACTATTACTGGTGTACTTTAGTACTTATGATTTAAGAAGTGTAACACATGACAATGTGTGAAAATGTGCCCTACTCGTCGACAGGCTACAAGTCCACAGGTGTGGCCGGGATAATGGGATTGCCTGTAACTGAGAAATCTCTCTATATAAACTACTTGATCCATCTAGTCATTAACCTAGTCAGATTCATTATGAATCCCTGACCGTGGTAACTAGGAATCCATGTCTTAGACATGATGTAAGACGAGATAGGTAGCTTGTACAGACATAATCAACCATGGAGTCAAGGCAAGAGTTACACTAGCAAGACAGGAATAGTTGTTGCAACAACAATCAAGATTATATATATCATGTCAGGTTTACTGGTCATGTCAAAAGTACTTGTTAGGAGTGTGCCTCGACGGGCCACAATCAAGATTATACAAGGTGGGTTCATGTTATCATGTTCAAGTCAAGGCAATAATCAATTCAAATCTCATCAAGCTCAAGTTCCGTCATGCATAGTATTAACAAGTTATCAAGTCGGGATCGTATTGTCATGTCGTGTTCAGGTCATGTGCTGGTTACCGTCAAGTACTGCCATGGTCAAGTTATTGGTTCCATGGTGGCTAGTAGTCAAAGTCGAGTCGTTACAAGATAGGCCAAGTATAGGGTACATGCATATAACAACACATTACAAGAGAACAAGCATGGAGATACACTGGTTATTAGGACGCACGATAATTAGCGCTGGGCCAAGTGGCGTGCGACCGAAGAGCACGGCTGCTAAAGAGCGCACGTCCAGAATAGCACGACAATAAGGAGCACACGCATAACGAGATGGCATGGCGCTAAAGAGCGTGCGGTGCTAGGTGGCGCTTGGCGAGAAGCGCGGGGGTGGCAGTGCGCGACTGAAGAGCACGGTGCTAAAGAGCGCGCGACAAGAATAACGCGGTGCTAAGGAGTGCGCACACGCAACGAGATGTCACGACGCTAAAAAGAACGCGGTGCACTGCTCATCTTCTCCAACCAGCACAAAATGCTTAGTTGAATCCATGAACTTCAAAATGCCATAGCTCCTCCAAAATGAGTCAAAATCAAGCTTTTCAAAGGTCAAAATTGGATAGAACGAAATTTCCCACAACATGGAACTATTAGTTTTGAAAGATAACAAAGTTTAAGAGATCAAAACCGAGAAAACTATAAACTTAGATCTACAAAAATGTAACCATCAAAACCAAAATCTCCAAGTTCTAAAGAGGCTTAGAATCAAGCAAGGAAGACAATAGAACAATAAAATTTGAGATCCAGCATGAAGCAAGTTGCACTGCCTAGGGTTGGTGGTGGAGTAAATGAGGAAGAAGATAAAGAAGGTGTAAAAATAATGAGAAATAATAGAGAAGAGAGAGAAGTTAGTTTATATATCAACTCTTCTTATCTCAAACCCAACCAAAACAAACCAAGCCAAGCCAAGTCAAGCCGAACCGAACCAAGGGCAAATTAAACCAAGACTAGGCTAAACAAGACAAGTCAAAATACGGGTCACCTGATAAATGTCAAAATTTTGTACACGTATACTGAAAATACGTATAACAGAAAACGGGAGTAACACATGAATCTGACACATACAATTTCCTGACACCAACTAACCCACTTGATACAAACACTAACACATAACCTAACCTATTAAACCCAAAACTATACTGCACTGCACTGCTGCTGCCTTACATTGCTGTAAATGCAGCTGCTACTGCCTCCTGCATTTGCCAAAGCTACTACTGCCTCCTGCATTTGCCAAAGCTACTACTGCCCTGCTTGCTGCTGCTGCTAAGCCACCTTGCTTGCTGCTGCTGCACTGTAAGTTAAGCAAGCAAAGCTTGCTACATATGCTATGTAAGTAAATGCAAGCCCAGCCTTGCTAACTGCCATGCTCTGATACACTCAGTATCCAACCAAGATACCAACTATCCTCTAATATCTAACTTAGATATTAATATCCTAACACTCTATTCACAAAATCCTAATACACTAACATATCAAATACTAACATACAACTAAGTCAAAACCCCAAAACTCTTAATCTGAACTAACCGTTTAACTGAAACTAATATCTAAACCCATATCCTAATATACTAACACCACCAATACTGATACATACAAACCAAGACACTAACATGTGCATGAACTAACCTATCCAAATGTGAGAACTCTCAGATCTCTGAGCTAACTGAAACCAATCCCTCTAATAACCCCCTCACACAGAAGGAATAGCTAAGATACTAACATCTGATACTTATACTCCAAATTAGGATACTAACATGTGCATTTTTAATCTGAACACAATTCTTAATCCCTGAAACAAATCCTAAATACTATGACAAATCCTATATTCTGAAACCAAATCCTATACCTTGAAACCAAATCCCAAAATAAGATACTTACAAATATGATACTCTAGCACAAGACACTCCGTCTCTCACATTTTCTACTGAGACATGGACCAACTTTGGTCAACTCAAGGCCTAATGGCCAATGTGGCCAAATGCCAAGTCTGATACATACTAATACAATACTCTTCACTCATTCGCACATCTCTCTCACTCAAATCACTCATTCACTCATTCACACATGACACAAACTCAAGGGCACTCAAATCACTAGCCACTAGGACACTACTACCCGATATATTTGCTCAGAGGCCTGTGGCCTAGGCTAAGATACTAGCCAAATGCCAAACGACTCGACTCATTCTCTGACACTCTCTGATACTAACTATTTAACACACACAACCACTAACTAACTTAAGGCACTTAGTCCTTAACACTGGGCTATGCTTGTATAGGCCTAATGGCTCATGGCCAAGTCAAGGCACTGGCCATTGCACTCGACCAACCAAACGGGAAATGGACCCCTACTGCCACATGAGCTCTAAATGAGGTTGGCTATGGCCCTTACCTCTTTCCGATCAGTTATAGGGAATGGGGTTCCCTGAACCCTCAAGAGGATGTCCCCCTTCACTGGCTGCACCCAATTTTGATACCACTAAACACACTCTAATATTCTGAACTAACAAATCCTAACTTATATCTGATACTTTCTAAAACTAACCAATTCCTTAATACACTAACCCACACCCACTTACCCATGGCCAAAGGCCATCTGCCCTGTTGCCACTGTTCTATGGCAAAGCTGAACCCGAGCCCCTACTCCATCTGAAAATGACCTGATGGCCAAGGGCTAATGCCATAGCCAATGGCCAAATGAGCAGGGACATACTGCTGTAAATGGCTATGTGAAGCCATTGCTCTTACTGCACTCACTCATATTCTAACTTTGATACCTTGGGATACTCTATTGGGGATATTCTAACTTAGGATACCAACTAAAATCACCTACAAAAGCCAATTCATAACCTTCTAGCTGATACCTACACATTAACTAAACTAGCACTCAAATGGTCAAGGGCCAAGTGATTGGCCAATGGCCAAAACCACATGGCTAAAGCTCGAGTAGTGGCCTTCCCTAGCCAACTGGTAACATCAGTGAAACAATGGCCAAATGGCTAAGCCACCGCCTGAGCTTCCAAGCGGTGGTCAGGCCAACCAAATGACCTATAGCTCACTGCCTAGCCCGACCCCCATTACCTCACACTGTCATAAACCACTGACAGTGAACAACCACTCAAAACCCAATACACATCAAACATGTATATACATCCTTCATGTTCACTTGACAGTGAACTAACTCCTCTCACCCAATACGAACACATACACACAATATATAACATACATGTATATAATACATAGAGTAGTACATATATATATATATATACATATATATATATATATATATATATATATATATATATAGGAAATCACTAGAAAAATAATTAGGAAGCCTAACTAATGAATAACTTATCCAAACACATGCTCAAAACTGAAAACAAATCCACAAATAGCCTATTAGGCATTTCAACAAACACTTGGGGGCTCTCCTCGAATTTCTCCAAGGATGGCATAAAACCCCATGTGAAATGTATAAAAAAAAAGATTAGAGCCTTGCTCACCTCTCCAAGGGTACCCCTAACCAATATGGGTGTTCCTACAATGTGTCATGCATGAAGAAGGAGCTAAAACTATAAAAATGCAAAGGTTTTACCTATTGGGTGGTTGATTTCCCAGTGTAGTCTCTTATGGATGCTCTTGTGTCAAGTTGGACACAATTTAATCCTCCTTTGGACACTTCTCCAAGAGCTCCTTGGTCCCCAAGCTCCTAGCCTTGTAGAATGAAGGTTTTGGAAGAGTTTGAATTTGGTAGAGTTTCAATGGTAGAAAATCCATGGAAATGGAAGGGGGCTCCTTCTAGGGTTTTGTGGAGGCTCTTTAATGAAGAAGAAGATGACTTAATGGCTCTTAATGACCAGCCAAGTATGGAAGCCCTAAACCCCTCTAAAATATCTATTTTTCTCTCTCAAGTCATCATAAACACTCCCTAAATTAAAGGGTTAAATGTGCACTAAGTGTGGGATTAATTTCTAGTCTAAACCAAGTCTAACATGACTTAAATGAAGCTAGTTGTGATCATCCTAGGTTGTAGGCTCAAGTGGTCATGTCTAGTCTAGTTGGGTTTACAAGTTAAGGTTCAATTAAATAGGTCAGTCAACTAATAATTGCCACGATCATATTTAATTAATAAAAAAATATCCACTATATAAATAATACAAAATGACAAAAATAACCCTATTCCGAAAATGTGGTAGTGACAATTTAATTACCCCACATGTATGACATATTTTTCTTAGAACAAACCATAGATGCCCATTTTTGTTCCATTTGATTTTAAACCTTGCAAATATCGACCCATTCTCGTAACTAAATTGAATACCCATGATCCATGCAAGACACAACACACCTATGAGGTAGGCACTCCACCCAAGCAAGCACATACCTCATACACAACACCAAAACATCCATCCCGCACACACTAGTCATTATGACTTTAAGAATCAAAACACTTACCTAATCATATTTTATATAGCAAGGTTCTGCACTTGTTAAAGATTCTCATCTCTTGGTCATAAATTTTCTTTCCCTAAGTTCTTCAACCTCACTTCTCAGCTACCCATGTTAGTCGAAAAGTGAAATCCCTTGAACCAACACATTTTAGTGATATTCGAACAAGAGATTCCTACCATATTATTGAAAGCATGGCCGATAGGAATGATGTTAGATTATAATGGCCCTCCATAGAAGTTATTGACCAAGAACACCACGACAATATCTATGCTCACTTAGAATCCTAGACTGCGGTTAGAAGTGTCCAATATTCTCATGCCGCTCTTTAGAAACTGTCCTATTCAGAAGTCTGGTAACTACGAATTTAACGGTTAGCCAACTTCTATAAGTTGGGTAGAGCCTTGAACTAAGAATCACCTATTTTGTAGAATATGACGTCAATTGGGTTCATACGATAACCACCTCCACCACCCTTTTGGAAATCAAGTTATGATTCAAAGTACCTGCTCTCCTTTTTGTATAAAATCCCGTATTCTTGATACTAAGATTATTTTTAATTTTGAGGGCAAAAATTTTATAAGTTGGGTAGGATGTAAACCCCCTAAATTTTAAATTTTTTATTAATTTTTTAATATATTTTACAGTATTTTATTGGACCTTTTAATTTTAGATTTTGTTAGTATTTTTGGTAGCAAGCTAAATGCTATAGTATATGTATACATAGATAAAACTTTGCAAGTTTAGGAACTAAATATTTCGAAAAAATAATTTATTATTTTAAAAAATCTCTTTTAGGAATTTTTATTTGAAATTTATAGTATTGTCCATAATTTTAAATAAATTTGTATTTAAATAGTAATTTTTGTTAATATCAAAGGAAGAAAGTAGCTGCTACATCTTATAAAAATATAGGTAAATATTGTGCTAAATACTTACTAGAATATTTTAGAAATATTTTGGAAATTTTAGAAATTTTTATTACTACATTTAGATTTATTAGTGTATATGTGTATATATATATATATATATATATATATATATATATATATATATATATATATATATATATATATAAATATATATATATATATATATTTTATATATATATATATTATATATATATTATATATATATATATATATATATAGTTATAAAAAAATAAATAAATAGAAAGAGATTACTATGTGAACAGTACCCTACCCTAGGGTACTGTTCACCTTCTCCGAAAGGAAGGAACCCAAGCTAAGCTTAAAGAACAGGCCCAAAAGCCAATTCAAAGATTCGAATTGAATTTTATTCAATTTAGATCAAATTTTGCGTTTAAATCCTCATTGAATCCTCTTCGGATTAGATCACATCTTAGGCTGATTCGACAAAGATTTAAATTCAAGTTTAAACCAGAATTTAATTGCATGGAAAATTGAGTTTGAGATCGATACATAAATATCACAAATTTCGGATTTCTTCAAACACCCATCGAAAACTCTTTCGTAAACACGATCACCCGAACCTGGGAGAACCCACGACCATGCACGCGACTGTCTGACCCCTGTGCAGCCTCTGAGCTACTGCAGACCACCACCAGACCGCCATCCGAAGGCCACCTCATAACTCACAGCAGCAGCAACAACAGCCGTACACCCCACTTCGTGACCAGTTATTTCCCTTACCTCTCGATCAATTCTTAAATCAATTGTGCAGGTACGTACAAGTTATAACCCTCTACAAAGTCCTTTAGTTAGTTTAAATTCACACTACTTAGATTGATCAAAAATATCTGGGTAAAATTGAAGAAAAGATGTTCAAAACTGAAAATCATGACAGTCTAAACCCCCAACTTGGGAGGGCAATTACTGTTAGTTTAGACAAAATTTTAGAAAACTACTTGAAGGCAGTCATAGACAACATATACGATAGTAAAACCTTTTTTATAGATTTTGATTTCATTAAGTGGGTGTAGAGTTATTCGATTTCTAAAATCAACAAAAATAGTGTTTCAAAACAATAAGTTTTTAGAAAAACTTACCGATATGGCGTGTGCTCCGACAAATCGGGCGATGTAGTCATAAGCTATAAGCATCAAAAGATGTGTATCGATGTTGTCGACGTGTGGTATTCGACGGAACTCGATTTTGCTATGTATGCACGACGAAATCGAGGCAAATTCGTCGAGATACCCCGTATCGGCCCCTTGCAAACTAGCCCATAACTTTGTACACGTTCATTATATCAAGACAAAACTTATGCCAACAGGACCGTGTTATTTTTCTGGTCCTGTGTGCCAAGTTTGGTCCAATTCTGAGAAGGTCAACCGAAATGCTATTTTGGAGGGCATGCGATCCGATCCGACGAGCGAATTTGTGCATGGCCCACCAGAATCCAACTTTGGACATATTGTTGGATTGGTATCATTAAATCGAACCTATAGACATATAGTTTGATAACTTTAGAGATAGTAGGTACTGGCACGCTATTCGGTGCAAAACACATCCAACGGTGGACATCATTTTGACCAAAAATTACGATTTTACCCCTGTGTCCAGAATTGAACTTTTGGATAGGCATTTTTAGACATTTGTTTTATACCAAAAATGTTCATGATGTTTATTTCAGCATCCGAGGGCGTTTGCGGGATGTGACCTTTAATTGCTTCAGTGATTTGACGATTCGAGCTACTGGATACGTCGTTTTGCACACAACCTTAGGCAAGATACCTTGCCATTATACTCTGTTATTTATTACCATTTTATTTTTGTCATTTTGTTTAGTTTATTCTCATACTGTCTATTTCTATCATACTGTGTGTCCAAGACATACTTGGGTGCGAGCGACTCTATTAGTTGTTTTTATGACTTTACTCTATTTTTATGCATATGGACTTAGTACTAGATGACCACCCGCTAAAATAAGGTATTGGCATATCTCATATGGCCTTGACACTTTCTTTACCCTGTGTTCTGAGTCACATGTAGGACACGGACTCACGTAGTCGGATGGCTACCGATACGTATGAGACGTGCGACGGTTAGGGAATAACTGCCAATAGAATTGCATGACTAGTAGACTTTGGCAGTTAATAGCGGTTCATGTATGTTATGGAAATAACATAGATAGGCATTGGGTGGGAAGAACAGTTCCTTGACGTATAGGCCACATATGCACTTACCATTATAACCTGAAGCTTCGCCGGAGACGCAGGTTCACCCTAATATTACTGATTCCCTCTAACGTTCATGGGACATTACGAACATATTCTATTACTGATTCCCTCTGATGTTCATGGAACATTACGGACGCATTCTATTACTGATTCCCTCTGACATTCATGAAGCGTTATGGACGTAGACACCTGGTTCCCAAAGAAAAGGGACGATGCCAATCCTATATAGCCAGAGTGCCCATATGTTAGAGGTTGTTCTTAATTGCATAATCACTATAGAACGGTTTGGCACCCTGTTGCATGCGTCTTTAATTTATCTTACAGTTTATATGGTATGTTGTTTCTTGTATCTTGTTACGTCCCTCTGAGGACCTGGTAAATTCTCCAGGTGTATGTGCTTTTATAATTTTTTGCAGGTGTTCTAGCCAAGGCCGTGATCTTCTTCATTCTTTCGAAGAGGATTGCTCTTGGGTCGTCTTACTACTTTTACAAATTCTTTCATTGTATTTTTTCTTCTCATTTTAAATGGTTGGTAGTGGATTTGTCTCCGCCCAACATTATGTACAAAAGGACAAATTTAAAGTTAATTTTATGATATATTTATTCTCTTATTCGTGGATGAGATTAGTTGTCATGGTTTACTATATTTGACAGATTACGTATATTTACTATACAGCTGGCATGTCTATGTACCTAGTCCTACGTACTTTAGGACTGGAACGTTACAATCCTACTCTATGGCTCTGATTTGATGGTACCCAGACTGCAAATCGATCTTCGAAAATATAGCTCTCCACTAAGCTGGTCGAACAAATTATCTATCATGGGTAAATGATACTTGTTCTTCACGGTCACCGTGTTAAGCTGACGATAGCCAATGACCATACGCGATGAACCATCCTTCTTCTTCACAAGAAGGGCTGGAGCTCCCCAAGGTGATCTACTTGGACGAATGAATCCTTTGATTCTAAGCTCCTCAATAGACTGATACAGTACCAACAACTCTGAAGGAGACATCCTGTAGACTCTTGCTGATAATAGCTCTGCTCTCGAAATTAAATTAATATAATACTCGATCTCCCGAACTGGAGGCATACCGGGAAGTTCCTCAAGAAATATATCAAAAAACTCATAAACTACTATAGGCAACTGTACCTCCTCAGCTACTACCATCCACACGACCTCTGGTGAAGAGTCCACCTCGCCTCTAGAGAATGAGAACTGCTCCTCATCCAGAACACGAAAGATAACCTTGCCAGCATAAAAATCTATCGTAGCATGTCGAGCACTCAACCAATCCATACCTAGGACGACATATTAATCGCCCATAGGAAACTCTATCAGCCTTGCGAAAAACTCCCTATCGTACACTATGACTCTATACGAGGCATAGACTCGGTCTACTCCTACTAGACCGTTACTAGTAAGTATATTCAACCTCACTGGTAAAGACTCTGGCTCCAAACCAACTTGTGTCATAAATCATGTAGATATAAATAAATACGAAGCACTATAATCAAATAAAGCTGAAACTGAATGAGAGTGAACGAGAATGGTACTTGCGACCACCTCCCATGCTGCTAGCACTTCCTCGATGGAAAGCATGAAAGCCTGACCATGACCTCTCGGCGTCGGACCCCTCTGTTGCTGGCCTCTCTGTCTCTGAACCTGAGCATACTGCTGAGGCCGCTACTGCTGTAACTGCTGGGACTATGTCGGTAATATAAGCCCCCTAGATTTTTAGAGTTATTATTATTTTTAATATAGTTATTAATAGATAATTTTTTCTACTATTATTTTAGATCATAATATATATACTTCTCTATAACTTTGATTTTTGGAGCAATAGAAATGCCAATTTCTAGAAACTTCCTCCATGACTTTTTATCTAGACAAGTTTAACTTCATTTTGATATATCATGTCATACTCAATTATGATATCTTGTGTTCTATTTTTGTCGCACAAATTTTGGGTCAAATTAGGCCAAAAGATTATCTACCGTAAAACTCGTCGTAATTTCCAACTTGATTTCAGGACTCGATATTGATCCAACCTAAATGACCTAATATATAATTTTGACTTTTTTTAAGCCTACTACACACATACCTATGGTGTCCCACTCAATTTAATTCCTATATGCTATTTATTTTCAAATGGCACATAAGACCCGTTTTTTGTCATTTCGGTATTTAATTCTCTTAGAAATAATTTCCGGACTTAACCCTAGTCAACCTAACCTAGTGGGGACCACTCTAGTGTGTCAACTCATGGAAGAATACTATTAAATTGATTTAAATCAATTATGAGAATCCATGTCCTCAAATCTCCACTACTTTGACCAAAGTCAAATATCATATTCAAGTATGGAAACCCTTTTCTACTCCAATTTAAATTGATTGATTGGAGGACCAAATAAACTCCAAATCTAATTAGACCAAAACCTATATTTCCAAAATTCATTGAGGAACAAACCTTAATATATACCTCTCCTTCATAGCCGCCCACCTCTCTCCTATATTGCAAAACATGACCACTCATTACTCTTTGGCCGTAACCACAAAGCCAAGGTCGGCCACCTCCAACAACCCAATTTGCCAACTTCCATGCCATCCACCACCTCTCTTGCACACCTCTCGACTTACTCCACCATCCTAGAAACTCTTGGGAGCACCACGTTGCCTTCGGGGAGAGATCCAAGTCGTTGAAGACACTAAAAACTTGTTGTTTTGCTTTGAAATTCAACAGCAGGTTGTTGACTTGTAAAATAGGTTAAAAATAGTTTTCCTCATCTATTTTGCCTCAGACCAAGTTTAATAGATATCCTACATGTCTACTTTCATGTCCAGTCGCTAACTCACACCGTTCCACTACGTTTGGCCGTGACGTCCGTTACACCGAAACATGTCCAGAATTGACGAATTTCGGTGTGGAGACTTTCCCGACGACTTCAAACCCCGTTTGATCTCAACAAAACCTTGGTAAGATCTCTAAAATATATATCTATCATCTAGAATCCCTGTTCAAGAATATTTGCTGCTCTTTCATGTTGATATGCTATCACTTTGCTTCTATCAAATTTCGAACACCGACATACCGCTCAAATTCAATCTTTTTGATTCCAAACTTTCGTAGGATTTAAATATAATATAAATCTAATAAATTTAGATGAAAAATCACATTTAAATCTAATTATTCTGATTTATTCTAGAATAAATATTTTCCATATTTTTTTATGAATTGTTGCTCCCGAATTGAATTTCTATGTGGCATGTTGTGTTGATACTTTAATATAGCGAATTAGCGTGTTTCTCTAAAAAGATATTTATATAAAACATATTCAGAATTATTTACGATATTTTGCAGAAATTATAAGTGTATATTTTTAGTATATAATATTATATAATGGGTTGCCATATATAGAATATTGTATCTTTAAATAGTTTAGACTAATGGACTAATTTTTGTGACTAGTTTAGCCTAATAAGGTAAGTATATATAAGGTAAGTATTATGGTGATATTTATTTAGTTTATTTATATCGTCTAAGAGTTCGTGATCACTTGTCTACAGAGGTTGAAGCCAGACCGATACTTTTTTCCTTTGTCAAAAATCCAGGCAAGATATCTTGCTACTTTTCTTGTACTTTATAAATACATGGATTATTGTTGTGCTAGAAGTAGTTGTGTTAGTAGAGTGTGTCCAAGTATGACTTGGGTGCCATCGATGTGGTTGTTGATGCTTGTGTACGTCTGTTTGACTTACATATCTAGGAGACATATCCGGATTGTGTGAAGTTGTTTTTAAATGACTTCTATGCCTTGTCACATATCATACACGGCATAGTAAGTTAGATTACGTTGTTTTGGCACAACCTTACGTACTTGGCTCGCTACCGATACAGGCGGTTCGTGTGATAATACATATATTAATTAGATTGAGTCTAGTTAGCAACTTGCATAGAGATATGGATTGCCTGAGTCATGGAATCGAGTCATGGATGTGGTTCGTACAGGAAATTGAAGGAAAGACTATTAGTAGGCGTATGGGACAGACACTTGCATATCAAACTCATTGTGCCATGTTATAGGCTATATTAGTGGATATATCCGGCAGCGGCCCCGGACTAGTCTCCAGTATGGTTGGGAGGTATGCTAGTATATATTTTAGCATTGGTTGACGCTAATGCTACTCCCTTACCTACCCATACTATAATGTCTGTTGTTCGTATTACGTATCTTGGTATACGTGTACGTATTTTATCTTCTATCGTATGATTCCTTGCTTGGCTTATCTTGGCATTTCATGGCTTGGTTTACCTTGGGTTGGTTCGACTAGGCTTGGTTTTCCTTGGTTCATCATGAACCAAAGGGAGAACCCCTACCTACCATCACCACTACCATTTATTAATCCATTCCCTCATTCTCTCTCTTCATTACTCTTCTTCTTTCCCTCCATTAACTCCTCACCTACCTGAGAGAGAGAGAGGGAGAGCTTAGGCAAGTGCACCTTGCTTCATGGAGGAACTCAAGATTTATTGTTCCATTTTCTTCCTTGCAACATTCTAAGACTCTTCAGTGCTTGGCATTTTCAATTTCCATGGCTAAATTCTTGTAGATCTAAGTTTATTTTATTTTCTGAATTTCTTGGGTTTTGATCTGTTTAATCTAGTTATTATCAAGTTTTGATGGTTCTATGTTGTAGAGAATTTCATTCTGCCCCATTTTGACCTATGGAAGTTCGGATTTGGACTTTGGATGGAGGATTTATGGATCTTGGAAGCATGGCTTCATGGTGTTCTTCCCCTCGGATGGAACGGAGGAGAAGAACAGTACTTGACCGCATTTCATGCGGCAAGTGCTTTTCCCTGCCGCATGGATAAATTCAGCCGCATGCACATCCTAGCCGCATGAGACCCTGAACCCCCTGAACCGCATGAACTTAGCCGCATAGCCTTATACGGCAAGTTCCATTCTTGGCCGCATGGAGTTTGGTCCACATGAAATCTTCCTGGCCGTATGAGATTCAGTCCTTCTTGGCAGCATGAAGTCTATCCAGCCGTATATGACTCCATCGGAACCTAGCCACATACGGCTGACCCTTTCCAGCCGCATGAGATGTTTCTCCCGCTGACCGCATACACCTCTGATTGAATCTTAGCCGCATGGGCTCCTAACTGAGCCGCATGCGCCCCTTCCCTTCCTGGCCGCATAGGAGTTAGTCCTTTGCCAGCCGCATAAGAGTCCATCCCCGCCAGCCGTATGAGAACCCTATTTCCTGGGCGCATAAGCGCATGCCCGTCCGGCCGCATAAGAACCCTTCCTCTAGCCGCGTGGGGCCCTCCCTTTCTGCTGGCCACATGAGACCCGACTCCTTGAGCCGCATGTGCCCTTGTCTCCCTGGTCGCATGCTCCTGTCCCCTCCCGAGCTGTATGTGCTCTCCTTTACTGGCCACATGGGATCCAGTAATCCTGAGCCGCATGGCCCTCTCATAAGCCCTGTGTATTATTATTATTATTACTATGGTTAACGCAGGTCTTGTGACCCTCACTGTGACTTGGGTCTCTTGATAGAATGCTTGCACTATGCTATTTTGTACATGTTTCCTGAACACGACAGTGACCTGTAGTGGTGCACTCTTGACAAGTAACATGACATGATAGTGGTCCGCCGTGGCGCACTCTTGACAAGTAAACCTGACATGATATATCTCGATAAGCTATTGCGACGGCTACATGACATGACCTGACATGACAAGTATAAATAACCTGGACATCGTGGGCGAATGTGCTTGTACAAATAAACCAGTATTGTCTTACATTATGTCTAGAACAGGGACCCCTGAGTACCACGGTCAGGGGTACCCACTGAAATGGACTATGGTTAATAACTAGAATAGTCATGAAGAGATTTTCCAGCTACAGGCAATCCCGTTACCTGGGCGCGCTTGGGATCTGTAGCCTGCCATCTTGTAGGGCACATTTCTCGCATACTGTCATGTGTTGCACCCTCTAAGTCACCTAAGGGTACATGCGTTTCCTAGACGATGTACCCACCTGAATTCAACCCCTAATATTTTGACTTGGATAACCTGGATGGTCTACAAGGCTTGTGGCTGTGGAATAATTTTGCTGCATCTTTGTAGTAACTAGGCCTGTGATAACCCTATTTAGTTAAAGTATCAAGCCGTACTTATTGCTTGGCCGTGATTGTTGAATGGGGAATAATCAGTCTAGTCTTGTCTTGATCTTGCACAAGATTGTTACATGTCCTGATTTTCTTATCTTGCCGATAAATAGGAGAAACCAAGTTATGTTCAGATGAAGGGTTACAACCCCAGTCCTTGTTTGGTTTAAGGGTTATAACTTGGTTATCTGAAGGGTTCCATGGTTATCTTACCGTATATCCTCGTGATGCTCTATCTCTCCAGTTTTACTATATTATTATTATATTCTGTGCTAATTGCTGGTTTTTAGTTTCTAAGTGAAGCTTCCTTTGTGGCATTTGCTCTTTCTGGGATCTGACCCAGCTGGTTTTGTATGGCCAGATTTTAGAGCAACTCCATAGGATCTACCGACTTTCCAGCCCGATGGTGACCACTAGGCGTAACCAGGGCAACGAGTGGGTTATTTTTGGCTCTTCCACTTTATTGTAAAGATATTCTTTTAAGGTATTTAGCCGGCAAGCACCTGTTCAGCTCGATTGCACTTTACTCACTGTCTACATACGGGCTGTAACATGATTGACAGATCCTAGGGTTGATCATGTATGACTAAACTCTTACTAGTCCTCACATTTTGTAACGACTAGCTTCATGATCAGCTGAATATGTAATGTTTGGGATGCCTTACTATTATATATTTGGTGGTCTTACATCTTGTAACATTTATTTACTTGCTTGTGATTGAGACACTAGGCTTGTTCATGACCTTAAGAGACTGTTGGCTTGTAGTTAAACCCTCATGTATCTCGACAGCCGTGACCGTATAGCGAGGTGGGTTCCTCTTAAATGTAAGTAGCTGGCTATGTCTGCCCCCGCTATCCAGTATTCTGGTTCTGGGACGTGACATGGTTTAAGTGGTGGCCCATGCAGGTCTTGTAAATCAAGATATGTGAGGGTTTACCAGATAGATGTCTCAATTCGTACTCGTCCTTGATCTCTGTTCGTACCCTCTGAATCCCTGAACTTCTTGTCCTGATTATATTCTTGTATTGTTGGTCTGTCTAGGTCATTCCTTATTGTTCCTTATGTCGTCTTCTTCAGCGGTATTGTACATGGCCCTGCCGATCAGCAAGGCGGAGTACCTCCCGTGGACCAGCAGCAACCTGGAGATCAGGCCCAGCATTCGGGAGTAGCCTCCAGAGTCGTGCCTATTGAAGGAGAGCCACCCGTCCAGCCAATTCAGCCTGCAGAGCCTGATAATGGCACTTTGGTAGGTCTCATCAGGACCTTGATAGCTTCCCAAGATCAACGAGGAGATGCCTTGCACCAGGCAGTGACCGATGCTCTGACCAGAGGAGGTCATCAGGGTAACAGCACGACCAACAGCTTCAAGCGCTTGAACCCTCCATTCTTTGATAGTAGCGAAGATGCTGTCGTCGCAGACGCTTGGCTACAGGATACAGAGGTGATTCTAGAAGCATCCAGGACCCCAGAGAATGAGAAGGTGGCCGTAGTGCGCCTACAGTTGTTAGATCTTGCCCGTAGTTGATGGGCGGCGCAGGCCGTTGGATTAGTAGCACCCATTGCTTAGGCAGTATTCAGAGAGAGATTCCAGACCAAGTACTTCGATGTTGTAGCTCGGTACGATCTACAGACGAGGTTCACCAATCTGAAGCAGATGGGCAGAACGGTCGACGAATATACGGCCGAGTTTTCCAGACTCAGTCGGTTCGCTCCCACTTTGGTGGCAACCGAGTATGATAGAGCCCAGCTATTCTAGCAGGGACTCCATCTCGAGATTTTATTGGCAGTAGAGCAGTTTGAGCATCAGACTTTTGATGCAGTATTGAAAGCAGCTAGGAGGCATGAGTATACCTCCCAGAGGATCGTGGATAGGGCCGGAGGTCGGAAGAGATCTCACGGCCAGATGAATCAGTCTTCAGCACCAGCCCCGGCTGTTCGGGCCTTGACCATTGGAGCTCCGAGGAGGACAGCCTCAGTGACGTCGGTTCAACATTCAGCCCCGACGTACCCTCAACCGCAGAAGCAGAATCACTCTTCCGCGGTGTGATGTTCTCATTGCGGAAAGCCCGGCCATGTGGTAGCAGAATATCGCAGGGCGCAGGGATTATACCTGGCTTGTGGAGCAGCAGATCATAAGCTTGGATCCTGCCCGAATAGGGGTAGTTCATCATTGTCCAACCTTTCTAGCTCTTCGGTGAGAGGACCTCCAGCAGCAGCAATATCAGCCTCAGAGGCCCTTACCGCTTCAGTCCCAGGCGTTTCAGCAACAACACCCCCCAACAGCATGCACAAGCCCAAGCCCTGAGTCAGAACAGGCAGCGAGGATTTCAGCAGAGGGGACCAGCACCCTGAGGGCATGGTCAGGCTTTGGTGATGACCGTAGAGGAAGGATTGGCACCAGGAGAGGTAGTGGCAGGTACTATTCTCGTCAATTCCTTTCCAGCTTCAGCTTTATTTGATTCTGGTGCATCACATTCATTTATGTCTGTACGATTTATGACACGGATAGGATTGGAGCCCGAGTCATTATCAGTAAGGCTCAATATACATACTGGTAACGATCTCGTGGGAGTAGATAGAGTGTTTACCTCGTGTCGGATCGTAGTTAGCGGTAGAGAGTTTCCCGCTAGATTGATAGAGTTTCCGATGGCCGATTATGATGTGGTCTTAGGGATAGATTGGTTGAGGAGCTAGTATGCTAGAATAGACTGCCACATTGGCAGGATTGTTTTTAGCATACCCAGCGAGCCAGAGTTTTTCTTCTCCCGAGGCGAAGTTAAACCTTCTCCTCCAATATTGCGGATGGCAGTAGCAGCAGTACAGTTACCTCGGATAGTCGAGGAGTTTCCAGATGTTTTCCCAAAAGAGCTTCCAGGGATGCCGTCGGAGCGGGAGATCGAGTTCACCATAGACTTGATCCCCGGGCAGCCCCAGTATCAGAGAGAGTCTATAGGATGGCGCCATCAGAGTTGGAGATATTGTACAAGATGATTGAAGAACTCAGAACCAAAGGATTCATTCGTGCTAGTGGATCGCCTTGGGGAGCCCCGATGCTTCTTGTGAAAAAGAAGGATGGTATGTCTAGGTTATGCGTAGATTATCGTACCTTGAACTCATTGACAATCAAGAACAGATACCCTCTTCCTGTAGAAGCATGGAAAATACTAAAGAAAATGATTCATATGGCCAGAAAAGATCCATGCGGCTCAGAAAACTCATGCGGCTCAGGGAGCCGTGCGACATAAGGAGCTATGCAGCCCGAGACATTCCATGCGGCTCAGAAGACACGTGGCCTGACAGTGCTCCCCTCCGACCCATGCTGCATTAATTGCTTTGACGGCTGACCCCTCTGAAAAGTTGACAGCCCTGACACAAAAGCAGGTAATTATGACTCTGTCATAATGCTGAATCTCTAGGGAAGAAAAAAGAGATCTCTGACACAAATCCCCCGAAAGCCATGAAAAATTCTACGTGGCCTTGCCACGTGGGCGTTCGTATGCGGCTCACTTCTCATGCGGTTCAGAGTGGATCCGTCCTATGCGGCTCAGGCCAAGAAAGCCTCATGCGGCTCGAGCAAAGCACTTCTCATGCGGTTCAGAATGAATCCTATGCGGCTCCGGTCAAGAAAGCCTCATGCGGCTCGAGCAAAGAACTTCTCATACAGTTCAGAGTGAATCTGTCCTATGCGGCTCAGGTCAAGAAAGCCTCATGCGGCTCGAGCAAGGACTTCTCATGCGGTTCAAGAGGATCATATCCATGCGGCTCAGACGGATATGTACCTATGCGGCCCACAAAGATTACTCCCCTGCGGTTCAAGGGCTCAAGTGAGGGCCACTGCCCAGGCAGCCCTGACACGTGGGCTTAACCATATGCGGCTCAAATTCATATGCGGCCCACTCGTCATGCGGTCCAGATCCCCCCAGCAGCTCCTATGACACGTGTCCTAAACCGATTAATTCCTCCGATTTGCTGCCATTAAAGATTGGGTCAAATCCCAATAATCTGGAACACGTGGCAGAAGAATAGATCTAATTTATTCACAGATATCAGAAGATCATTATAAGGAAGATTTATTTCAATCAGCATTAATTGCTAATGGGATTTGGTGTAATCTACACCTAATTGCTCGGATTCGTCACAATCAGAAACGAACGGACTGGATTGACCAATCCCCAGGCCGCCGCCATCTCCAAGAGCTAATCATTGGCAACCCTAATGATCACATCCCACTATTATAAATAGCAGGGTGCCATTCCCTTGCAAAGATATACAAGGGGAGATATACAATATCAGAGAGAAATACGTATATACAGAGAGACTTCCCCCCATAGTCAGAGAAAAAATACACACAGAGAGAGAGAGAAGCCAGAAGAGCAGTCAGAGGGAGAGCAAGAAGAGCATTTCTTCATCAACGCCAACCATCTTTTCACAGGAGCCAAGGCTGCGTACCGATCGTCCAAGGAGTAAGGCAGGGCTGCCGTCGCCTTCCCGAGCCTCTATCGTCACCCCCCAGAATCTAAAATAAACAATTGTACTTAGACTGCTGTACCTAGGTTTTCGTCCCTAGGCTTTCTTTGTACAAGCGAGTTTGTAACGTGAAGTAAAAGTCCGGTCCTCCGATAATTATTCTGTTCTTTTATATTTCATAGCAAACACGATGGCGACTCTGCTGGGGACTAACTTCTCCATGGCTGAGGAGTTGGTGACGCAATCGGACGCAGCCAAAGTTGGCTCCACGCAACAAAAGATGGTCGTCCACTTCGACCAACAAGCGTTTGAAGAGATGCTCTCCGAAGGAAGCGCTGGCCCGGTTCAGAAACGCACTCGCGGGAGGAAGGCTCGCAAAGATTTGGTGTTATCAGCTTTATTAAGCACCACGTCATCTACAGATTTGGTGTTCCTCGATGCATTGTTCATGATAACGGACCACAGTTCGTCAGCCAGAAATTTACTCGATTCTGTGACGATCACCGGATCAATAATGTGGCTTCTACCGCATATAATCCAGCAGCTAACGGATTAGCAGAAGCTTTCAACAAGACTATCATCAAACTCCTAAAGAAGTTTGTCTCCACTAACAAACGTAATTGGAGTGACAAGCTCGGAGAATGTTTGTGGGCTTATCGTACTACAGTTCATAATGCTACCAAATGTACACCTTTCTCTCTGGTGTATGGTTGCGAAGCTGTTCTTCCATTAGAGATTCAAATTCCTTCTTTAAGGATAGCAATCGCTAATGAACTCACTGCTGAAAATAACGATCGTCTTCGACTTCAGGAATTAGAAGCTCTGGATGAAAAGCGATTATCTGCTCAACAGAATATTGAATTCTATCAAGCTAGAATTTCAAGAGCTTTTAATAAAAAAGTCAGAGTTCGATCATATCAAAAAGGAGAACTTGTTCTAACAGTCAGACGTCCTATGACTATGACTCATATGAATAAGGGCAAATTTGACGCAAAGTGGGAAGGTCCCTATATTGTGAGCAAAGTTTTCTCAAATGGAGCTTATCAACTCTCAGAATTGGATGGTCGAAAAGTTTTGATGCCTATTAATGGCAAATTCCTTAAAAAGTACTATGTATAAATATAAATACTTGTAATCATCAGACAAATTCATGTTTAAAAATAAAATTTTTATTTTATTTTCATGAATGATGATACATGATATTAAGGAAGATCACTATCATCCTTCTCTACTTTTGGACGTGGGCCACTACCGTCCTTCTCAAAGACGTGATCAGCAAAAGAGCCGAGAACCTCCTTGCTAGAACCCACGAGGAATTTGCAAGCGGCCATCCTCATGGCTTCCTCTTCTTCAGTCCTTCCCGGTTCGAGCAGAAAATCCAGAATGTCCCTTGGTGGCTTGGGTGCAGATGAACCTTCGCCTGCTTCCGTCTTCTTCGTTTTGACTGGACCAGCAGGGCGTTCTTCAGTGCCTTTCTGAACCTTTGAGGCTATCTCAGTCTTCTTGGATGCTTCTCCAGATGACATTTTTATGTTGAGGAGTAGAAGTATTCGTTCTCGCCAGATTTTTGCTATATTTATAGGCAGAAGTTCCTCATTCATCCGACGTTTCACATATTCATTAATACTTGACGGTTCATCCGTTCATTTATTACATTCACTCGACAGTTCATCTGTTCATCATTTCCTAACGGTTCATCCGTTCATAATCTTCTATCAATTTATTAAATGGGGATTCGTTATTTATCATGTTTTCATAACCTCTGAATCAATTTCCGAATCTACTTACTCATTTGTCATGTTTTGACCTCTGCATAGAAATTAATCTATTTTCTTTTGAGTTCATACATATTATCACGTCCATAATACCTCTGATAATATCATATACTCTAAAACAGAAAAGATGATTTTATTATCTATCATGTCCACAATTCATCCACAAATACAAATCATTGAGCATAGAAGAATTGTCATTTCCATTCTCATTTCACCACAAAAAGTCTATTACATTTTCTTAGACTTTCTTACAAATCATAATGGAAATCTATTACAAATCTTGGATTTTCATTCTACACCACAACGATAACCTAATAGAGATCTATCTTCTTCTTTGGATCTTCTCTGTCGGACCTTCTCCGTCAGGTTCGTTGTTGGTGGCAATTCCTGACTGTCTGGGTCTCAGTCACGACCAGATCAGCAGGAATCAAACTCTGGTCTTCTCTCTCAGACGAGAGGAGAACCACAGAGTGTGGCAGCCCGAAGTCGTGGTGCTGCCAATACAACTGGTGGATTAGGAGCGACCTTTCAGAGGAGACAGGAATGTATCCAACCTTGGGATACAATTCCTAGTTCTCCCGCGAAAGGAACTCTACTACCCGATTTCTCGGTAGTAGAGTTGACTCCACCATCCAACTCTCGTGTATAAAGGCTCTTCCTACCATGTAAGGAAGACCCTTCTATCCCACGAAGAGTTCTGAGTTGTCTGATTTACGCGTCAAAAGCGTATGAGCTCCCTAATGTAGATGTCAGCAGGATATTCTCCACAGCATCCACATCCCCAATGCCAATTCTGAAGAAAATTTTCAGCCAAGTTTCTGCAGAAAGATCAACATAAATCATTCAGTATGCATTTATCAAACAGAGACAGGCGTGTATTGTTCAAATCAGAAACAAGAAACATAAAGCCTATCTTCAACAGCAAAAATAAGTACACGTATTATACTGACTTACCTTCAAGTTTGGTGCTAAGGATCGGCAAACTCATGTTTGATACAGTGCGCAGAAGTCGAACAATAGAAAACATTGCTTTCCTGTCTGAGAGTGAAATCTCCCAAAAATTTCATTCTCAGAGAAAAAAAAGAGGAATGGGAGATGAGTATTTGCGAAACTCTTCCATCTATTTAAAGGGCAAAGTACAAGTCCATTCTCGGAAAAGATCCGCATAAATAGCGCTCGTAAATTGTGGAATGAGTGTCACGTGTGCTTTGGAAGACAGAGCAACATTGGAAACAATCAAAGACTGCTGATTAATATTTCTCATTAAGGCACACAGATCAAACACAAAAGTTGTACTTCATTTCTTAAGACAGGCACTGATGGCCTTACAAAAGACAAAACAAAAAGTGCAACAAAAGCATAAAAGTCACGCTCTATTTCCCAGAGCGACTGAGCTTGGTGCCTAGTTCTTCTACGCTCCTAACTCCCAAACAGTGTAACAGAGCTTTAAATATTTCATGCTGCTCTATGAGGCTGCGCCCATCAGAAGAGGATGAGCCATCCAAGCCAAAATAGCTCAAGAAATTCTTGGCTAGTTGCAAGGGATCATCTTTGAGCTCGAAGACAAGGGGCTCTGGCTCTTCACCCCCAAAAGTGGGGTCACCATGAGAATAAAAGCCCAACTTGCGTGCTTCTTCCTCAGCTTTCTCCTTTGGTGTCATATTGACGTAAGATGAAGATTAAAAATGGAACTTCTTCCTGTTTATATAACTGAGTTTTGTCGGCGGTTCATATTCTATCATAAATTGGATACAATCAGTCTCGAAGAACGAAGAGTCATTATGACATTTAATAAGTTCATTTGGATGTTTTCAAAGAACTTCGAAGTCTTTTCGACTTCTGAAAAATTTTGAAGTCATCTCAGCGTGACTAAATCCATTTTATCATCTCTATTTTCAAAGTATTTCGAAAATTTTGAAGTCTTTTCAATTTTTTGAAAACTTTGAAGGAGGTCTTGTAGGCCTTTAAAAATGAAAGTCACGCTGAGTTGATCAAGACAGAGTCAAAAGTCACGCTCAGTTGATCCAGACAATATAAACAAATCACGCTGGGAAGACAGCTCATCATTTGTCAGAGAGTAATTATGACTGACAGCACAACAGTCGAAGAATGTCACTTCATATGCCACGTATGCACAGACTTCGAGAGATCATCGCCGTCTATTGCGTGATTTTCGAAATCTTCTTCAGCAAGACTCAGCCTTCGTCGAGTTGGCGTACCAAAAGGGTTTCTTGTCATTTAATGCGACTGACAAAGCAATCACTGTCAGAGATTTTGTGTTAGTCGAGACACGCCGAATCAAGACAGCTGGCAGTTCTATCTCAAGTCTGCGTGTATTTGTGATCTTCATCTCAAGTTTGCGTGGATTCTGAAGTTTTCTTCCTCAAGTTTGCGTGGATTTTCGAGTTCTTTGCCTCGAAGTCTGCGTGGATCCTGAAGCTTCCTGCCCCAAGTTTGCGTGGATTTTGAAGCTTTCTACACCGAGTTCGCGTGGATTTCGTCTTCAACGAGTCTGCATAGATTTCATCAAATTGGAGTACGTGGCAGCCATGCCACTGATCTCTCGCCTGCGTGTCCTGTAACTTGCACACGACTCATGCATGATTGCCATGTGTCCAACAGTTACAGGCCACGTCCAGTAACTGCTCACAACCTTGCGTATGTTAAATCCTGCGTGATTTTCAACTAAGCACAGGCTGTGAAGACAGTTATCTTTTCAGTTATTACTTTTGACTCTATAAATAGAGTTCTTTTTCTCATTCATTGTATAGATACATTGATATCTACTGTCAAAATTTTGAGAGCTTTTCTTCTTCGCATAGTCCAAGGGATAAAGCGATCGTCTTCTAGATCGGATTCCTACAGTTGTAATTTTCCCAGAAATACAACAAATAAAGAGAATTTCTTTATGGAAAACAAATTGGCGACTCTGCTGGGGAAAACTATCTCCTCTTCTGAGATGGCAACAACTCAATGCGACACTTCGTCAATCGGCTCGACGAAGAAGGTGATGATGATCAAATTCGATCAACTCGCCTATGAAGAAATGTAGCGGACTAAGGGTGGCAAGCCCACTCCAGCCTCCATCATCACTGCCAAGTCGAAGGGACACTCTGTCTATGTCCCTAAGAATCAGTTGGCAGTCAATGGTGAAGTCTCTGCCACAGTGTCTACTCCTACCTCTGGCAAGAACTCCACTGCAAGCACGCACACTCTTGTGCGCTCGAAGATGACAGTAATTAAAAGTCACGCTGACAGTACTGGCTCCTTAGCCAAATCTGTTCTAGCGTGCAAATTCAACCCTAAAAGTCATGCTGACAGTACTGGCTCCTTAGCCAAATCTGTTCCAGCGTGCAAATTCAACCCTAAAAGTCACGATGACAGTACTGGCTCCTTAGCCAAATCTGTTCTAGCGTGCAAATTCAACTCTAAAAGTTACGCTGATAGTACTGGCTCCTTAGCCAAATCTATTCCAGTGTGCAATCCCACATTCAACAGTCACGCTGACAGTACTGGCTCCTTAGCCAAATCTGTTCCAGCGTGTAATTCTAAAATTAAAAGTCACGCTAACAGTACTGGTTCTTTAGCCAAATCTGTTTCAGCGTGTATTTCATCAGAGAAGAATAACTCCTTAGTTATCTCTTCTTCTTTACCGAGTTCTACTAGAACTGGGGGTGGTCTTCCACACAAAGTCCCTTCGAAAAGGAATAACTCTTTAGTTGTTTCTTCTGCTCCTGTAGTTTTTACTTCAGGAACAGCTTTGACTGATACTTTTGTTAGTCAAAGGAAAGGAGATAGTCTTTTGACTACTCTTCCTTCTGGACATTCTATGTCTCAAAATCTGATTGAGTCTAAGAAGAAATATTCCTTAATATCTTCTCCTATGACTTCTTCAAATTGGGCACAGAATCTGTCCATTAAAGAGGGTCTATTACCAACTTCTAATCAAAGGAGTGGTTCAACTCTTCCTTCTCTGCAAATATCCAGATCAATAGAAGGAAAACTCTATGTTTCCAAAATTAATGTGTTACCTTCCACTGATTTAAGAACAAAACTCAGCACTTCTGGTGTTAAGAAACCATACTAATTGGATATGAAGATAAAAGATCCAGATGTAGAGTATGCAAGAAATTATGTGGCTCACATTAATCACTCTTTGTATAATCAAGAGCCATCAAGACCCAAGAACAGGAAGTATACTCCTCAATCTTCGCAAACAGATTTACGGAAATATCTTCAACAGAAGAGAAGGAGTAATTCTATGTCAAAGGAACATGCTGAATGTGACTTCTATCCAAGAGTCATAATTCAGTGCAGATGTCAATCAAAGGTTCAAGACCATGGTGATCATGAATGTGACTTCCAGCCAAGAACCATAATGCAATGCAGATGTCAAACTAAATGACAGTCTGTCTTCAATAGGATTCAGTATGAACCTATGTCTGATGAAGATGAGCCTTTGTTTGCCTCTGTCAACATGACTTCTCGGGACACCGGGGGTAGAGTTGATAGTCCAGATGGAGTATATAGAAACACCAGAGCAAGAGTCCTGGCTTCTAGTCAAAGAAATTTGATCCCTGAAATTGATTCTGAATTTTTTGGAGAATCTAATTTCCCACCTCTTCCTACTGGGGGTAATTCTCCTATAGTTGACTTTGATGCACGAAGCAATGATTCAGAGCATACAACATCCACTAGTTCATCAATAATCCCTCATACAGTCACGACTTACATGGTTGATGGGAATACTGATGAACCTTCTTCTTCCTTGACTCCTCAAGATCAAAGAATTGCTTCTTTGGAACAGCAAATCAAGTCTATGACTGACACAATGAAGTCGATGTATGAACTCATGACAGCTCAGTTGTAAAATCGACAGACTGTACCAGATGCCATACCAGTTGATACTGATATAAGTCCAGTACAAGTTCCTCCAGCAGTACAATCCAATACTCCTGGACCAGCTCAACTAAATCCTAGTCTCTCTGGAGCTGGGGGTAGTGCTTACAATGCTGTTCCTCCTCCCAACTATTCTCTACAAGCCACAACTCCACAATCTTCGGGAGTTGTCTCTGAAGAATTGAAGAATCTCAAAACTCAATTTGAGGCATTCAAACAGAAGGATGGTTTACAAAGGTTAGGCATCAAGCAGCCTTATCCGATAGAATGGAAGCAAGTATCATATCCTCCTAAATACAAGCCTCCTACTATCTCATTCTATGATGGAACCACTTCTCCAAGTCAGTTTATTAATGACTTTGAAGTGATGACTGATCAACTACAACCAAGTGATGCCCTCCTTACTCGGGTATTTATTGGATGTCTCAAGGGAACGGCTTATGAATGGTATAGAAGTCTCCCAGATGGGAGCATTACCTCATTTGCTGGCTTCAAACAGATGTTTCTTGAAAGGTTCTATGAAGGGCTTAATGACATGACTATGTCTGCTCTTATTAGAATCAAGCAGAAAAATAATGAATCTACAGAGGAATACATTGAACGATTTCGAAGAGAAGCTCTGAAGATGCCTCTTGGAACTCCTGATGCTGTCACCATTGACACGTGCAAATCAAACTTGTTGCCAATCATCAGTATGTGGACAGGGTCTACTCAATTTCAAGATTGGCCTTCCTTCATAGTCAGTGCCAAAGCTGCAGAAATCAGTGCTGAAACCTTCAAAGGTTTAGGAGTGCAGATGACTCCTAAAGAAATAGGACAAGGTGCTAACAATAAAAATAATGCTCGCAAAGGAAAAGAAACTCTTAAAGTTAATCTTCAGAGCAAAGATGCATCAAATGTTCAAACTCCTGCCTCTACGACTCAACAATCAAGAACACCTCGCCCCAAAGAAGAATATTCTTTTGATGACGACGATGTCCTTGGTATCTTTGAATGTCTGCTGAAAGGTAATAAAATACAATTACCAGAGATCAAGAAACCTGATGAAGCTGGTAAAACAGATCATCCTAAATACTGTCCATATCACAGAATACTGGGTCACATAATTCGTACATGTTATGTACTGAAAGGAAAGATCCAAGAAATGATTAAGTCTGGAGCTATCTCTCTTACTCCAAAAGAGAAGACTGTCACTTCTAATGTCGTCTCTATGCAATTTGGAGACTTCCCTCCTCAATTTCTTGAAAGCAGAATCGTTCCTATTCCCAAGGCAACTCTTGAAATAGTAAATATTCCTCCTCCACAGTCTGAAGGATTAGCACCAATCACTTTGGAGACTGGAGAAATCATGTGGATCCATCCTGATCTAATAACAGACTTTGAATCTCCTTCTCCTCAAAATATTTCTTCTCGAAAATCCAAGAAGGCTGGAAAGATCAAGTCATGTCATATGACTTCTCTTGGGTCTACCTCTGACACAGAGCCAGAAGACAAAGAAGAAGCACTTGTTAGTACTACTCGAACAGGAAAACCTTACCTAAAGGATTATTCTAAAAATCCTGAGGATCCTCTTGATATCCCTCCAGCTGATAAAGATGCTCCTAATGTTCCTCTTGAAGAAGAATCATCTACTGCACCTGTTCCTTCAACTACACCAGTTGAACCTGTTCCTCCCAAGCCTACAGCTCTGGAAAAAGGCAAACAACAGGCTCAGTTTGATAAGCCAATCAAGAAGTCTTCTCCTCTTGGACTTCAGAAGCCTTACAACTTTGACATTTTGGCTCAACTTGCTAATACTCCAGCTAGAATGTCCCTCTTTGAACTTCTACGTCTTTCTAAAGAAACTCGGGAGATGTTAAGTGAAGCACTTCTACAAGCTGACTCTTGTCTTGCACAATTGAAGAAGCCAGATGCGGAACCTGCCACTTGCTTATATTGCAACAGTGTACTGGAGATTATCCCAAATATCACCTTTACACAAGACGACATGCTACTGGAGGATAATCGACATAACCGACCTCTCTACTACACTGGTTATATTGATACGATGAAGATAGATCGTATCCTCATTGACCCAGGGTCTGCTATAAGCATAATGCCAAAGAGTTTGTTGGATGAACTAAAAATCCCTCTTCATAAGCTCTCAAAGACGGTTACTACTATCTTGGGATTCAATCAAAGCCGAAGTGAGCCTTTGGGAAAGATTCATCTGAAGCTTCAGATAGGCGATTTCAGATCTAAAGTCACTTTCTATGTGATAGAGATCGCGGGATCCTATAATCTTCCTCTGGGGAGGCCCTTTCTTCATGAAAATAATGTGGTGCCCTCTACTCTTCATCAGTGTTTTAAATACATTGATAGCAATGGAAGAGTACAAAAAGAAGTTGCTGATATAAATCCCTTCCATGGGGTTGAAGCTTATTTCAACGATTCCCGAATGTACAAAGAAGAGTATACAAGGATCATACAAGCTATGGAGAAAGAAGATGCACAAAGTGAGACTTTAATAATCCCTGTTAAAGGTCGAACTACTCAGCAACAATCTCCTAAACCCTCTGGAGAAGATTCTTTCATCATTCCAGTGAGTGTACGGATCTCTCCGTTACCTCAGTCATCTACTCAAAATACACTGATCATTCCTGTCAGTGGGCGTACTACAGTTCCTGTATCTTCACAAGATACTCTGCTAATTCCAGTTGGAGGGCGGACTACTCTTCCTACTCAAACTTCAAGGGAGCTCACCTCTTCTGAGCCATTTGTTATCGATCTTAATCGAAGCAAAGCTTCTTCTTCTTCTTCCCCTTTAGTCATTGACTTGGCTAAAATCTCTAAGGCTCAGCCTTCTCCCAATGTAAATATTGCTGCTTTTACATTTAATGAAAAGTCTCCACCTTTGCAGTACGTTGATGTGTGTAATTATGTTCATAGTTATTTACATCTGTTAGATGACTTGAACACAATAACCATAGGAGTTGTACAGACTGTTCATACAGATGTATCTCTAGAACCTGTACAATCTTCATACTTTCTAGTTCCAAGCAGAAAACCAGGAGACATTCCAATATTCTTCTACAAAGGGCCTCAAAATCCTTCTGATCTTGAAGATGATGACAAAAATGATGATACTGGAAGATTACAACTACGTCATTATAGTCAGCAATCTAGAGACATCATCAAAAATATGGGCTATGACTTCAGGACTGGCCTCAATGATGGAAAAGGAAGAAAAATACCTGTCCGGATTCCTCCTTTGAAATATGGAAGGACGAAATGCGGATTGGGTTATACTGCTCCTACTCCTTTCATCAATATTATCCATGAAGATCCCGAGTCTGACGAAGATAAGAGATATGATTCTTCTAGTACCACTTCTTAGGATTTCGATAAGAGTATCGGTGACTTCTACTGCAACATTTTGTCTTCCAATATGGTTTCCATTGACCATTCTGAAGAAAGTGATGAAGACGAAGAAGAGTTTGAAATCTCACCTGAACCAGAACAGTGGGCCCAAAGATTAGATAATCAATGTGAGTTCCGTTTCGAGCAAAAAGAACCTCCGACTGAAGATAAACTTGTTCAAATAGATGTTGGTGAAGAGGGATCTCCCAAACCAATATTCATCAGTGAAAGTCTTTCAGAAACTGATAAGAAAGACATGATCAAACTCATTCGTGATTACATCGATGTCTTTGCTTGGAGTTATGAAGATATGCCAGGGCTTGATCCTCAAATTGCAACTCACAAGCTCAATATCTTGCCGAATGCTAAACCGGTCAAACAACAACAGCGACGATTTCGTCCAGACATCATGGATGCAATTGAAGCTGAAGTCAATAAACTCATTACCTTTGGGTTTATTAGAGAGGAACAACATCCTGATTGGGTGGCTAATATTGTTCCTGTTCTTAAAAAGACTGGCAAGATCAGAGTATGCATAGACTTCCGCAATCTCAATATGGCATATCCTAAAGATGAATTCTCTCTACCAATCACTGATGTCATGGTTGATAATACCTGTGGATTTGAACGAATGTCATTTATGGACGGGTATTCTGGGTACAATCAGATCAAAATGTTTCCAGAGGACGAGAAGCACACTTCTTTCAGAACGCCGATTGGTACATACTGTTATACAGTTATGCCATTCGGTCTCAAGAATGCAGGAGCAACTTATCAACGAGCTATGAGCACTATATTCTGTGAACATTTGCGAAAAACAGTCGAATGCTATGTTGATGATATTGCAGTCAAAAGTCGACAAAAGGAGGATCATATCCAAGATTTGAAGACTATATTTGATCTAATGCGTAAGCATCAATTAAAGATGAACCCTACTAAGTCCTTCTTAGGCGTCTCTAGTGGTAAATTTCTCGGCTTCGTCATTACCTCTAAAGGTATACACGTGGATCCCGAGAAGATCAAAGCCATCCAAGAGATGCGTCCTCCACGCACCTTAAAAGAGCTATGAGGATTTCAAGGAAGAATCGCTTATATCAGGAGATTCATCTCTAATTTATCAGGATGCTGCAGACCATTCAACAAACTTATGAAGAAAGGTGTCTCTTTTGTCTGAAATGATGAATGTCAGAAAGCATTCGATGATATAAAACAATATCTAATGAGCCCTCCAGTATTGGTACCTCCCGTCTCAGGAATACAGTTCCTCCTCTATACTCGAGCAATGAGTCATTCATTGGGTGCATTACTCGCTCAAAAGAATCAAAATGGCCATGAACAAGCCATTTATTATCTCAGCCGCACTATGACCGGAGCTGAACCTCGATATTCACCGGTTGAAAAAGAATGTCTAGCCTTGATGTTTGCTGTCCAAAAGACACGTCATTATATCATTTGCCAGACTATTCATGTCATCTCCAGGATCAATCCTATATGGATCATGATGAAGAAACCCAGTGTTTTGAATTCTCGATTGGCTAACTGGGAAATCCTACTTGCTCAGTATGACATGCACTATATTCCTCAGAAATTAGTCAAAGGATAAGCTTTAGCTGATTTTCTGGCTGCTCACTCAATTCCAGAAAATTTAAAACTCTATGATGAAATCCCAGATGATGTCCTAGATTCAAATCAAATTGCTGAAGAAGATCCTACTTGGCGTCTATTCTTTGATGGAGCATCAAGAATTGGTCCTAATGGCGATATTGTCGCTGGAGTTGGAATTGTTCTTGTATCGCCAGAAGGTCTTGCTATCCAAAGAGCTTATTCTCTCGATCAGCCATGTTCAAACAATGTAGCTGAGTACAACGCATTACTTATTGGTCTTCAACTCGCTAAACATTTGAATATTCAACATTTGGAGGCGTATGGAGACTCTAAACTCATTGTCAATCAGATCAGGGGTACTTATGAAGTTCGCCATCAAGATCTGGTTCCTTATCATAAAACAGCTATATCTATGGCTTCTTCGTTTGAAGAATTCTTCATTGAACATGTTAGGCGAGCATGTAACACAGAAGCTGATGCCCTTGCTAATCTTGCAGCGGTGCTGGCTATTCCAATCAGACGGCAACAAATGATTATTGTTCGTAATCGAGAATTATTTCATCTTAAAAATAACTTGACTCTAGGACTTCCAGTTGACATTGAAGAATCAACATCTCATGACGTCAACACAACAAGAGGATTTGGATTCAGTCATAAATCGATGTCATCTTCATCCGATTCCAGCATGGAATTCATCTTCAGTAACTCGACTGAGAATCAGAATACGGATAAAGATTGGAGACTTCCTTTCTTAGATCTCGTATTATATGATATTCTTCCGGATGATCCGAGTGAGGCAGCATCTATCAAACGACGATCACTCAGATTCTACTACAATCATACAACAAAGACCTTATATCGTCGAGCTTATGATGGTTTACTCCTTCGATGTGTTATCGGTGACGAGGCTCAACAAATCATTCGCGAAGCACATGATGGAATTTGTGGAGCACATCAGCCAGGACCAAAACGTCAAGACCGTATTCGACGTATGGGTTATTATTGGCCCACCATGGTATCTGATGCCATCGAATATGCAAAGAAGTGTAAAGCTTGTCAAATCCATGCGGATTTTATTCATCAACCCTCGGAATTTCTATATCCGACGGCAGCATTATGGCCCTTCGAAGCTTGGGGCATGGACATTGTCGGCCCGATCAATCCACCGTCATCTAAAGGTCATCGGTTCATTCTCGCAATAACCGATTACTTCTCCAAATGGGCCGAAGCCATTCCTTTATCTGAAGTTAAGACGTCTAATGTTATCAGCTTTATTAAGCACCACGTCATCTACAGATTTGGTGTTCCTCGACGCATTGTTCATGATAACGGACCACAGTTCGTCAGCCAGAAATTTACTCGATTCTGTGACGATCACCGGATCAATAATGTGGCTTCTACCGCATATAATCCAGCAGCTAACGGATTAGCAGAAGCTTTCAACAAGACTATCATCAAACTCCTAAAGAAGTTTGTCTCCACTAACAAACGTAATTGGAGTGACAAGTTCGGGGAATGTTTGTGGGCTTATCGCACTACAGTTCGTAATGCTACCAAATGTACACCTTTCTCTCTGGTGTATGGTTGCGAAGCTGTTCTTCCATTAGAGATTCAAATTCCTTCTTTAAGGATAGCAATCGCTAATGAACTCACTGCTGAAAATAACGATCGTCTTCGACTTCAGGAATTAGAAGCTCTGGATGAAAAGCGATTAGCTGCTCAACAGAATATTGAATTCTATCAAGCTAGAATTTCAAGAGCTTTTAATAAAAAAGTCAAAGTTCGATCATATCAAAAAGGAGAACTTATTCTAACAGTCAGACGTCCTATGACTATGACTCATATGAGTAAGGGCAAATTTGACGCAAAGTGGGAAGGTCCCTATATTGTGAGCAAAGTTTTCGCAAATAGAGCTTATCAACTCTCAGAATTGGATGGTCGAAAAGTTTTGATGCCTATTAATGGCAAATTCCTTAAAAAGTACTATGTATAAATGTAAATACTTGTAATCATCAGACAAATTCATGTTTAAAAATAAATTTTTTATTTTATTTTCATGAATGATGATACATGATATTAAGGAAGATCACTATCATCCTTCTCTACTTTTGGACGTGGGCCACTACCGTCCTTCTCAAAGACGTGATCAGCAAAAGAGCCGAGAACCTCCTTGCTAGAACCTACGAGAAATTTGCAAGCGGCCATCCTCATGGCTTCCTCTTCTTCAGTCCTTCCTGGTTCGAGCAGAAAATCCAGAATATCCCTTGGTGGCTTGGGTGCAAACGAACCTTCGCTTGCTTCCGTCTTCTTCGTTTTGACTGGACCAGCAGGGCGTTCTTCAGTGCCTTTCTGAACCTTTGAGGGTATCTCAGTCTTCTTGGATGCTTCTCCAGATGACATTTTTATGTTGAGGAGTAGAAGTATTCGTTCTCGTCAGATTTTTGCTATATTTATAGGCAGAAGTTCCTCATTCATCCGACGTTTCACATATTCATTAATACTTGACGGTTCATCCGTTCATTTATTACATTCACTCGACAGTTCATCTGTTCATTATTTTCTAATGGTTCATCCGTTCATAATCTTTTATCAATTTATTAAATGGGGATTCGTTATTTATCATGTTTTCATAACCTCTGAATCAATTTCCGAATCTACTTACTCATTTGTCATGTTTTGACCTCTGCATAGAAATCAATCTATTTTCTTTTGAGTTCATACATATTATCACGTCCATAATACCTCTGATAATATCATATACTCTAAAACAGAAAAGATGATTTTATTATCTATCATGTCCACAATTCATCCACAAATACAAATCATTGAGCATAAAAGAATTGTCATTTCCATTCTCATTTCACCACAAAAAGTCTATTACATTTTCTTAGACTTTCTTACAAATCATAATGGAAATCTATTACAAATCTTGGATTTTCATTCTACACCACAACGATAACCTAATAGAGATCTATCTTCTTCTTTGGATCTTCTCCGTCGGACCTTCTCCGTCAGGTTCGTTGTTGGTGGCAATTCCTGACTGTCTGGGTCTCAGTCACGACCAGATCAGCAGGAATCAAACTCTGGTCTTCTCTCTCAGATGAGAGGAGAACCACAGAGTGTGGCAGCCCGAAGTCGTGGTGCTGCCAATACAACTGGTGGATTAGGAGCGACCTTTCAGAGGAGACAGGAATGTATCCAACCTTGGGATACAATTCCTAGTTCTCCCGCGAAAGGAACTCTACTACCCGATTTCTCGGTAGTAGAGTTGACTCCACCATCCAACTCTCGTGTATAAAGGCTCTTCCTACCATGTAAGGAAGACCCTTCTATCCCACGAAGAGTTCTGAGTTGTCTGATTTACGCGTCAAAAGCGTATGAGCTCTCTGATGTAGATGTCAGCAGGATATTCTCCACAGCATCCACATCTCCAATGCCAGTTCTGAAGAAAATTTTCAGCCAAGTTTCTGCAGAAAGATCAACAGAAATCATTCAGTATGCATTTATCAAACAGAGACAGGCGTGTATTGTTCAAATCAGAAACAAAAAACAGAAAGCCTATCTTCAACAGCAAAAATAAGTACACGTATTACACTGACTTACCTTCAAGTTTGGTGCTACGGATCGGCAAACTCTTGTTTGATACAGTACGCAGAAGTCGAACATTAGAAAACATTGCTTTCCTGTCTGAGAGTGAAATCTCCCAAAAATTTCATTCTCAGAGAAGAAGAAGAGGAATGGGAGATGAGTATTTGCGAAACTCTTCCATCTATTTAAAGGGCAAAGTACAAGTCCATTCTTGGAAAAGATCCGCATAAATAGCGCTCGTAAATTGTGGAATAAGTGTCACATGTGCTTTGGAAGACAGAGCAACATTGGAAACAATCAAAGACTGCTGATTAATATTTCTCATTAAGGCACGCAGATCAAACACAAAAGTTGTACTTTATTTCTTAAGACAGGCACTGATGGCCTTACAAAAGACAAAACAAAAAGTGCAACAAAAGCATAAAAGTCACGCTCTATTTCCCAGAGCGACTGAGCTTGGTGCCTAGTTCTTCTACGCTCCTAACTCCCAGACAGTGCAACAGAGCTTTAAACATTTCACGCTGCTCTATGAGGCTGCGCCCATCAGAAGAGGACGAGCCATCCAAGCCAAAATAGCTCAAGAAATTCTTGGCTAGTTACAAGGGATCATCTTTGAGCTCGAAGACAAGGGGCTCTGGCTCTTCACCCCCAAAAGTGGGGTCACCATGAGAACAAAAGCCCAACTTGCGTGCTTCTTCCTCAGCTTTCTCCTTTGGTGTCATATTGACGTAAGATGAAGATTAAAAATGGAACTTCTTCTTGTTTATATAACTGAGTTTTGCCGGCGGTTCATATTCCACCATAAATTGGATACAATCAGTCTCGGAGAACGAAGAGTCATTATGACATTTAATAAGTTCATTTGGATGTTTTCAAAGAACTTCGAAGTCTTTTCGACTTCCGAAAAATTTTGAAGTCATCTCAGCGTGACTAAATCCATTTTATCATCTCTATTTTCAAAGTATTTCGAAAATTTTGAAGTCTTTTCAATTTTTCGAAAACTTTGAAGGGGGTCTTGTAGGCCTTTAAAAATGAAAGTCACGCTGAGTTGATCAAGACAGAGTCAAAAGTCACGCTCAGTTGATCCAGACAATATAAACAAATCACGCTGGGGAGACAGCTCATCATTTGTCAGAGAGTAATTATGACTGACAGCACAACAGTCGAAGAATGTCACTTCATATGCCACGTATGCACAGACTTCGAGAGATTATCGCCGTCTATTGCGTGATTTTCGAAATCTTCTTCAGCAAGACTCAGCCTTCGTCGAGTTGGCGTACCAAAAGGGTTTCTTGTCATTTAATGCGACTGACAAAGCAATCACTGTCAGAGATTTTGTGTCAGTCGAGACACGCCGAATCAAGACAGCTGGCAGTTCTATCTCAAGTCTGCGTGTATTTGTGATCTTCATCTCAAGTTTGCGTGGATTCTGAAGTTTTCTTCCTCAAGTTTGCGTGGATTTTCGAGTTCTTTGCCTCGAAGTCTGCGTGGATCCTGAAGCTTCCAGCCCCAAGTTTGCGTGGATTTTGAAGCTTTCTATACCGAGTTCGCGTGGATTTCATCTTCAACAAGTCTGCGTGGATTTTATCAAATTAGAGTACGTGGCAGCCATGCCACTGATCTCTCGCCTGCATGTCCTGTAACTTGCACACGACTCATGCATGATTGCCATGTGTCCAACAGTTACAGGCCACGTCCAGTAACTGCTCACAACCTTGCGTATGTTAAATCCTGCGTGATTTTCAACTAAGCACAGGCTGTGAAGACAGTTATCTTTTCAGTTATTATTTTTGACTCTATAAATAGAGTTCTTTTTCTCATTCATTGTACAGATACATTGATATCTACTGTCAAAATTTTGAGAGCTTTTCTTCTTCGCATAGTCCAAGGGATAAAGCAATCGTCTTCTAGATCGGATTCCTACAGTTGTAATTTTCCCAGAAACACAACAAATAAAGAGAATTTCTTTATGGAAAATAGCAATTCCACTCAGAAAGTCCCCGTCGAGGAGAGAGGGAAGAAGACAAGCATCTCCAGCCCGAAAATATCAACCACTACAGCTAAGAAATTGTCGGCTAAACGGTTGCCCTCCACCGGAGTATACCAATACACCCGTTCGAAGACAAAATCTGCTGCAACGGGAGATTCATCGTCCACGTCCCTGGGGGTCGTAGGAACTGGGGGTAGTACTCCTCCGAACGTCCACAATAATCCGATATTTCAAGGGGACGAGCCCGGAGAAACAACCCTCCTATTAGATGCAACAGACGCTGATATCCCCGAGGACATCCGTGACTCTCAGGATGAAACAAGCTCCGAAGCTGGGGGTACTGTTCCTTTCGAGTCCGAACCCGAAGAGAACATTCCCACATATCCCAATAATTTCTCGATGCATGGATACGACTCGGAGGGCACATCCTCCACCGTTCCTTCCGTCACTCCTCATGTAAAGACGGTATTCATGACGGACAGCAATCAAGGCGGTTCCAGTGATCGCCAACGCATCGACACTTTGGAGGCCATACTACACGCATTGGTCAAGTCTGTAGACGAGATCAAAGCAGCTCTTCCTACTCTGCAGGGAGCGACACCTGGCCAAACAAGCACAGGTCCCGCAATCAATGTAGATTCAAATTCAGCGGCACCGAACCCGGGCAATAATCCTTCCGAAATAACAGCCCCTACCGCGACAGATGAGGCCCGAGAAGTAAGGAGAGAGGTTCAGGAGCTCCGAGCCATGTTCCACGCCCGAGAAAACTCTCAAGATCTCAGAATACGGGAACCATATCCTGCTGAATGGAGGGATGTTCCATTCCCACCAAGATATAAGCCGTTCAATATCAACCCATATGATGGCAAGACCTCAGCAAGTCGGTACATCACTTACTTCGAGGTCACCACCGACCATCTGCCCCATGATGATGCTATCCTCACACGATTATTCATCGGGGCATTGGAAGGAGTCGCCTTCGACTGGTACCGCAACCTGCCAGACAACTGCATCTACTCCTTCGCTGGCTTCAAACGCTTGTTCTTGGAGAGATTCTATGAGGTAGGGCAAGATGTCACAATGTCTACCCTCATGGACGTCGTCCAAGGAGAGAAAGAGCTAACGAGGAATTACATTGAGCGGTTTCGTCAAACCGCGATGAAGTTACCATCTGGTAATCCGGATTCCTCCTTGATTGACATTTGCCAAAAGAGACTACTCCCAACAATTAGTCTCTGGATGGGCGAAAGTCAATTCAAGGACTGGAAGGCTTTTATCATCAGTGCTACAAGTGCCGAAGAACGATTAAGAAAGGCTCGCCAAATAGGGTTGCACATCTCAGAGGGAGATAACAAGGGCAAGCGTCCCAACACTAACATCGACAATGGGGGTAGCCCCTCCAACAATCGGGACAACAGAGGCAAGCAGGCTATGGTGGCCGACACGGCCTAGAAGCCCGAGTCACAACCAGCAGACAAACAATGGCCTCAGATCACTTACTCTTTCGAAGACGGCCACGTCAAGCCTATCTTGGACATGCTCATACAAGGAGATAGAATTCAGCTCCCTCCACCAAGACGGGAGCCTCGGCCGGCTGACCTGGAGAATCCAAAGTTCTGCCATTACCACCGCTATGTACACCATGCTACACACGACTGCTACCAACTAAAACGGTACATCCAAAACCTCATCGATTCGAACGCTCTGGCCATCGATTTCGAAGAGGTAACCATGGCAGCCAATATGGTGTTCGTACAATTCGGCAGCTTTCCTCCGACGGAAACTCAAGACGGGGTAGTTTCCATCCCTCTGGCGATAATGGAGATTACCAATCTTCTACCTCCCCGAGATCAAACTACCGGTCTAGTACCTCTCACTACATCGTGAGGAGAAATCATGTGGGTCCATCCGGACCTGGTCCACGAGGTGACTCAGTCCACGACGCCTCCCATTCGCAAGAAGAGAAGTGGAAAAGTCAGATCCTGCCGTACCGTCTCGACAGATGAAGAAGAAGTCACGGCCGTCGTTACTCGATCTGGAGCACAATCTCAACCCGTGGCTGAGAACTCGACTGATGATCATCTGCCCACTGCCACTGACGCTCCAGGGTCTCCTCAGCCTCCGACGACCGACAAGCCTAGGCCGAAGGAGACTCGCTTCGACAAATCCCTCCGAAAGGAGACACCTCAGGGGCTGGAAAGGCCCTACAACTTCGACATCTTCGCTACACCGGCCAAATTATCCTTATATGAACTCCTGAGGCTCTCGAAGGATGTCCGTGCGGCCTTGAGCGATGCACTCCAAAATACCGACACGTACTTGGCTCAGGCCAACCTCACGGGAGAAAATTAGCCCGCAGATCTCCAAGACAGCGCATGTACGGGAGCGATGCCCAATATCGTCTTTACCCCGTAGGATATGCTCATCAAAACCAACCTACACGATCGCCCGTTATACTACTCTGGATACATCGGCGACGTGAAGGTGGATCGGATGCACATTGATCCTGGGTCTTCCATAAGCATCATCCCGAAGGGTCTGCTACATCATCTTCGTATTTCGATGCATCGCCTGACGCCTACAAATACCGCCATCAGCGGTTTCAATTCGGGCAGGAGCTACCCAATAGGAAAGATTCGTCTGAAATGCCAGATTGGCGATCTTCAATCAGAAGTCACCTGCTACGTCATAGATGCCGACACTTCTTACAACATCCTTTTGGGGCACCCTTGGATACACGATTATATGATCGTGCCTTCCACGCTGCACCAATGCTTCAAATATGTCGACAAGCATGGCTTCGTGAGGACAGAATTTGCTGACATCGATCCCTTCAAAGGGGTCGAATCCTACTACTCGGACTCCTGCCTATACGAAAAGTCGAAGAGGCACCTTGATGGAGGAAATGAGCAAGCTGGTACCGAAGCGACCGCGGGATCAGAAGAACCTCTGACGATCCACCTCCAAGCCCGCAAACCGGGCAAATCTGCACCCCTTACGGCCACGCTGCATAAGGACGCAATCAGTCTCTCGGCACAGGAAGAACAGATAAGAATCCGGCTGCCAAGGTCCGGCCAAGTGCCAAAACCCACAACAGGGCCACTTACCATCAGACTACCGAGAGTCGGTCAACCCCAAACGGATAAGCTCAATCCCTCCGATAGACCGCTCACGATACACCTTCCCAAGAAGGGTCATCACCCCGATGCGAGGTCTGGCACTTCTAGCGAACCGGCCACTCCTCGTCCCACATCGAGCACCAAACTGGAGGTTGCTAGTCTACCAACGACTCCACGCTCTGCTTCGCCAGTTGAACCTCTGAAGATCAAGCTGACTAGGTCGTTCTCTCAATCTTCATTTATACAGGGAGTAGCTGAAGAAGAACCGGAACTAGCCAAGTATGTGGCTGCCCACACCGACGTCCCCTCCGCAGATGATGTAATCCCCCTAGAAAAGATACCTTGTTTCATCAATAAAGGGCTATCTTTGAACTACATCGAGCTCAATAAGCTTTGTACAATGTATGCTATGGAATATGGTATAGGCACCCATCTACACACACAGGTGACAAATGTGCACACCACAATCTAGCTTATTCCAACAGAAGACGCTTACCGCATAATCGAGGGAGGGGATCATCCAATCATCTTCGGCCGGAAGGACGATCCGCACCCCTTCACCATAAAAGAAGTTGATCTTGGGTCAGATGACGGGAGACTGCCTCTGTATCTTTATAGCCCCCAGTCCAAATATCTCATACAAAAATAGGGATATGATCTAGAGACTACACCAGGTTTGAATTACGGCACTAGACGACGATTACCTTTGAAGCCACCAGTACCGGCTGGCAAGCCACGGGACTACTATAGCAAAACTCGATGTGGACTAGGGTATGTAACTCCCACAACGACCCCTGAGAGTTCAGATGAAGAGTGTGACTGGCAGTCACATTCAACCGGGTCACCAACTTTCGACTCGGATACCAGCGTCGGAGACATATTCAGACAAGTCCTGTCAGTCAACATGGCATTCGCGGACGCTTACGAAGAAGACAAAGACATTCCTGAAATCCTCGAACTAGAGCCATAGGCCCAACAGCTGGATGCACAATGGGAAAAGCGGTTTGAGCAGAGAGAACCTCCTACCAAAGATGAGGTTATGCAGGTCGACCTCGGCAGCGAATCCTCTCCAAAGCCAATCTTCGTCAGTAAAAGCCTAACAGACGAAGAGCGAAAATCGCAGCTGAAACTTGTCAGAGAATATATTGACGTGTTCGCATGGAGTTATGAAGACATGCCAGGATTAGACCCCGATATCGCTCTTCACAAGCTCAACATACGGCCAGATGCAAAGCCAATCAAGCAGCAACAACGACGCTTCCGCCCAGGCGTCATAGATGCGATCGAAGACAAAGTCAACAAACTAATAGCCAGCGGCTTCATTTGTGAGGAGCAACATCCTGACTGGGTCGCCAACATAGTTCCGGTCCTTAAGAAGAATGGGAAGATCCGAATCTGCATCGACTTCCGTAATCTGAATGAGGCATATCCGAAAGACGAATTCCCCCTCCCTATCACAGATATTATGATCGACAACACATACGGCTTTGAACGTATGTTATTCATGGATGGATTCTCGGGGTACAACCAAATCAAGATGTCTTCCGACGACGAAAAGCACACATCATTCCGAACACCGATTGGCACATACTGCTACACAGTCATGCCTTTCGGTCTAAAGAATGCTGGCGCCACATATCAGCGAGCTATGAGTATCATTTTCAGGGAACACTTGCGCAAGACGGTGGAATGCTATGTCGACGACATCGCCGTCAAGAGTCGTCGTAAGGGAGATCATCTGCCGGGCTTGAGGACGGTATTCGACCTAATGAGAGCCCACAATCTGAAAATGAACCCTACAAAATCTTTCTTGGTCGTATCCAGCGGGAAGTTCTTGGGATTCATTATCACCGCTCAGGGTATTCATGTAGACCCTGAGAAAACGAAGGGAATCATGGAGATGGGTCCCCCGAGAAATCTCCGCGAACTTAGAGGCCTCCAAGGGAGGCTAGCTTACATCAGGAGGTTCATTTCTAACCTCCCCGGGCGATGCCGACCGTTCACACACCTCATGAAGAAAGGAGTCTCATTCTTATGGGACGAGGAATGCCAGCGTGCCTTCGACAACATCAAAGAATATCTGTCAAATCCTCCAGTCCTGGTGGCCCTGGTTGCCAGAAAACCGTTCCTGCTCTATGTACGAGCAATGGAACACTCCCTCGGTGCTCTGCTGGCACAGAACAATGACGCAGGCCATGAACAAGCTATATACTATCTCAGTCGAATGATGGTTTGACCCGAGCACCGATACACCGCGGTTGAGAAGGAATGCCTCGCCTTGGTGTTCGCCATTCAGAAGACGCGGCACTATGTCACTGGACAAACAATACATGTGATCTCACGAGTCAACCCTCTCAGGGTCCTCATGACTAAACCAGGGGCACTCAGCTTCCGTCTCACTATATGGGCAATACTGCTGTCCCCTTATCATATGATCTTCGTCCCCCAAAAGACAGTCAAAGGTCAAGCCCTGGCAGACTTCTTAGCAGCCCACCCAGGCTCAGAGTCCTCCAGAATATATGAAGAAATCCCAGATGAGGTCGCCGACTCGCATGCAACCTCTCACGAGGCTATATGGCGAATGTTCTTCGACGGTGCTTCGAGGACCGGACCTAAAGGTAATATAGTTGTCGGAGTCGGGGTAGTGCTGGTCTTCCTTTCCGGATTGGTGATCAACCGTGCCTATTCCCTCACAGAACCCTTCTCTAACAATGTGGCCGAGTATAACGCTCTGGTCATTGGCCTCCAACTAGCAAGAGAGCAGGGGATAGAATATCTTGAAGCATACGACGACTCCCAACTAATCGTCAATCAGATCCGGGGCTCATACGAGGTACGACACGAAGACATGATCTCTTATCACCAAATAGCAATTGACATCATCTCGTCGTTTGAGGGTTTCTTCATCGAACATGTCCCCAGACTCCAAAATATCGAAGCTGATGCCCTAGCAGGCCTTGCCGCTTCCTTAGCGGTGCCGAACCACGCTCATCATTCGATTGACGTAATAGGCCACGAACTGGTCTGTCCCAAGAACAACGTTCAACTCGTGGCGAGCTATTCCGCCCAGACGGTCGACGAAGCACCAGACTGGAGACAGCCGTTCATCGACTTCGTCATCTATGACATCCTGCTCGAGAACCCGAAGGAAGCCACTTCTATCAGACGGCGTTCTCTCAGATTCTTCTACGATGCAGAGACAAAAATACTGTATCGCCGCTCTTACGACGGATTATTGCTCCGGTGCTTGTCGAACGCAGAAGCCAGAGAAGCAGTACGAGAAGCTCATGACGGTGTTTGCGGGGCCCACCAGCCTGGCCCAAAACTATAAGATCGCCTTCGCCGAATGGGCCACTATTGGCCCACGATAGTGGCAGATGCGATAGATTATGCTAGAAAATACAAAGCTTGCCAGGTCCACACCGACTTCATTCACCAACCATCCGAGTTTCTACATCCGACGGTGGCATCCTGGCCATTCGAAGCATGAGGAATGGATATCATTGGTCCAATCACCCCACCTTCCTTCCGAGGACATCGCTTCATACTTGCGATCACTGATTACTTCTCCAAATGGGCAGAAGCTGTCCCACTCGCAGAAGTTAAAACTTTGAACGTGATTAACTTCCTTAAGCATCACGTCATCTACCGCTTTGGACTGCCCCGAAGGATCATCCATGATAATGGTCCACAGTTTGCAAGCCACGCATTCTATCGGTTTTGCGATAAGCACCGTATTCAGAATGTCGCTTCGACACCGTACAACCCGACAGCAAACGGGTTAGCAGAGGCATTCAACAAAACGATCATCAAACTACTCAAGAATTTTGTCTCCTCCAACAAACGCGACTGGAATGAGAAGCTTGGTGAATGCTTATGGGCTTATCGTACCACAATTCGGACCGCCACCGGGAATACACCATTCTCTCTAGTGTACGGGAGTGAGGCAGTTCTCCCATTAGAGACTCAAATACCCTTACTCCGCGTCGCCCTCACTTATCAATTAACAACGGATGATAACTACCGACGTCGACTACAAAAGTTAGAGGCCCTAGATGAAAAGCACCTCCTAGCTCAGCAAAGCATCGAGCTATACCAAGCACGCATCTCAGGAGCCTTCAACAAGAAGGTCAAAATCAGAACATTCCAAGTGGGCGATCTTGTTTTGGCAGTCCGGAGGCCAATGGTCATGACTCACAAGACCACCGACAAATTCCAGCCAAAATAGGAAGGTCCATTTGTCGTCGAGGCCGTGTTCTCTAACGGTGCTTACCACCTCGCCAAGCAGAACAGAGACTTGCTCATGTTGTCCGTCAACGGCAAGTTCCTGAAGAAATACTATGTTTAAACAACATTCTCCAGATCATCGAGTCACGTACCCGCTGGTACCACTGAACTCATCCCCCAATTTTCCAGATTTTCGAGTCATGTGTCCGCTGATACCACTGAACTCACCCTCACCATCACAACATTCTCCAGATTATCGAGTCATGTACCCGCTGGTACCACTAAACTCATCCACATTCTTTCCAGATTATCGAGTCACATACCCGCTGGTATCTCTAAACTCACCATCACAACATTCTCCAGATTATCGAGTCATGTACCCGCTGGTACCGCTGAACTCACATCCTCCATATCCTCGATCATCGAGTCATGTACCCGCTGGTACCTCTGAACTCACACATCTACAATATTCCAAATTATCGAGTCATGTACCCGCTGGTGCCTCTGAACTCACATCCTGGTCACTCTTTTGAAAGAAAGTCATGTATAACCATACCGCTGAACTTTCTTCCTACAAGAGATCCTCCCTCATGATCCATTACCTGCACTCCCAGTGCACAACAAGGGTAACGGGGCCACAGCCTTCCAAGACGGCCATGTCCTCATCACCTCTGAGTCGTATTATTTTTGCCAAAAACAAATCACCCCTTAACATAGAACTTCCATGTCCTCACTACCTCTGAGTTATTCTATGTACCCCCCCCCCCCCCGTCAAAGAAACCCTCATGCTCATCATGTCCTCAGTACCTCTGAGTCAGTATGATTGGTTCTTTTTTTTTAAACTTATTGTCCGTATCCAAAACCAGGGTACGTTAGGGACAATGGGTCCACGCAAAATATCCCAATAAGAGGATTATTACAAAGCAAAAGAGTGAAGCAAATATATATTCCATTCAGAAATCGGTTACATCCACACGATTGCAAGCAAGTCAAAAGTGTTCTTCATGAAGGCAAGAAGAAAGGCGAAACAAAAATAAAAGACTACAGACAGACATCCACGAGAAGCCCCTACATTCTAGTTACAGGAGCGCATATACCATTCCCTCAACCATCTCACATATGAAGGATGCAAGTGAAGAGCATCCTCGTCCAGAATAGGAGAAACAGGGTTCCCAGCGCTGCCACCCTCAACAGTCTCGATATTTGGAGGGCTGCCGTTCCCCTCAGGCGCAGGTTCTTCTTTCTTCACTTCCTCCTTAACAGAGGGAGATCCTTGGCTGATGACAAGAGGCTGCAGCTCCTCTGATGCCGCAGTCTCAACATTCGGTGAAGATACTGCGAGAACCAAAGACGAAGAAAATGGAAACAGTCAGAAATGTTCATGCGGCTCGTTTTAGACAAGTCTCATGCGGCTCAGACATGGGGTATATCCTCATGCGGCTCAGTCATGGGACGTGTATGCGGACCATGTAGTTTAAGAAGTTCACGTCAAAGACATGTACATGAAGCATGCAGTAAAGCAGGCTTTGCTAGGGTTTCAAATCGACCACTTAATCTTTACCTTCGATGGCAATATGAACGTCAAGACGAACGGGGGGCGCGATAGTCGAGGGCGAAGCCGATTTCTTACTCCTTGCCACAGCCTTCTTCACAGCCTTAGAAGCCCTGGGTGCCATTGTTGTCTGATGATCAGAGGAAGAAAACACGACAAGAATCTGAGTCAAGAATAGTCTAAGAGAGAAGACCGTCCAAATGCCCTTCTATTTATAGACAGAAAACTATGGACCGACGCCTCGTACAAACGCGATCAACTCTTCGGTTATCGAGCCAAACCAGCCATTTAAAGACTGAGCTCTTGGGATCCTGTCCTAAAAAGATCCACACGCATGGCATAATGACGTGGCAAAAAGCTTATGCGGTTCAAATGGCCATGCGGTTGATAGCAACTATGCGACTCAGATGGTCAGGAGGCAGAAATTTCTATGCGGCTGGGCCATCCATGCGGCTGAGACGCCCCTGCGGCAGAACTTTCCATGCGGCCAAGATATCCATGCGCGGCCAGAAGAATATCCAGCCATGCTTCTTATTCAAAGTATTTCAATTTTGCAAATTAAAAACTTTGAAGGGGGTCTTGTAGAAGCATGGAAAATACTAAAGAAAATGACTCATGCGGCCAGAAAAGATCCATGCGGCTCAGAAAACTCATGCGGCTCAGGGAGCCATGCGGCATAAGGAGCTATGCGGCCCGAGGTATTCCATGCGGCTCAAAAGACACGTGGCCTGACAGTGCTCCCCTCCGACCCATGCTGCATTAATTGCTTTGACGGCTGACCCCTCTGAAAAGTTGACAGCCCTGACACAAAAGCAGGTAATTATGACTCTGTCATAATATTGAATCTCTAGGGAAGAGAAAAGAGATCTCTGACACAAATCCCCCGAAAGCCATGAAAAATGCCACGTGGCCTTGCCACGTAGGCGTTCGTATGCGGCTCACTTCTCATGCGGTTCAGAGTGGATCCGTCCTATGCGGCTCAGGCCAAGAAAGCCTCATGCGGCTCGAGCAAAGCACTTCTCATGCGGTTCAGAATGAATCCTATGCGGCTTCGGTCAAGAAAGCCTCATGCGGCTCGAGCAAAGAACTTCTCATGCGGTTCAGAGTGAATCTGTCCTATGCGGCTCAGGTCAAGAAAGCCTTATGCGGCTCGAGCGAGGACTTCTCATGCGGTTCAAGAGGATCATGTCCATGCGGCTCAGATGGATATGTACCTATGCAGCCCACAAAGATTACTCCCCTACGGTTCAAGGGCTCAAGTGAGGGCCACTGCCCAGGCAGCCCTGACACGTGGGCTTAACCATATGCGGCTCAAATTCATATGCAGCCCACTCGTCATGCGGTCCAGATCCCCCAGCAGCTCCTATGACACGTGTCCTAAACCGATTAATTCCTCAGATTTGCTGCCATTGAAGATTGGGTCAAATCCCAATAATCTGGGACACGTGGCAGAAGAATAGATCTAATTTATTCGCAGATATCAGAAGATCATTATAAAGAAGATTTATTCTAATCAGCATTAATTGCTAATGGGATTTGGTGTAATCTACACCTAATGGCTCGGATTCGTCATAATCAGAAACGAACGGCCTGGATTGACCAATCCCCAGGCCGCCGCCATCTCCAAGAGCTAATCACTGGCAACCCTAATGATCACATCCCACTATTATAAATAGCAGGGTGCCATTCCCTTGCAAAGATATACAAGGGGAGATATACAATATCAGAGAGAAATATGTATATACAGAGAGACTTTCCCCCATAGTCAGAGAAAGAATACACACAGAGAGAGAGAAGCCAGAAGAGCAGTCAGAGGGAGAACAAGAAGAGCATTTCTTCATCAACGCCAACCATCTTTTCACAGGAGCCAAGGCTGCGTACCGATCGTCCAAGGAGTAAGGCAGGGCTGCCGTCGCCTTCCCGAGCCTCTATCGTCACCCCCCAGAAACTAAAATAAAAAATTGTACTTAGACTGCTGTACCTAGGTTTTCGTCCCTAGGCTTTCTTTGTACAAGCGAGTTTGTAACGTGAAGTAAAAGTCCGGTCCTCCGATAATTGTTCTGTTCTTTTATATTTTATGGCAAATACTTCCGAGGATAGATGACTTGTGCTCAGGATATCATCAGAGTCAGAGAGCAGGACATCCCGAAGACAGCTTTTAAATCGAGGTATGGGCATTGGGAGTTCCTTGTTATGCCATTTGGAGCAACGAATGTGTCGGCAGTATTCATGGACCTCATGAATCACATCTTCATGCCTTACTTGGATCAGTTCGTGATCGAGTTCCTAGACGACATCCTGGTCTACAGTAAGAGTGTAGAGGAGCATGAGCAGCATCTCCGTGTGGTTCTCCAGATTCTCAGAGAGCACCACTAATATGCCAAGTTTAGTTAATGCGAGTTCTGGCTCGATCGCATTTCATACTTGGGTCATATCATCACCAGAGGAAGAGTGGAAGTGGATCCCCAGAAGATCGTGGCCATTGAGTCGTGGCTAGTGCCCAGCACGGTTGCAGAAGTTCGTAGCTTCCTTGGATTGGCCGGCTACTACCGGTGGTTTGTTTCAGACTTTGCTTAGATTTTAGTGCCATTGACCCAGTTGACCCGCAAGGATGTGCAATTTGCTTGGACAACAGAATGCCAGGATTCTTTTGAGGGATTGAAGTGAGGCTTGATGATGGCACCTATTCTCACTCTTCCAGATGGGACCGGAGGATTCTCAGTGTATTGTGATGCTTCAGGCAGAGGCTTAGGATGTGTTCTGATGCAGCATGGGAAGGTAATATCGTAAGCGTCACGACAACTTCGTAATCATGAGAGGAATTACCCAACCCATGATTTGGAGCTGACAGTAGTAGTGTTTGCACTTAAATTGTGGAGACACTACTTGTATGACGACAGGGTAGAGATCTTCATCGACCACAAGAGCCTGAAGTATGTTTTTACCGAGATGGATCTTAACATGCGTCAGAGAAGGTGGCTGGAGCTACTTGTGGATTATGATGTCAACTTGCAGTATCATCCTTGTAGAAGCATAGAAATGAACAGAGAATCCTATGCGGCTCAAGACTAGGAGAGTTTCATGCGGCTCAACAGTTCATTGGAGTTTCATGCGGCTCTGAAGTTCCCAGTGAGCCACGTGGCCTTATGCGGTTCAAAAAGTCCTTCACAAACCGGTCGTAATTAATTTATGCAGCTGGCTCTTTTAATGTCCTGATGCAAAGCGACAGCTCTGACACGAAAGTTTGACAGCTCTGACATAAAGCTGCAATGATGACTCTGACATAATGGCGTGCTCCTAAGGAAACAAAAAAAAATCTCTATAGCTGGCACGATCCACCGAATTTCAAAGCACTTCATTCCATGCGGCTCAGGCACGTGGCCATCCTTATGCGGTTCCGTTGGAGGCTACCCCCATGCGGCTGCTACTCCTATGCGGTTCAGATATGGCTACCCCTATGCGGCTCAGATCATAGGGCCACCCTCATGCGGCTCAGATTAAAGGATTGCCATGCGGTTCAGATATGGCTACCCCTATGAGGCTCAGATCATAGGGCCACCCTCATGCGGCTCAGATTAAAGGATTGCCATGCGGTTCAGATAAGGCCACTCTTATGCGGTTCTGACACGAGGCCACACTCATGCGGCCCAACCATGACAGTCCTCCATGCGGCTCGTAGCAGTTGGGACACGTGGCGGGAGCTGATCGAATCTCAGTAATTCATATTTATTGCAGTCAATGAGGGACACATGGCGGGAGCTGATCGAATCATAATAATTTATATTCATTGCAGCCAATGAAGGACATGTGGCAGGAGTCGATCAAATCTCAATAACTCAGATTTACAGTAATCAACATAACCGTCCAGATTTAGTCAAATCCCAAACAAATCAGATTTATTGCAATCATCTTAATTACCCGGATCAATCTCCAACAAATGATACAGATTTGTTGCAATCAACATAAAAACAAGATGGGGGCAAATCTTAATAAATCCTTGACCGTCTTCTGTTTAAGGTACAATTATTGCAAATCCTAATCATCACACCCCACTCCTATAAATAGCAAGGTGCCATTCCCTTGCAAACCCTGGACAAAAAGTGGAGACAGAGCATAGAGAGCACAGAGATATACGCACAAGGCCAGACACAGAGAGGTCCACACCCGAGCATGAGCATTTCTTCCCCGGAGCCAAGGCTGCGTCCGATCGTCCACGGAGTAAGACAGAGCTGCCGTCGCTTTTCCGAGCCTCTACCGTCACCCCCCAGAAAAAACTAAACAATTATACTTAGATTACTGTACCTAGGCTTTAGTCCCTAGGCTTTTTTTGTACGAGCGAGTTTGTGTTGTGAATTAAAAGTCCAGTCCTCCCATAAAACTGTTATGTTCTTTTATAATCAATGGCAAACACGATGGCGACTCTGCTGGGGAAAGCTCGTCTGCAGATCTTCGGGATAACGCTTGCACAGGCGTAATGCCCAACATCGTCTTCACTCCGCAGGATATGCTTATCAAGTCCAACCTACACGATCGCTCTCTGTATTATACTGGGTACATTGGCGATATCAAGGTGGATCGGATGCATATTGATCCCGGTTCTTCCATAAGCATCATCCCGAAGAGCCTACTCATCATCTGCATATTCCAATGCATCATCTGACGCCGACAAGCACCGCCATCAGCGGTTTCAATTCAGGCAGAAGCTACCCGATCTGGAAGATTCGCTTGAAGTGCCAAATCGGTGACTTTCAGTCAGAAGTGACCTGTTATGTCATAGATGCGGACACTTCCTACAACATTCTCCTCGGGCATCCTTGGATACACGATTACATGATCGTGCCCTCCATACTGCACCAGTGCTTCAAGTACGTCGACAAACACGACTTCGTGAGGACAGAATTTGTCGACATTAATCCCTTTAAAGGGGTCGAATCCTGCTACTCAGATTCATGCTTGTACGAGAAGTTAAAAAAGCACATTGTCGAAGGAGATACTCAAGCTCAAACTGAGATGGCAGCTGGATCAGAAGAACCTCTGACAATCTACCTCCAAGCCCGCAAACCTGGCAGAACTGCACCCCTTACGGCCACTCTGCGTAAGGATGCAATCAGCCTCTCTACAAAAGAGGGACAGATGATAATCCGACTGCCAAGGTCTGGTCAAGCATCAAGACCCACGACAGAGCCACTGACAATCAGGCTGCCTAGAGCTAGCCCGCAACAAATAGAGGAGCTCAATCCCTCTGTCAGGCCGATGACGATTCGCCTTCCCAGAATGAATCGGCAGCCGAGCGCTAAGCCGGGGACTGCTAGCCAGCCAACAACTCCCCGCCCAGCACCAAGCACCAAACTGGGGGTCGCTAGTACGCCAATGACTCCACATTCTGCTCCACCATTGGAGCCCCTGATGATTAAGCTGCCTAAGTCATCCTCCCAGTTTTCATTGACACAGGGGGTGGTTGAAGAAGAACCAGAGCTGGCCAAGTATGTGGCTGCTTACACTGATGTTCCATCCGTAGATGATGTAATCCCACTGGAATAGATACCTTATTTCATCAATAAAGGGATATCTTTGAGCTACCTCTAGCTTAATAAGCTTTGTACAATGTATGCTATGGAATACGCACGTGCACACACAGGTAACAAATGTCTACACCGCAAACCAACTTACTCCGGTGGAAGACGCTTACCGTATAATCAAGGAAGAGGATCATCCAAACATCTTCGGCCGGAATAATGATCTACAACCCTTCAGGATAGAAGAAGTTGATCTCGAACCCGAACCGGAAGACTGCCCCTTTATCTGTATAGTTTCCGATCCAAGTACCTCATGCAAAAACATAGGTATGATCTGAAAACTACACCAGGCTTGAACTACGACACTGGACGGCGGTTACCCTTTCAATTGTCGGTCCCGGCTGGGAAACCACGAGACTATTACAACAAAACCAGATGTAGGCTAGGTTATGTTACACCGGCAACGACCCCTGAAAGCTCAGACGTCGAATACGACTGGCATTCACACTCAACTGGATCACCCACTTCCGATTCGGATGTCAGCATCGGGGACGTATTCAGGCAAGTCTTGTCCGTCAATATGACATTGGCCGACGCCTACGAAGAAGATAAAGGCCTTCCTAAACTTCTTAAGTTAGAGTCATGGGCACAACAGCTAGATGCGCAATGGGAGAAATGGTTCGAACAAAGAGAGCCTCCCACCGAAGATGAGGTTGTGCAAGTTGATCTAGGGGATGAGGCCTCTCCAAAGCCCATCTTCGTTAGCAAGAATCTGACAGACGAAGAGCGAGAATCGCTACCGCAACTCGTCAGAGAATACATCGATGTGTTCGCGTGGAGCTACGAAGATATGCCAGGACTGAACCCCGAGGTTGCACTTCACAAACTCAACATTCATCCAGACGCAAAATCGGTCAAGCAACAGCAACGACGGTTCCGCCCCGACGTCATGAATGCCATTGAAGCTGAGGTCAACAAACTAATAGCCAGCGGCTTCATCCGCGAGGAACAGCATCCAGACTGGGTCGCCAACATAGTACCAGTCCTCAAGAAGAATGAAAAGATTCAAATCTGCATCGACTTTCGTAATCTGAATGAGGCGTGTCCTAAGGATGAGTTTCCCCTCCCTATCACAGACATCATGATTGACAACACCGACGGCTTTGAGCGTATGTCATTCATGGATGGTTTCTCGGGGTACAACTAAATCAAGATATTCCCTGATGACGAAAAGCATACATCATTCCGAATACCAATTGGCACATATTGTTACATAGTCATGCCTTTCGGTTTAAAGAATGCTGGCGCCACCTATTAAAGAGCTATGAGCATCATCTTTAGAGACCACTTGCGCAAGACAGTGGAATGCTACGTTGAAGACATCGTCGTCAAGAGCCGCTCTAAAGAAGATCATCTGTATGATTTGAGGATAATGTTCGACCTGATGCGAGCGCACAATTTGAAGATGAATCCCACAAAATCCTTCTTGGGCGTATCCAGCGTAAAGTTCTTGGGTTTCATCATTACTTCCCAGGGTATCCACATCGACCCTGAGAAGACGAAGGCAATCATGGAGATGGGTCCCCCGAGAAATCTCCGTAAACTCCGAGGCCTTCAAGGGAGGCTGGCCTACATCAGGAGGTTTATCTCCAACCTCTCCGGACGATGTCAGCCATTCACCCACCTCATGAAGAAGGACATTTCATTCATATGGGATGAAGAATGCCAGCACGCCTTCGACAACATCCAAGAATATCTGTGGAACCCTCCAGTCCAGGTGGCCCCGGTTGCTGGAAAACCATTCCTGCTCCATGTGCGAGTAATGGAGCATTATCTCGGTGCTTTACTAGCACAAAACAATGATGCAGGCCATGAGCAAGCTATATATTATCTCAGTCGAATGATGATGGGGCCTGAACATCGATACACTGCCGTAGAGAATCATGAGTGCCTTGCTCTGGTGTTCGCCATTCAGAAGATGCGACACTACGTCACGGGACAAACCATCCATATCGTATCAAGAGTCAACCCCCTCAGGGTCCTCATGACTAATCCAGGTGCACTCAGCTCTCGCCTCGCTACCTGGGCAATATTACCGTCCCCCTACCACATGATCTTCGTCCTATTGAAGGATGTTAAAGGTCAAGCTCTGGCAGACTTTTTAGCAGCTCATCCAGGTTCGGAGTCAACTAGAATAGACAAAAAGATTCCAGATGAGGTCGCCAATTCAAATGTGGCCTCTCATGATGTCGTATGGCGAATGTTCTTCGACGGCGCTTCTAGAACTGGGCCCAAGGGCAACATCGTCGCTGGAGTCGGAGTGGTGCAAATTTCTCCCTCCGGGCTGGTGATCAATCGGGCTTATTCCCTCACGGAGCCCTGTTCAAACAACGAGGCCGAGTACAACGCTTTGGTCATTGGCCTCCGACTTGCGAAGAAGCTGGGGGTAGAGTATCTGGAAGCATACGTCGATTTGCAGTTAATCGTCAATTAGATCCGGGGTTCATACGAAGTTCGTCATGAAGACATGATTTTCTATCACGAAATAGCGATCGACATCATCTCGTCCTTGGAAGGGTTCTTCATAGAATATGTTCCCAGACTCCAGAATATTGAAGCTTGAGAAGCGCCTGTTATCTCAACAACGAATCGAGCTGTACCAAGCACGTATCTCCGGAGCCTTCAATAAGAAGGTTAAAATCAGAACATTCCAAGTTGGCGATCTTGTTCTGGCAGTTCGGAGGCCGATGGTTATGACTCACAAAACTGCCGGCAAATTCCAGCCAAAGTGGGAAGGCCCATTTATCATCGAGGCTGTATTCTCCAATGGAGCTTACCGCCTCGCAAAACAAAATAGAGACTTGCTCATGTTGCCCATTAACGGCAAGTTCCTGAAGAAGTATTATGTCTGAAACGACATCCTCCAAATATCCCAGATTGTTGAGTTATGTACCCTCTGGTACCGCTGAACTCACATTTCGACTCCAAATCTCCCAGAATGTTGAGTTATGTACCCTCTGGTACCGCTGAACTCATATTCTGACTCTAAATTTCCAAGAATGATGAATTATGTACCCTCTGGTACCGCTGAACCTACATTCTGACTCCAACTCTCCCAGATTGTCGAGTTATGTATCCGCTGAACTTATACTCTGGTCACTACAGATGAATCTATATCGCATCTTTTAGGTAGTAAGTCATGTATGATCATACCTCTGAACTTTGCTCCTAAGAAGAGCTCCCTCCTCATGATCCAATACCCGCACTTTTAGTGTACAAAAAGGGTAACAGATCCACAAATTCTCCAAAACAACCATGTCGATGTTACCTCTGAGTTGTTTCCCTTCCATCAAAAACAAACTACCCCTCACATAGAACTTCCACGTCCTCATTACCTCTGAGTTGTTCTATGTACCCTTCATGGAGCCCAATCCTGCCATGTCCTCATTACCTCTGAGTGGGAAGGCTCCATCGAAGAAATCCTCTGTCACGACCCGTACCCTAGAGTAAGGGCACGAGACGTGGGTACGTCCAGCCTACGCCGTATTGTCGGCGGTAGAACGCTGTCCTAGGTCACAACATCTAACAGTTTAAGGTAATAATAGTTATACTCCCCGAATGGGGGTGACATAACAGAATATATCTCAATCACATCTAAGGTAGAATACAATAAGATAGAATGATATAAAAGATGCGAGACCCAAATCTACAGAAAATACAAATAGAGAGAAAGCTAAGTGTCTATGATAAACTCCACTGACAACCAGAAATAATACAGATCCAAATAAACAACTCAAATCTCCAATACAATAAAATAAGATAAGATATCTATAGAGCAACAGTCTCTACAGCTAAGGGATCCAATTGGAAGTCCGGATCGCAAGTGTCCTCTAAGGCTGTCCCATAGAAAGTATCTAAGCAGGACTCCTCCTCGTCCGCTGTAAACTTTTCAACAGGTCCAATCAGGACGGGAACGAGCACATATCTCTCAGCAGTTCATAACAGGTTAGGAGTATAAAGCATGCAATAGAGTAAAATATAAGAAATGCTGGAAAAAAAGTAGGGAAAACAGGAGATATTTTGTAACTGAAAGTAAATACATGATAAGTAAAGACTGTAAGTGGCGAAGTGATTTAGAGTACAATATGGTTATATAAACGGCTTAGGGGCACATGAATACAACTAAGAGGCACATGAATACCTACTGGGGATAATGATCACATAACCAATTCTACTCACCCCGCCCCAATCAATACACAAGAATCCATTCAAGTTACGTTATTGGCACATGAATACAGCTAAAGATACATGAACTCATGTAATGAGTAGTACATGAGACACATGATAGTACATGAAGGCACATGAGAACATGTAAATACATGAACTAGCACGAGTACAAGGAGTATCTGATGCACATGATAAAGTACATGAACATGAAATACCCGATGCACCCGTAGAGGGATAAAATCTCAGGAAAGGATCCATATAGTACTAATCCGTGAAGATATGTGTCAGCATCAAGTAAAGTAATCTAGAGCAAAAATGTAGTCCCAGACAGGTATGAAGAGATCAGAGAATGTACTCGCCTGCTATCTGAATGTCCAAGATGAAAGTACTGTCCGAGGAGTGGTGTCTGTCTCCTATAGAACAGTACAAGTCACTATGAGTCTAAAATGATAATAAAATATAAGTCAGTGCATTCTACATGAATCTAGGTCAATCTAGACCAAAGTCAACTCCTGGTCAACTCTGGTCAACCCTAAAAGTCAAATTAGGTCAACTAGGTAAAACCTAAGTCAAACAAGTCTATACTAGTCTAGGTCTAACAAAGCTATACAAGTCCAATCTAGACTCTATACTGACAAACAGATACACCCATAGGCTAAGAGCCCTATGCTAGAGGCTATTAGGCAATTCCATGCCTAAAACCAACCATAACACATATACACATGTCAAATTATATATAGCTAAAATAACACACATATTGATATATTGATATAATCTAATATAGAAATACACATGAGCATATAGGCTACTATATGTATACCACACATACATATATATCTAATATATATAATAGTACACACTCATATATATAGGATACATATATGTACATCCCACATATATATATACATGTATATATGTATATACACATGTGTATAGGAATAAAAAGACAATGCATTCTACATGTGTGTGTGTGTGTGTGTGTGTGTGTGTGTGTGTGTGTGTGTCAAGATATCTGAAAACAGGGAACACTAGAAAAACAGTAAAGTGTTCATGAAATCAGTGAACATATGAGAACAATGAAGGCTAGAACCTGGAAAACAGTGGCATGGTATAACTTGTGAGTGTACAGGAAAATTAGGAAACAGTCCTAAGTAATAGGAATAGAAAAATTTGTAGCTAAACACATATCCTAGAATCAGTGGAGTGTTAGGGAAAACAGGAAAAATAGTGTAGTTAACAATGTGTCCATGTGTCAAAGAGAACAGGGAATCATTTGTGTATGTACAGAAATGTTTAAAGGAAAACAGTGGCAGCTAACAATGTATGTAAACAATAGGAAAAAAACAGGGAATGAAAAATAGTATAAAATAAAATAAAATCAATGCAAACAGTTAGCTAACATTCAAATCCCCATTTGAATTCAATCATGTACTCAACTAATACAAGTATGGGAAAACCTGGAAAAGGTCTCCTGTTACAGGAAAAATCATTCATTTCAGTTTAAATAGGAAGGGATGAATCTCAGGTTTCGAAATAAATTCAGTATTTCAGTTTCCTGTATTTCCAAAACTCAACACCAAGTCTAAATCCTCATTCTTAAACCATAAAGCCAAATTCGAATGAAACATTGTATTAACATAAACTAACAATCATGTGGGGACATTTAATCAGTGAAAACATCAAAAAAATAGGGAATTAAATGTTTAGGAATTAGAAAAAACCAGTGTATCAGTCCATCCTGTGTATCCATATCAGCCGAATGACATTAACCCAACATTCGAATTCAATTCCACATTACAAACCTAAATTAACATGTAAATTAAATCTAACATATATAATTAGACATGATTAGGATCTAAATAGCAATTAAAAACATGTATTAAAACATTAAAACTGAATTAAACAGAGAACCCAAAACAAAATACTGATACACATAGCGCATTTTCCATGCACGCACGATATCGTGTCCGATACGACACGAGAGGTCGTGTCACTCTGGGAATCTCGTGTCAGTCATGACCCCAATACGTGTGTCAAAAATCCCGTGTCCGAGTGGTGTGTACTGTGCACAGGAGACCCCGAACAGCAGGGGAAGAATACTGCACGCGCGCGTGTGTTGCACCCGCGTGTTCCCGTGTCCAATACGACACGACACGACACCAATATCAACTCAGAACACCAAAAATTAATAAACAAGCCTAAAAACTATTTTCCTATTCAAACAAATTCCAGAAATCTGATCGAAATGCCCTTTGGGGCATTTCATCAAACACATTCACGTATCCACTGATACGTGTTCGATACAGACACGTATTGGACACGAAACCTAGGGTTAACTATACCTACAGTTAGGGTAGGCCTAGAGATTCCTAAATATGCAATAAAAGCCCTATTTTATGGTGTGGATTAGAAATTACCTATGGGTTTGCAAAGGCTCAAAAAGTCCCAAATGAGAATGGATCCTCAAGCCACCAAACTCCTTCAAATTGCTTCTCCTCTGAAATTTCTCACCACAAACAGCAAGTAGAAGAAATTTAGAACCTAATGCAATTGGTTTGAGGGAAAAAGGAATTAAATAGAATTTTCTAGGAATTATTGAAGTTGGAGCATACCTCTTCCTTAAACTTGAGAACTTTCTAAAGGAGGCTAGCCCTAACTTTGAGGAGGCATTAAATAGAGTGGGGAGGATTAGGGTTGGCCGGCCATGGGCTGTGTTGGGCTAGGTTAGGGTTACATGGTGTTGGGTTGGGCCTCTATGGGCTTAATCATAAATCATGACTTGTGAAACCACAAGCCATTAACTAACCTATTCAAATCCTAATTTTCCCAAATAATTTATAATGAGTTTGATATCACTAACTTAGGTCAAGCTAGGATTACACACTCTAACCAAGTGGTCATGACCTAGGTTAGCTTCTAGGACAGTCTCCTAAGTCACCCTGAGTCTAAGTCAAAAATAGCACCAAATCAATTATACTAAAAATCACTGAAAATTCTAATAATTATAATTAATACTAAATAATTCCAAATAATTCCAAAATTTTAAAAAAGACCAAAATACCCTCAAGCTAGAAATGTGGTAGTGACAAATCTACCCCCCTTAAAATAATTTTGTCCTCGAAATTAAAGGCGAAACTAACTGCTGAGAAGGATAGAAAAGTATACCTCAAGGTCCAAAAAGATAGGGGTACCGCTCACGCATCTCATCCTCCCGCTCCCAGGTAGACTCTCCTGGAGAATGATGCCTCCATGCGACGCGTACCAAGGGTATCACCTGGTTCCTCAGTACCTTCTCTCGGTGATCCAGAATCTCCACAGACTGCTCTTGATAAATGAGAGTAGGTCCAACCTCAATTTTCGAATAATCGAGCACATGGCTAGGCTCAGCCACGTACCGTCTCAATTGTGATACGTGGAATACGTTGTGAACTCCCACTAGTGTAGGTGGCAAGTCTAGCCTGTATGCCACGTCACCGACTCTTCCGCAGATAACGAAAGGGCCGATGAAGCACGGGCTAAGCTTCCCACCTCCACCAAAACGTATCATACCATGAGTCAGAGATATCCGCAGAAAAACCATGTCTCCAACCTAATCACAAGCAAGGTCTCAAGTTACTAAAAATCAAACACGATCAATCAAACAAAACAAAAATAATACAACCTACTTTTAATCCTATCTCTAAATCTGTACCTCAAACTCCAACGGCCTCCGGTAGCTATCGGTCCAGTGCCGATGTCTGTCCTCCGCCACGCGAAGTTTGTCCCTGATGAGCTTCACCTTCTCGACTGCGTCAACAACTATCTCGGTCCCAGTAAAGCTCGCTCTCCAACATCATCCCAAGATAAGGGTGTACGACACCTACGCCCGTACAGAGCCTCAAAAGGTGACATCTCAATGCTGGCCTGATAACTGTTGTTGTAAGCAAACTCCACCAAATATAGATGATCCTCCCAGGAACCTCCAAAATCCAGGACGCACGTCCACAGCATGTCCTCAAGCATCTGAATAGTCCTCTCTGACTGGGGGTGGTATGCAGTACTAAACTTTAGCTGAGTGCCCAAACTAGTCTGCAGACTCCTCTAGAAATGGGAAGTAAAGCGACTATCCCGATCTGAGATAATGCTGACGGGAACTCCGTGAATTTTGACTATCTGTCGCATGTACAACTCCGTAAGCCTCTCTGTAGATATACCCACCTTGAATGGCAAGAAGTGGGCCGATTTGGTCACCTGTCAACGATGACCCAAATCGCATCTTTTTCTCCTGGTGTACGCGGCAACCCAGATACGAAATCTATGGTGATATGTTCCTACTTCCACTCTGGAATGGGCAACGGCTGCAATAATCCTCCGGGCCTCTGCCTCTCTGCCTTGACCTGCTGACAGACCAAGCATCTAGCTACGAAGCGAGCTACCTCCCGCTTCATCCCGTACCACCAGACATGCTTTCGCAGATCCCTGTACATCTTGTTGGCACCAGGATGTATAGAGTACTGCGATCTATGAGCCTCCTGTATGATCTGCTTCCTGAGCTCCTCGTTAGGCACACATAACCTAGAACTGTGCCTCAATGCACCATCCTCTGTAAATGAAAACTCGCCATCCACCAACCCTGTACGAACCTGCTCTCGGATACACCGCAAAGGCACATCCTCGAACTACGTCGCCTTGATCCTCTCCATCAAGTCCAACTGTATCTGAAGGCCCCATAACTGCATCTGCACTCCGGGCACAATCACCTCAATCCCAAGGCTCTCCAAGTCTGCAAGCAAGTGCCGATCCATAGTCAAACACAGGGCTGTCGGATACCAACTCAAGGCATCGGCAACCACGTTGGCCTTCCCCGGGTGATACTGAAGTGAGATATCAAAGTCCTTCATCAACTCTAGCCATCTGCGCTGCCTCATGTTGAGATCTTTCTATGTAAACACATACTTCAAGCTCTTGTGATCTGTGAAAATCTCCACCCTCTCGCCATACAGATAGTGCTTCCACAACTTCAGAGCAAAAATCATTGCTGCCAGCTCCAGGTCATGGGTAGGGTAGTTCTTCTCATGGAGACGTAATTGCCTGGAAGCATAGGCAATCACCTTCTCATGCTGCTGTAAGACACAACCCAGCCCCTTCCCTGAAGCATCACTATAAATAGTGAATCCACCTGAACCTGAAGGCAATTTCAGAATCGGAGATGTCGTAAGCCGCTTCTTCAACTCATCAAAAGCTGTCTGACACTCCTCTGACCAAACATACTCAGTATCCTTTCGGGTCAACCGAGTCAACGGCTCTGCAACCCGGGAGAAATCCTGTACAAATCTCCTATAATATCCTGCCAGCCCCAGGAAACACCTGATCTCTGCCACTGAAGTCGGTGCTGCCCAAGCCTCAACTGCTGAGATCTTCTTTGGGTTCACTGAGATACCATCTCCAGTCACCACATGACCCAAGAAGTCAATCATGTCTAGGAAGAACTCGTACTTCGAGAGCTTGCCGTACAATCTCTCCTTTCTGAGTGTCTCCAAAACTACTCTCAAGTGATCCTCATGCTCTTCCTCTGTCTTCGAATACACCAGGATATCATCAATGAATACCACCACAAACTTGTCCAAGTACTGGTGGAACACCTTGTTCATTAAGTTCATAAATACTGCTGGTGCATTGGTCAGCCCAAATGTCATAACCAAAAACTCAAACTGCTCGTACCGCATCCTGAAAGCGGTCTTGGGAATATCCTCCCTCTTCACCTTCACCTGGTGATAATCTGACCTCAAATCAATCTTGGAGAACACCCGAGCTCCACTCAACTGATCAAAGAGATTATCGATCCGTGGCAGTGGCTATCTGTTCTTGATCGTCAGGTTGTTGAGTGCCCTGTAGTCGATACACATCCATACCGACCCATTCTTCTTGGGTACAAAGAGTACTGGTGCACCCCAAGGTGAAGAACTCGATCGGATGAAGCCCTTGTCCTGCAGCTCATCCACCTACTTCTTCAGCTCCACCAATTCACTGTTGTTCACTCGATAGACATGCTGAGAAATCGGTTCCATGCCGGGAACCAAGTCTATCGAGAACTCTACATCCCTGTTCGGTGGAAGCCCTGGCAACTCCTCTGGAAATACGTCCATAAACTCTGCAATCAAGGGATGTGAAGCCACCTGCTCCTCAACTGATGCTCCGCAGAAGACTCCGCCATCCTGCTCTGCCTGCCGCCGAGTGTACTCAAAATCTGGCTCTCCTGGCGCCCCAAACAAAACTCTACCCTCTTGACAATCAATGCGGGCGCGGTGTCTACTCAGCCAGTCCATACCTAATACAATGTCGTTGTTCAGTAATGGCATGACGAGCAAACTCACTCCCAACTCTCAGCCTCCCAATATGACTCTCCGCCCTCTGCAAACATCACTCACGAGGATGACCCCACCCTCGGTCGTGATCTTGCAGGTCCTAGGCAATGGTTCAGAAACCAGACTGTGTCTAATAGCATACGATACTGACACAAAGCTGTGGGAAGCCCCGGAATCAAAGAGTACAAAAGCTGGAATGGAGTCTAGAAGAACCGAACCTACTATCAACTCCCCTACGGCCTCTGCATCCTCAGCCGCCATAGCGAAAGCTCGCCCCTGCTGTCCACCTCGTGCCTGCTGCTGGTGCTGATGGAACCTCTGCTGCTGGGTCTGCTGTGGCCCCTTCAGCTGGCCTGCTGGAGCCTTGGCTCCATCTCCCTGAGCTCCACGTCCAAAAGCCTCAGGGCAATCCCTCAACTGGTGATCCCCCGCACCACAAAGTAGGCACTTGCCTAGCTTCTTCCTGCACTCATGGATCATATTCCCTGGCTTCTTGCAGAAGGCACAAACGACTACCTGCTGCCGACGGGGTGCCTGTTGCCCTCTCTGCTGCTGATGCTGCACCTGCTGAAAAGGTGCCCGACCCTGCTGCTGATACTGCTGCTGATACTGTTGTTGATACTGCTGAACTGGCCTCTGTGGCTGCTGATGCTGGAAGTGAGGCCTTTTGGCCTGCCCCTGACTACTGCTACTACCCTGGAAGTCACGACCCCTCTTCTGCTTCAACCCTAGCTCGTCTTCCGCCGCTATAGCCCCAGAAAATATCTCAGCAAATGTAGCTTCCGGTCGCTCTTAGTCAGTGACTGAACCTCTCTAATCAAGCCTTGACGAAACTTCTTCGCCTTCGTCTTCTCATTCAAGTCATCTATGAAATGGGCCAATCTATAAAACTCCCCAGCATACTCAGCTACAGTCTGGTTCCCCTGAACCAGACCCTCGAACTGTGCCTCGATACCTCCCAAGGCGACATCAGAAAAGAACTGCTCGTTAAACAGCTCCTTGAACTGGGCCCAAGTTTGGCCCTCAACTCCCACCCTGGGATCTGTCTGATACCACGCACGGGCTAAGTCCTGCATCTGACTGTCCGCCGCCTCGATCTGGAGTCGATCTGGTATCTCGGCCAGTCGGAAAATCTCTTTGATATGCTCTATCCAGTCGTCTGCATAATGGATGCCCTCTTTGCCGAAGAACTCTCTGGGATGCATCTTCTGAAAGTCCTGTATGTCCTTCTCCCTCCGACGGAGCTGCTACTGGGCCCCTTGAGCAGTAACCATCTCGACTGTAGTGCGAACCAGCTGGTGTGCCTCGTCGATCCCCTGACAGAAATCGGCAGTCTGTCTCGTCTGCTGCTGCTGGTGGGACTCTGGAATCCTCTCCACGAAGGAGAAGATATGTGCAGCATCTACCATCCCCGCATACGGAGGCTGCTGCGGTAGAAGAATCTCAGGAATCACAATGCTCGGCCTCCTGACTGGTGGAGGTGCTCCTCCAAAAGCTGCAGAAATACCGACTCCAGAGGGCTGCACTGGCCCCATGGCACCGGGAGCTGGCTGCTGCTGAGGTCGAGAGGTGCTAGACCCCTCTCCAGCATCTTCCAGTCCAGGGCGATACGATCTCGTCTCAACCATCCTGGAGACACAGATCAAACAAGAAACAATTTCTGAGAATGAGTCAAAATATCAAAGGAGGATAATTTAAATTTCTAAGGAAGACAATAAGCAGCAAAATAGATATACGGAATCTGACGGAGTTTTTCCTAGTGTGATTGAGTACCTTCAAAAAATATACTAATTTCTACTGCAGGCTGCAGTGATATTCTAGTTCGAATACCACTACATTTCCAACCTAGACCTGCATGGGCCACCACTAAAAATGTGTCACAACCCGCACCCTAGAGTAAGGGCACGAGACATGAGTACGTCGAGCCTACGCCGCAGTGTCGGCGGTAGAACGCTGTCCTAGGTCATAACATCTAACAGTTTAAGGTAATAACAGTTATACTTCCCGAATGGGGGTGACATAACAGAATATATCTCAATCACATCTAAGGTAGAATACGATAAGATAGAATAATATAAAAGATGCGAGACCCAAATCCACAGGAAATACAAATAGAGAGAAAGCTAAGTGTCTATGATAAACTCCACTGACAACCAAAAATAATACAGATCCAAATAAACAACTCAAATCTCCAATACAATGAAATATGATAAGATATCTATGGAGCAACAGTCTCTACAGCTAAGGGATCCGACTGGAAGTCCGGATCGCAAGTGTCCTCTAAGGCTGTCCCATAAAAAGTATCTAAGCAGGCCTCCTCCTTGTCCTCTGTAAAATTTTCAACAAGTCCAATCAGGACGAGAACGAGCGCATATCTCTCAACAGTTCATAACAGGTTAGGAGTATAAAGCATGCAATAGAGTAAAATACAGGAAATGCTGGAAAGAAAGTACGGGAAAACAGGAGATATTTTGCAACTGAAAGTAAATACATGATAAGTAAAGACTGTAAGTGGCTAAGTGATTTAGAGTACAATATGGTTATGTAAACGGCTTAGGGGCACATGAATACAACTAAGAGGCACATGAATACCTACAGGGGATAATGATCACATAACCAATTCTACTCACCCCGCCCCAATCAATACACAAGGATCTATTCAAGTTACGTTATTAGCACATGAATACAGCTAAATATACGTGAACTCATGTAATGAGTAGTACATGAGACACATGATAGTACATGAAGGCACATGAGAACATGTAAATACATGAACTAGTACTAGTACAAGGAGTACCTGATGCACATGATAAAGTACATGAACATGAAATACCCGATGCACCCGTAGAAGGATAATATCTCAGGAAAGGATCCATATAGTACTAATCCGTGAAGATACGTGTCAGCATCAAGTAAAATAATTTAGAGCAAGAATATAGTCCCAGACAGGTATGAAGAGATCAGAGAATGTACTCGCCTGCTATCTGAATGTCCAAGATGAAAGTACTGTCCGAGGAGTGGTCTCTGTCTCCTATAGAACAATACAAGTCACTATGAGTCTAAAATGATAATAAAATGCAAGTCAATGCATTCTACATGAATCTAGGTCAATCTAGACCAAAGTCAACTCTTGGTCAACTCTGGTCAACCCTAAAATTCAAACTAGGTCAATTAGGTCAAACCTAAGTCAAACAAGTCTATACTAGTCTAACTTGTCTATTCTAGGTCTAACAAGGCTATACAAGTCCAATCTAGACTCTATACTGACAAACAGATACACCCATAGGCTAAGAGCCCTATGCTAGAGGCTATTAGGCAATTCCATGCCTAAAACTAACCATAACACATATACACATGTCAAATTATATATATCTAAAATAACACACATATTGATATATTTATATAATCTAATATAGAAATACACATGAGCATATATGCTACTATATGTATACCACACATACATATATATCTAATATATATAATAGTACACACTCATATATATAGGATACATATATGTACATCCCACATATATATATACATGTATATATGTATATACACATGTGTATAGGAATAAAAAAGGTAATGCATTCTATATGTGTGTGTGTGTGTCAAGATATCTGAAAACAGGAAACACTAGAAAAATAGTGAAGTGTTCATGAAATCAGAGAACATATAAGAACAGTGAAGGCTAGAACCTGAAAAACAGTGTGGCATGGTATAACTTGTGAGTGTACAGGAAAATTAGGAAACAGTCCTAGGTAATAGGAATAGAAGAATCAGTAGCTAAACACATATCCTAGAATCAGTGGAGTATTAGGGAAAACAGGAAAAACAGTATAGTTAACAATGTGTCCATGTGTCAAGGAGAACAGGGAATCATTTGTGTGTGTGTACAGAAATGTTTATAGGAAAACAGTGGTAGCTAACAATGTATGTAAGCAATAGAAAAAAAAGGGAATAAAAAACAGTGTAAAATGAAATGAAATCAATGCAAACAGTTATCTAACACTCAAATCCCCATTTGAATTCAATCATGTACTCAACTAATACAAGTATGGGAAAACATGGAAAAGGTCTCCTGTTACAGGAAAAATCATTCATTTCAGTTTAAATAGGAAGGGATGAATCTCAGGTTTCGAAATGAATTTAGTATTTCAGTTTCCTGTATTTCCAAAACTCAACACCCAGTCCAAATCCTCATTCTCAAACCATAAAGCCAAATTCGAATGAAACATTGTATTAACATAAACTAGCAATCATGTGGGGATATTTAATCAGTGAAAACATCAATAAAACAGAGAATTAAATGTTTAGGAATTAGAAAAACCAGTGTATCAGTCCATCCTGTGTATCCATATCAGCCGAATGACATTAACCCAACATTCGAATTCAATTCCACATTACAAACCTAAATTAACATGTAAATTAAATCTAATATATATAATTAGACATGATTATGATCTAAATAGCAATTAGAAACATGTATTAAAACATTAAAACTGAATTAAACAGAGAACCCAAAATAAAACACTGATATGCACAGAGCATTCCCCATGCACGCACGATATCGTGTCCGACACGACACGAGAGGTCGTGTCACTCTGGGAATCTCGTGTCAGTCATGACCCCAACACGTTTGTCAAAAATCCCGTGTCCAAGTGTTGTGTGCTGTGCACAGGAGACCCCGAACAGCAGGAAAAGAACACTGCACGCGCGCGTGTGTTGCACCCGCGTGTTCCCGTGTCCAATGCGACACGACACGACACCAATATCAACTCAGAACACCAGAAATCAATAAACAAGCCTAAAAACTATTTTCCTTTAAAAACTATTTTCCTATTCAAACAAATTCCAGAAATCAGATCGAAATGCCCTTTGGGGTATTTCATCAAACACATTCACGTATCCACTGATACGTGTCCGATACGGACACGTATTAGACACGAAGCCTGTTACGACCCGCACCCTAAAGTAAGGGCATGAGACGTGGGTACGTCCAGCCTACGCCGTAGTGTCGGCGGTACAACGCTGTCCTAGGTCAAACATCTAACAATATAAAGGTACCTGTACAGTATATACTCTCGGAATGGAGGTGACATAGCAGATACAGTCTCAATCACAACTAAGGTAGAGCAAGATATAAGATAGGTAAAACATGAAATCTAAAATAAATACAACAGATAGAAGTCTAAGTGTTTAAGATACACAAACCCAAAAAACATCTCAAAGCTCAATACAGTAATCCATAGAATAAATGTAACTCAATACAACTGAAATAACTAACTATACAACCACTACTGTGTCTCCTCTAGGCTAGCAGGCAACCTCCAGGCTATCTGTAAAATTTATCAATAGGTCCAGTCAGGACAGAGCGAGCACAATACATCTCAACAGATCATAGCAGGTACAGAATATAAACAGAGAGAGGACTGTAATAGAAATATCTACTATAAGTAGAGAACTAACAGTGGCTAGTGAGTCAGAGTACAATGTAAACATGTAAATGGCATAGGAGATTCTGGGAACTATACTATGGAGTAATTCTGGGAACTACACTACTTGGATATTACTCATATTTCTACTTCTACTCCCTGTAGAAGCATGGAAAAGAATAAAAGAAAGATCCATGCGGCCAGGGAGCCCCATGTGGCTCAGAGAGCTCATGCGGCTCAGGGATCCATGCGGCTCAAGTGTCTATGCTGCTCGATAAGTTCTATACGGCTCAGAGAGGAGCCACGTGGCCTGTAAACGGCTCTTTCCGTTGTCCTATACTGCATTAAATGCCTTGACGGCTGGCAGCTCTGACAAGGTGACAGTTCTACACAAAGATACAATTATGACTCCCTCATAATGGCGGACTCCTAGAGAAACGAAGGAAAACTCTGACACGATCTCCCGAGATCCAGAAACTGTCAGGCGGCCTTGACACGTGGACAGTCTCATGCGGCTCGAGCAGAAACCACCCCATGCGGCTCAGGCCGAAGTTGTCCCATGCGGCTCAGGCCGAAGCTGTCTTATGCGGCTCAAGCAGAGGTTACCCCATGCGGCTCACGAAGACTATCTCCATGCGGCTCACTGAGAAGCCATCCATTATGCGGCCGTCTACGCTCATGCGGCTCCGATTATCACCATGTGGTTCAAATGTTCAGGGGCCACTCCCCAAGCAGCCTTGACACATGGCCAGTCTTATGCGGCTCAATAAGAAGCAATCCTCATGCGGCTCAGATTTCCTCAATGGCTCACGGTTAAGACACGTGGCATCAAATCGATCGAAATCCATCAACAAATCCCAATAAATATTAGGATCAAATTAGATCATTCACAATCAAGCAAATCAATGCCACGTGGCAAGAAATCCGAGATTGGCATAACAAATTAGGAGGATTATGTCAATCATTATTAATTACCCACAAACGATTTGATGCAATCACATTAATTGCTCAAATCTACTATATTCAAGATGAACGGCCCAGATTCATTAAGCCTTAGCCGTCGACTTTTGAGAATGGACAATCATTACAAATCTTAGTGATGCCCCCCACTCTTATAAATAGCAAGGTACCATTCCCTTGCAAAGGAGGAGATTCTCTGATAAAAAAGAAAGAAAGAGAGAGACAGAGATCTAGAGAGCCAGAGAGAGAATATACAGAGATCAAAAGGAGAGCATTTCTTTATCAACGCCAAGCAGTTCTTCTACAGAGCCAAGGCTGCACCTGATCGTCCAAGGAGTAAGGCAGAGCGGCCGTCGCTTTCCCGAGCCTCTATCGTCACCCCCCAGAATCTAAAATAAACAATTGTACTTAGATTGTTGTACCTAGGCTTTCTTTGTACAAGCGAGTTTGTATTGTGAAGTAAAAGTCCGGTCCTCCGATAATTGTTCTATTCTTTTATATTTCATGGCAAACACGATGGCGACTCTGCTGGGGACAAACTTCTCCATGGCTGAGGAGTTGGTGACGCAATCGAATGCAGCCAAACTTGGCTCCACGTAACAGAAGATGGTCGTCCGCTTCGACCAACAGGCGTTTGAAGAAATGCTCTCCGACGGGAGTGCTGGCCCAGTCCAGAAGCAAACCCGCACAGAGAAGGCTCGCAGGGAGTGGAGGCCAAAATCATTTGCTCCTCTTCAAGCCTTGGACGGAGTACTCTCTGCTATCCAAGACGGAGAAGGTGATTCTCATGCGGCCCCACTTCAAGCCATAGAGGACTCTGCTGTCCCCAAGTCCGGCAGAGGAAAGCACTACGATGCTGGACTTGCAGGGACAAAGAGTGATTCTATGTGCTCCAGGAAGAAGCCGAATACTCATGCGGTCAAGACTGCCAGCTGCATGCTTGATGCTCATGCGGCTGAAACTGCTAGCCGCATAAAGAATGTCTATGCGGCCAGATCTGCCAGCCGCATGAAGAAAACACATGCGGCCGAGACTTTCAGCCGCATGAAGAAAGCCTATGCGGCTACAACTGCCAGCCGCATGAAGACTGCTGACTCCAGCCGTATACTGCTTGCTCCTCGCAGCTCAGGCTCTGTCTTCGATCGCCTCTCCTATGGTTCCGATCTCTCATGTGCTCAAAAGAATATATCCGACACTCTACAGCATCACTCTGACTATTCCTACTATACGCCTTCGGGTGCTCAAGTAAAGAAGTCAAGGGCAGTATGAGCTCGGCGAGCTTAGTCGGCTGTCCCAACCTCTGACCATCCGAGTGCTCCACATACTGTTATACGGGCCTCTGATGGAAAGTTGTACAGAATCACTCGAGTCCAGCCTCCGACGGCAAACGGACAGAGTGGTTCCCAAAAGTCTTCCAAAACCCAGGGAGCAAACATGGTCGTTCCAGATCCATCTGACTTGCGTGAGGTTATCCTCCACAAATGTAAGGAAAGAAAAGAGGCCCCGGTATGCAAAGAGTCCTCCCGCGGACATCACTGCACCCAAATCATTGTCAACTGCTGTTGCAACAACGCGACAGCGAGAGAAGACCGGCAATCTGTTTTCCAAAGGCTGCAACAACCCATCTCAGAGGACAAAACGCCTTCCATCGCCTCTTGCAACTCCACTCAAAAAATTCCTGCTGATGGGAGAGGAAAGAAGATGAACATTTCCAGCCCAAAAATTTCAACCACTACGGCTAAGAAACTGTCGTCGAAACGGCTGTCCACTACCGGAGTATTCTAAGGTACCCGTTCGAAGACGAAATCTGCTACAGCCGGAAGTTCGTCATCCGCACCACTGGGGGTTACTGAAACGGGGGGTAGCACTCCTCAGAACATCCACGACAATCCGATGTTCCAAGGTGACGAGCCCGAGGAAACAACTCTCTTGTCAGATACAGCAAATACCGACGTCCCCGAGGACGTTCACGACTCTCAAGATGAAGCAAGCTCCGAAGTTGGGGGTACAATTCTTTCTGAGTCCGAGCCAGAGGAGAACATTCCCATATATCCTGATGACTTCTCGGTACATGGGTATGACTCGGAGGACACGCCCTCCACCGTCCCATCCATCTCTCCTCATGTAAGGACGGTATTCATGACGGACAGCAACCAAGGTGGTTCTAGTGATCGCCAACGCATCGACACTCTCGAGGCCATACTGCATGCCTTGGTCAAGTCTGTAGACGAGATCAAAATGGCCCTTCCAACTCTGCAAGGAAGGGCACCTGGCCAAACAAGTGCGGGTCCCGTGGTCAATGCGAACTCGAACTCAGCGGCACCGAATTCGGGCAACAATGCTCCTAAAATGACGACCCGTACCACTGTGGATGAGGCCCGAGAAGCGAGAAGAGAGGTCCAGGAGCTCCGAGCCATGTTTCACGCTCGAAAAAACTCTCAAGACCTCAGAATACGACAACCGTACCCTGCTGCATGGAGGGATGTCCCCTTCCCGCCAAGATATAAGCCGTTCAACATCAACCCTTATGATGGCAAGACCTCCGCAAGTCGGTACGTCACTTACTTCAAGGTCACCACTGACCATCTGCCCCATGATGATGCCATCCTCACACGATTATTCATTGGGGCATTGGAAGGAGTCGCCTTCGACTGGTATCGCAACCTGCCAGACAACTGCATCCACTCCTTCGCCAGCTTCAAGCGCATGTTCTTGGAAAGATTCTACGAAGTAGGGCAGGACATCACAATGTCCTCCCTCATGGACGTCGTCCATGGAGAGAAAGAGCTGACAAGAAACTATATCGAGCGGTTTCGCCAAACCGCAATAAAATTGCCGTATGGTAACCCGGATCCCTCCTTGATTGAAATTTGCCAAAAGAGATTGCTCCCAACAATCAGTCTCTGGATGGGCGAAAGTCAATTTAAGGACTGGAAGAAGTTCATCATCAGTGCCACTAGTGCCGAAGAACGGTTGAAGACAGCTTGCCAACTGGGACTGCACATCTCGGACGGAGAGAACAAGGGCGTCCTAATACCAACAACGACAATGGGGGTAGCACCTCCAACAATCGGGACAACAGGGGTAAGCAGGTTATGGTGGCTGACACATCCCAGAAACCTGAGACAAAACCGGCAGACCAACAATGGCCGCAAATAACCTACTCCTTAGAGGACGGCCACGTCAAGCCCATCTTGGACATGCTCATACAAGGAGACAGAATTCAGCTCCCTCCACCAAGACGGAAACCTCGATCGGCATAAATGGAGAACCCGAAGTACTGTCATTACCACAGCTACGTCCACCATGCTACCCACGACTGCTACCAGCTAAAGCGATACATCCAACATCTCATCGATTCGAACGCTCTGGCCATCGATTTCGAGGAGATAACCGTGGCGGCCAACATGGTGTCCGTACAATTCGACAGCTTTCCTCCAACAGAGACTCAGGACGGGGTGGTACCCATCCCTCTGGCGATAATGGAGATTGCTAATCTTCTACCTCCTCGGGATCAGGTTGCTGGTCTAGTGCCCCTCACCACATCACGAGGGAAGGTCATGTAGGTTCATCCAGACTTGGTATCTGAAGTGACTCAGTCCACATCATCTTCCATTCACAAGAAGAAGAGTGGAAAAGTGTCAGATCTTGCCGCACAATCTCAGCAGATATCGAAGAAGTCACAGCCGTCGTCACCTGATCTGGGGCACAATCCCAACCTGTGCCTGACAACCCGACTGAAGATCATCAGCCAGCTACTGCTGACGCTCCAGGACCTTCTCAGCCTCCGACGACCGACAAGCCTAGGCCGAAGGAGACTCGCTTTGACAAATCCCTCCGAAAAGAGATACCTCAGGGGTTGGAGAGGCCCTACAACTTCGACATTTTGGCACAGTTGGCCAACACACCGGCCAAATTATCATTATACGAGCTCCTAAGGCTCTCAAAAGATGTTTGTGCGGCTTTGAGCGATGCACTCCAAAATGCTGACGCATATCTGGCTCAGGTCAACCTCACGGGAGAAAGCCCGCCTGCAGATCTCTAAGACAGCGCTTGCACGGGAGCAATGCCCAATATTGTCTTCACTCTGCAGGATATGCTCATCAAAACCAACTTACACGATCGTCCGTTATATTACACTGGATACATCGGCAACGTAAAGGTGGATCGGATGCACATTGATCCTGGTTCTTCCATAAGCATCATCCCGAAGGGTCTGTTACATCACCTCCTCATTCCTATGCATCGCCTGCCGCCAACTAGCACCGCCATCAGCGGTTTCAATTCGAGCAGGAGCTACCCAATTGGGAAGATTTGTCTGAAGTGCCAAATTGGCGATCTCCAGTGAAAGTCACCTGTTACGTCATAGATGCAGACACTTCTTACAATATTCTCTTGGGGCGCCCTTGGATACACGATTATATGATCGTGCCTTCCATGCTGCACCAATGCTTCAAATATGTCAACAAACACGGCTTCGTGAGGACAGAATTTGCCGACATCGATCCCTTCAAAGGGGTCGAATCCTACTACTCAGACTCTTGCCTGTACGAAAAGTCGAAGAGGCACCTTGGTGAAGGAGATGTGCAAGCTCGTACCGAGACAGCCACAGGATCAGAAGAACCTCTGACGATCCACCTCCAAGCTCGCAAACCTGGCAAGTCCGCACCCCTTACAGCTACTCTGCGTAAGGACGCAATCAGCCTCTCAGCACAAGAAGAGCAAATGATAATCCGGCTGCCAAGGTCTGGCCAAGTGCCAAGACCCACAACGGAGCCACTGACAATCAGACTGCCGAGAGTCGGCCAACCACAAATGGATAAGCTCAATCCCTCCGACCAGCCAATGACGATACGTCTTCCCAAGAATAAGCGTCACCCCGATGCAAGGTCCGGGGCTTCTAGCGAGCAAACAACTCCCCGTCCAGCATCAAGTACCAAACTGGGGGTCGCTAGTTTGCCAACAACTCCATGCTTGGCTCCACCAATAAAACCCCTGATGATCAAGCTGTCCAGGTCATTCTTCCAGTCCTCATTTATATAGGGGGTGACCGAAGAAGAACTGGAGCTGGCCAAGTATGTGGCTGCCCACACTAATGTTCCCTCCGCAGATGAAGTAATCACACTAGAAAAGATACCTTACTTCATCAATAAAGGACTATCTTTGAACTACCTCGAGCTTAATAAACTTTGTACAATGTATGCTATGGAACACGGTATAGGCAGTCACCTACACACACAAGTGACAAATGTCTACACCGCAAACCAGCTTACTCCAGTGGAATACGCTTACCGCATAATCGAGGGAGGGGACCATCCAATCATCTTCGGCCGAAAAGACGACCCACAACCCTTCACCCTAGAGAAGGTCGATCTCGAATCAGATGCCGGAAGACTGCCTCTGTATCTTTATAGCCCCCAGTCCAAATATCTCATGCAAAAATAGGGGTATGATCTGGAGATTATGCCAGGATTGAACTACGGCACCGGGCGACAATTACCTCTAAAGCTACCAGTCCCGGCTGGCAAACCATTGGACTACTACAGCAAGACCCGGTGTGGATTAGGGTATGTTACGCCTACAATGACCCCTGAAAGTTCAGATGAAGAATGTGACTGGCATTCACATTCAACCGGGTCACCAACTTCTGATTCGGATATCAGCATCGGAGATGTATTCAGACAAGTCATGTCAGTCAATATGGCGTTCGCCGACGCCTACGAAGAAGATGAAGACATTCCTGAAATCCTCGAGTTAGAGCCGTGGGCCCAACAGCTGGATGCACAATGGAAAAAGCGGTTCGAACAGAGAGAACCTCCCACCGAAGACGCGGTTATACAGGTCGACCTCGGCAGTGAATCTTCTCCAAAACCAATCTTCGTCAGTAAAAGCCTAACAGACAAAGAGCGAGAGTCGCTACTGAAACTTGTCAAAGAATATATTGATGTCTTCGTCTGGAGCTATGAAGACATGCCAGGACTAAACCCCGAAGTTGCCCTTCACAAGCTCAACATTCGGCCAGATGCGAAGCCGGTCAAACAACAGCAACGATGCTTCCGCCCGGGCATCATGGATGTGATTGAAGCCGAAGTCAACAACCTGATAGCCAGCGGCTTTATTCGTGAAGAACAACATCCAGATTGGGTCGCCAATATAGTACCGGTCCTAAAAAAGAATGGAAAGATTCGAATCTGCATCGACTTCTGCAATCTGAACGAGGCATGTCCCAAAGATGAATTTCCTCTCCCTATCACAGACATCATGATTGATAACACATGTGGCTTCGAACGCATGTCATTCATGGATGGTTTCTCGGGGTACAACCAAATCAAGATGTCTCCTGACGACGAAAAGCACACCTCATTTCGAACACCGATTGGCACATACTGCTACACAGTCATACCTTTTGGTTTAAAGAATGCTGGTGCCATATATCAAAGAGCCATGAGTATCATCTTTAGAGACCACTTGCGCAAGACTGTGGAGTGCTATGTTGATGACATCGCCGTCAAGAGTCGCTATAAGGAAGACCACCTGCATGATCTGAGGACAGTGTTCGACCTGATGCGAGCATACAACCTGAAGATGAATCCCACAAAATCCTTCTTGGGTGTATCCAGCGGAAAATTCCTGGGTTTTATTATTACTGCACAGGGAATTCATGTAGACCCAGAGAAGACGAAGGCAATTATGGAGATGGGTCCCCCGAGAAATCTCTGTAAACTCAGAGGCCTTCAAGGGAGGCTGGCTTACATCAGGAGGTTCATCTCTAACCTCTCCGGTCGATGTCGGCCAATCACCCACTTAATGAAGAAAGGCGTCTCGTTCGTATGGGATGAAGAATATCAACGTGCTTTCGACAGCATCAAAGAATATTTGTCGAACCCTCCAGTTCAGGTGGCCCCGGTTGCTGGAAAACCATTCCTGATCTACGTATGAGCAATAGAACATTCCCTCGGTGCTCTACTGGCACAAAACAACGACGCAGGCCATGAACAAGCTATATATTACTTCAGCCGAATGATGATTGGGCTAGAGCACCGATACACCGCTATGGAGAAGAAATGCCTCGTCCTGGTGTTCACCATTCAAAAAATATGACACTATGTCACAGGACAAACCATACATATGATCTTACGAGTCAACCTTCTCAGGGTCCTCATGACTAAACCAGGGGCACTCAGCTTTCGCCTCGCCACATGGGCAATATTGCTGTCTTCTTATCATATGGTCTTCGTCCTGCAAAAGGCTGTTAAAGGTCAAGCTCTGGCAGACTTTTTAGCAGCCTACCCAGGCTCAGAGTCGTCCAGAATATATGAAGAAATCCCAGATGAGGTCGACGACTCACATGTGACCTCCCACGATGATATATGGCGAATGTTCTTCGATGGTGCTTCGAGAACTGGACCCAAGGGCAACATAGTCGTTGGAGTCGGGGTGGTGTTGATTTCTCCTTCCGGATTAGTGATCAATCGTGCTTACTCCCTCACGGAACCTTGCTCTAACAATGTGGCCGAGTAGAATGCTTTGGTCATCGGCCTCCAACTTGCAAGAGAGCTGGGGGTAGAATATCTTGAAGCATACGGCGATTCGCAGTTAATCGTCAATCAGATCCGAGGCTCATACGAAGTCCGCCACGAAGACATGATCCCATATCACCAAATAGCGATCAATATTATTTCATCATTTGAGGGATTCTTCATCGAACATATTCCCAGACTCCAAAACATCGAAGTCGATGCCCTAGCAGGCCTTGCCGCTTCCCTAGCAGTTCCAAACTATACTCAACATTCGGTTGACGTGATAGGCCACGAACTGGTCTGTCCCAAGAACAACGTTCAAGTCGTGGCGAGTTATTCTGCCCAAATGATCGACGAAGTGCCAGATTGGAGACAACCATTCATAGACTTCGTAGTCTACGACATCTTGCCCAAGAACCCAAAGGAAGCAACTTCCATCAGAAGGCGTTCTCTTAGATTCTTTTACGATACAGAGACGAAAATACTGTATCGGCGATCTTGCAACAGATTATTGCTTCGATGTCTGTCAAACGCAGAAGCCAAAGAAGCCGTACGTGAAGCTCGTAACGGTGTCTGCGGGGCCCATCAGCCTGGCCCTAAATTACAAGACCGTCTTCGCCGAATGGGCTATTACTGGCCCACGATAGTAGCAGATGCGATAGACTATGCAAGAAAATGCAAAGCCTACCAAGTTCACGCGGACTTCATCCACCAACCATCCGAGTTTCTACATCCGACAGTGGCATCTTGGCCATTTGAAGCATGGAGAATGGACATCATCGGTCCAATCACTCCACCTTTCTCCCGTGGACATCGCTTCATACTTGCGATCACAGATTACTTCTCCAAATAGGCGGAAGCCGTTCCGCTCACAGAAGTAAAGACTTCAAACGTGATCAGCTTCCTCAAGTATCATGTCATCTATCGCTTTGGACTGCCCAGAAGGATAATCCACGATAATGGTCCACAGTTTGCAAGGCCTTCTATCGGTTCTGTGACAAACATCACATCCAGAATATTGCTTCGATACCATACAATCCGGCAGCAAATGGGTTGGCAGAGGCATTCAACAAAACAATCATCAAACTTCTCAAGAAGTTTGTATCTTCCAACAAACGCGACTGGAACGAGAAGCTTGGTGAATGTTTATGGGCGTACCGTACTACAGTATGAACGGCCACTGGGAACACGCCATTTTCCCTGGTGTATGGGAGTGAGGCAGTCCTCCCATTGGAGACTCAAATACCCTCACTCCGCATCGCCCATACATACCAATTGACGACGGACGATAACTACCGTCGTCGGCTACAAGAGTTGGAGGCCTTAGATGAAAAGCGCCTCTTGGCTCAGCAGCAAATCGAGCTTTACCAAGCCTGCATTTCTGGAGCCTTCAACAAGAATGTTAAAATCAGAACATTCCAAGTGGGCGATCTTGTTCTGGCAGTCCGGAGGCCGATGGTCATGACTCACAAAACTGTCAGCAAATTTCAGCCAAAATGGGAAGGGCCGTTTATCATTGAGGCCATATTCTCCAACGGTGCTTACCGCCTTGCAAAACAAAATAGAGACTTGCTCATGTTGCCCGTCAACGACAAGTTCATAAAGAAATACTATGTCTAAAAAACTTATTCCGGTCATCGAGTCATGTACCCGCTGGTACTGCTGAACTCACTTTCATAATATTCCCGATCATCGAGTCATGTACCCGCTGGTGCCGCTGAACTCACTTTCACAATATTCTAGATCATCGAGTCATGTACCCGCTGGTACTGCTGAACTCACTTTCACAATATTCCAGATCATCGAGTCATGTACCCGCTGGTACCGCTGAACTCACTCTCACAATATTCCTGATTATCGAGTCATGTACCCGCTGGTACCTTTGAACTTACATTGATTCCAAAATTCCCGGATTGTCGAGTTATGTACCCGCTGGTACCCCTGAACTTACATCCCGGTCACTCTTTCGGGGAAAGTCATGTATGACCATACCTCTGAACTTTCTTCCTGAAGGAGCTCCTTCCTCATGATCCACTACCCGCACTCCCAGTGCACAAAAAGGGTAACAGATCCACAAATTTCCAAAACGACCATGTCGATGTTACCTCTGAGTCATCTCAATTCCGCCAAAAACAAATCACCCCTCTATATAGAACTTCCATGTCCTCATTACCTCTGAGTCGTTCTTTATACCCCCCTTCGTTGAGCCCACTCCTGCCATGTCCTCATTACCTCTGAGTGGGAAGGCTCCGTCGAAGAAACCCTCATGCTTGCCATGTCCTCATTACCTCTGAGCAAGTATGTTGATTCCCTTTCGACTCATTATCTGTACCCATAACCAGAGTACGCCAAGGATAATGGGTCCACAAATATCCTTCGTAGAGTCCACTCCTGCCATGTCCTCATCACCTCTGAGTAGGAAGATTCTGCGGTTAGAAAACCCTCATGCTTACCATGTCCTCATTACTTCTGAGTAAGCATGTTGGTTCTATTTCATCCTATTATCCGTATCCTAACCCAGGGTACGCCAAGGATAATAGGCCCACAAATATCTTGCGCTGAATTTTTCAGCAAAGGCCCATCATTCCTCATCATGCCCCGGGAGCCTAGCTGCTCCATGGCATTCCTTCTTCCGATACTCGGAACGTCTATGACAACATTACCGTGGAACCGTTCTAGGTATCCCCAATCAAACTTGTAACCCGTACATAAAAACCAAGGTATGCCAAGGGTAACAGGTCCACAAACAAGTCCCTCATGCGGGGCAAACTCTCCCATAATACCACAGGCACAAACAAGCAATACAAATGAAGGGTAGAATGGAAAGTACTCTTTATTTGAAAGACGAAAAAGCATTACATATGGTGGGGACCATGTCCCTCTCAAAAATAAAAGAAAAGGAAAATAGAAACAAAAAAAAGAAAGTCTGACTATAGTTCGGTATTACACAACTCCAAGAGGCGGTTTCTCACCAAGGCAGTACCCCGCTCAAGCCTCTGTCTAGCTCGGCACTCAGCCTCCTGGGACAACTGCTCCGCATCATTCAAGTACATATATGCTTGCCAGTCATTCTCCATCTTCTTCAGGGTAAGTTCTAGATTGGCAGAAGCTCTACTAAATCTGTCAGCCTCTTGGATAGCGACCCCCTTCTAAGTACGGGCGGCTTCGAGCTCGGACTCCAGGAAGGCCAGTTTTCTCTGAAGCTCGAGAATCTGCTCCCGGGTGTCAGTTACCTCGCGGGAGGCAGTCGTTTCCCAAGCCGCGCAATCTTCAGTCCGACGGCTCCATTGATCGTACAACTGAGTCAGATCACGGCGGTCCTTCAATATAGTCGGCTTGATCGATTCTTGAGCAAGCCTCACCTTCTCTACCGCAGTTGCGAGGAAAGTACGCTCTTGATCTATTGCAACTGATAGGTCAGCTTGCCGCAGTACGCGCAACTGGGCCACAAGACGATCAGCCTCTAGCAGCTTAGGCTCCAGAAGTGCAGCTAGTACTGCCCCACCGGAAAGTGTTCTTAGGATATTAATTTGGCCACCGGTGCATTGACGGGCCATAGCAAAGGGTGTACCCCTCTCCACAGCTGCCTCAATCCCTCTCTTCAGGTGGCGGTAAAAGCTGTCAACCATATCCTGGGATACTTCATCCAAAACTTTTGTAGAGGACGGCATCATAGGGAGTGTGGCAGGCAGTGCCAAAGGAGTAGTATCAGAACTTGCCATCCCTGCCACCAGGGAAATGAATTCTATACGAAAAGATGCATGAATGGCGGCTAGCTCTTCTTTCACCGCCCGAAGAGCTTGGATACTCGGTAGGGCGGAGAGGTTAACCCCCGAGACCATATTCATAGAAGAGGACGCAGGAAGCATCGCCACTTGGGATCCCGAGCTCGACCCAGCTGGAGGCCCCTCAATACAGGTTGGAAAAGAAGGAGGCACACGTGCTTCCATCAGATCCCCTCCGGCAGAGTCCGCCTCGGCAATATCCGTCACCAACAATAAAGGGGTGGGACCTGTACGTCCAAGGCAACCATTAATCTACGTGACCCGAAAGACAGGATGATAGAGCAAATAGGCCACCTCATAAGTTAAGATTGGGCTTATCTTAACAGGGGAAGAGCATGGGGGCTGCAGCTCGTTCGCAGCTTGCATAGTCTCCCACCCGCGGCTTCTAAGTCAAATTCAACTGGTTTTCCTGCCCCAGCCACCCCTGAAAGGGAGCCATCCAGGTCAGTGACATCCTGTTGAAATTCAGCTGTCTCAGGGACAGGTGCAGTAGAGCCCCCGTCACCATGGATTGAGGTCTCAGCAAGGTGAGACTCCTCGACCACCTCAGGAAGAACCCCTGCAGAAATGATAGCGGTGCACATATCATTGACCAAAGTAGACAGGGCCGGATCGACCTCGGCAGTCGAGTCCTGAGAAGCAGACTCCTCTGACGCCTACAAAAAAGCAAAAGGAAAAAATGATTAGGCCATAACTTAGAAAAAGAAGGAGAAGGTAGTTGAAATTCCAATCACCTCAGAAATAACGTCAACGTCATCAATAAACAGCCTGCGACGTCTTACCGCAGCCCGCTTCGTGGAAAAGGTCCTACCATCGTCGGTGGACATACGTCTGTCCCGTTTGGACGAAGCACCAGGCACAGCAGGTGGTTGATCCTCCACCTCTTCGTTCGGCACAGTAGGTGGCTGGTCCCCCACCTCCTCATTCGAAGAGTGCGACGAGTCATCGGCGTCCTGCTCATCACCCTCTTCGTCCGCCGTAGTGGACTCCGAGTCCGGCACAGGAACCCTATTCGCCATTCTCTTTCTCTTCTTAGATCCCTCGGGCTTCTCGGCCAAGCCAGTGCCAGAAATGAAGCTGGTACTCATGTCAAAGTTTACAGGGAGCTTGCTCATCGCAACATGATAGAGGACCGCCATGTACAAAATCTCACCTGACGTCTTAGCATCAGGGACCGAAAAGCTGGCTCGGGTATGGACCGCATTGTAATAATGCCAAGCCCTGACACCATCGAGGACGCTGCCTTTAAAGCCCAGGCAAGCACTGGGACGATCAAGGAACAGCTGACTATACCCAAATTGGCGAGAAAACCTGCTAGAAAAATAAGGCTCCAAGTATACGTTATTTCGATAATGATACACCAGGTGCGCTTGGCGAATATTGTGCAGCCAAAGAAGCAGTTTCTCAGATAAGAGGAGGGGAGGTTCAACGCCGTCAACATGAACGCCCCTCACTTCTCTAGCGGTAAATTGAGGAAGAGACACGAAGAAGTCGGGCCCGTCTACCCTCGCCAACGCCCTCCGACATGCTGGCATGGTGTCGTATTCCCAAGGCTGACGACGGTATCGAAAAAGGAAGGCATCATCAGCAGTGATATCATCTTCTGTTCCGGGCCTCATCAACGACCGGTAATACATCAATAGCCACCCCATTAGATAATGGTAGGGTAGCTCTATCCGCTCAAAGTCCAATGTCGTCTCGCGAGCAATAACTTTAGACGAAAAGGCGCGGAGGCCATGGTATATGCTGCACACCATGGCTGGAAGTAGGGCCAGCCTAACCCTGAAGACCAGCTTCACGGTCGAAAGGATGAAGTGGTGGCTGATCCTTTCGATAGAACCGGCCCCCTCCCGAAACTATGCAGTTCCGTAGCCACACCATCAAGAATCCGGCCAAGAGTGCTTTCTCAGACATCGACCGGGTACCGTGGTGGAAATAGCTAAAGGAGTCAGTACGACTCCCAAATCTGTCCTTGGTGGACCTCGACCTCTTGGCAGTTGACATCAAGCAGCTTATCTCCTCCTGGGTCTGAGGTCCTCGAGAAAAAACCCGGCCAGAGGGACTGAATTGGAAGAGATACGAGACCCAAGACGTAGTATGGGGAGCGTTCCCTTCTGAACTATTATTCTTCTTGATAGCCGCTTGGTGACAAATACTGTGGTGGCACAGCAGTTCCCGGTACACGGCAATAAAACCCGAGAATCGTCGATCCAGATCCTCGAATTCTTCGTTTGTCGGGGTGTATACTTCAAAGGCCTCGCCCCCCCCCCACGGCAGCTTAGAAACAGCATGCATTTCATGGAGGGCAAGTCCCAACTCCCCTCCGGGCGCGAAGAAAGTCCCAGTACGCCGGTTATACATCTCCAAAAGAGCCATGAACAATGGTTTGTTAATGGATAACCCGTAACAGGTGCCCCGGATGGCATAATAAAGGTCAATCTCCCGAAGGAATTCCTCGTACTTCCTCAGGATCCATAAGGTAAGGTTGACCCACGTAGGGATGGGGTTTATCCAGTTCGGCAGCGACAACCTACCAACAGGATAAGACCCCTTGCGTGCAAGCTGATTCAGGAAGGTATCAGCTAAAGTAAAAGTGAAGTTAGGACCAGATACGTTTATGAAGGTACCCGGAATCAGTCCCATCACACTCCGACTAATCGAGTCCCTGCCCGCACATGCTGACCCCGTACTCCTATTATAGTGGATGTTGCCCACGAATATCCCCGATTGGGTTGGAGTTAAGGAGCCCACCATTTTTCTGCTCAACGGTACCACATTGAACCACGAGAGGGGAAAATGCCGTTCCATCTCGGGAATATGGATCTCCACCCCGTCCATAATAAAGTTCCAGCTCTCAGAAATGTCCAGCACTCGGGGGTTCTTTATGGATAGAGCATCCCCGAAGAGAAAGGCTGGTTTTAGATACTCTCCGTCCAGTCTCCCCGAATTCATCATAGTGCAAAGAAAGTAGAAAGATGGTTATTGATGGCAGCCAGCCTCTCCAAAGACTCATTGGTGGGAAGCTGATCCGTCACATGTCGAATTAAGCCGTCAAGCCACTTACCCTTGGCAAATTGTGCTGAACCTACCAAAAGCTCTCCTGCCGGATTGGTTGGGAGGTTCACTGTAAAAGGACAAAAGAAACAGGATCAAAAGATGGTTAAAATGAAACCACTCAAAAGTTTCTCAAAAAGAAGTTCCTACGAGCTTATGTGGCTCGGATCAACGGAGCCTTATGCGGCCCAAATTCAGCTGGGTTTCATGCGGCACGGCTTCAATAGAGCCTATGCGGCTCGGGTCGACACAGCCTCATGCGGCCCAATTCAGTTGGGAGTTCCATGTGACACTGATTTGATAGCTTATGCGGTTCGGTTGAGCTTATGTGGTTCTATCTAGCAAAAGAACTTATGCGGCACGACTTAGCAAAGTTTTATGCGGTCTAGTTCGTCAGGAACATATGCGGCCCCATTCAAAAGGAGGCTTCATGCGGTTCATACCTAGAAGTGCTCCTGCGGCTCAAATCCTTGTCATGCAGCTCAAACACAGGGCACGCCCTATGCGGCTCGGATATGAGAGAGTCATGCGGCCCATGCAGCATTTGCGACTCCATCATGATCGAACTTGGGCGGTTCAATAAAGACGAAGGATGAAGGCTTGCGCATAAATTATGCAGCAGACCCATGGGTTCTTAGGGTTCAAAGTATTCGATATTTCATCCAATCCTTACCCTTAAAACCAGGATGGACGTCTGGGTGCACTTCGGGCATGGCGGCCAATGAGGAAGCCGCTTTCTTGTCCTTTGCAGCAGCAGAGGCGACCTTGGAAGACTTGGGGGCCATTTTTGACGGTCGGAGAAGGGAGATAAGGAAAGAAAGTTGAGACAGTAAGAATTGGGGACGAAAGAGAAAGTAAAGAAATCACTCCGACTGAACTCGTCCCTATTTATAAACAAAAGCAGGGCGTTTCGATTCCCGTACAGTACAAAAAAACCGACTCTTCGGTTATCGAGGCGACCTTCCTAAAATGAAGGCCAGAAACTCCTGGGATTCTGCCCCAAAAAGTGGCCTTAAAACTGACAGCAGATCAACAACATTTAATGCAAAAAAATTTCATACGTGGCAGGATGACGTGGCGAGGAGCTCATACAGCCAGAACAGCCTATGCGGCTCGAAAGTCTATGCGGCTGAGACATCCATGCGGCCGAAACATCCATGCGGTCGAGACATCCATGCGGCCAGGACATTATATGCGGCCAGGAGAGTCTATGTGCAGCCATGCTTCTTATTCAAAGTATTTCAATTTTGCAAATTGAAAACTTTGAAGAGGGTCTTGTAGAAGCATGGAAAAGAATAAAAGAAAGATCCATGTAGCCAGAAAGCCCCATGCGGCTCAGAGAGCTCATGCGGCTCAGGGATCCATGCAGCTCGAGTGTCTATACGGCTCGATAAGTTCCATACGGCTCAGAGAGGAGCCACGTGGCCTGCAAATGGCTCTTCCCGTTGTCCTATACTGCATTAAATGCCTTGACGGCTGGCAGCTCTGACAAGGTGACAGTTCTGACACAAAGATACAATTATGACTCCCTCATAATGGCAGACTCCTAGAAAAATAAAGGAAATCTCTGACACGATCCCCCGAGATCCAGAAACTGTCAGGCGGCCTTGACACGTGGACAGTCTCATGCGGTTCTAGCAGAAACCACCCCATGCGGCTCAGACCGAAGCTGTCCCATGCGGCTCAAGCAGAGGTTATCCCATGCGGCTCACAAAGACTATCTCCATGCGGCTCACTGAGAAGCCACCCATTATGCGGCCGCCTACGCTTATACGGCTCTGATTATCACCATGCGGTTCAAATGTTCAGGGGCCACTCCCTAAGCATTCTTGACACGTGGCCAGCCTTATGCGGCTCAATAAGGAGCAATCCTCATGTGGCTCAGATTTTCTCAATGGATCACGGTTAAGACACGTGGCATGATAGTGGGACACGTGGCATCAAATCGATCGAAATCTATCAACAAATCCTAATAAAATATTGGGATCAAATCAGATCATTCGCAATCAAGCAAATCAATGCCATGTGGCGAGAAATTCGAGATTGGCATGATAAATCAGGAGGATTTATGTCAATCATCATTAATTACCCACAAAAAATTTGATGCAATCACATTAATTGCTCAAATCTACTATATTCAAGATGAACGACCCAGATTCATTGAGCCTTAACCGTCGACTTTTGAGAATGGGCAATCATTGCAAACCTTAGTGATGCTCTCCACTCTTATAAATAGCAAGGTGCCATTCCCTTACAAAGGAGGAGATTCTCTGATAAAAAAAGAGAGAGACAGAGATCTAGAGAGCCAGAGAAAGAATATACAGAGATCAAAAGGAGAGCATTTCTTCATCAACGCCAAGCAGTTCTTCTACAGAGCCAAGGCTGCACCCGATCGTCCAAGGAGTAAGGCAGAGCGGTCGTCGCTTTTCCGAGCCTCTATCGTCATCCCCCAGAATCTAAAATAAACAATTGTACTTAGATTGCTGTACCTAGGCTTTCGTTCCTAGGCTTTCTTTGTACAAGCGAGTTTGTATTGTGAAGTAAAAGTCCGGTCCTCCGATAATTGTTCTGTTCTTTTATATTTCATGGCAAATACTCCCCCGTACCCCAATCAATACACAAGGATCCAGCAAGGTTATGTTACGGTCCATGCAATGGCTGACAAGGGGTGATACATGGTAGGCCCATAAATGGATGATTCTAGGAATGCCCATAAATGGGTGATTCAAGGAAGACTTTGTGATCATGAGAGTACATGTCACAAGTGATCAATGAACCATGAAGCATAGTGATACACAATGTAAGTGAAACGCACAGAACATGTAGTATTCGATGCTCTCTGAGGGGATAACATCTCAAGAAAGGATCCATATAGTACTAATCCGTGTTACCAACGTGACAACATCAAGTAAAGTAATCTATAGCAGAAAAAAAATTCTAACAGGATATGAAATGATCAGAGAATGTACTCGTCTGATGTCTGAATGTCCAAAGTAAATATACTGTCCGAGGAGAGGTGTCTGGCTCCTAATCAGAACAGCACAAGTCACAACAAGTCCAAAATGGCAATATGAAGTTGTACTATGCATTCTACATGATTCTAGGTCAATCTAGAGCAAAGTCAACTATTGGTCAACTATAAAGTCAAACTAGGTCAACTATAGTCAACTGTGGTCAAACTAGCTAGGGTTGGGTCAACAATGGTCAACTAGTCTAGGTTAGTCAATTCTAGGTCTAAACAAACTAAGTATATGCAAATCAAGTATCCAAGATAGCTACTAACTCATAGCCTAAGTCACTTGCTAAACCAAGTACAAAACTAAACCATAAGCTAACAAGGCACACAAACTTAGTCATATAATGTATATATATTATTCACATTCACATATTCATATACATTTTATATATATATATATATATATATATATATATATATATATATATATATATATTGGTATGTGTGTGAAAGGATATGTGTTAATGTTCTAAAATTTAGTGATAGGTAGGTGTATGTGACATGGGATACATGATGTCAAAGGGTGTATGAAATGCATGTGTGTAAAAGGTTATAGGTTAACTCAGTTTATAGAAATACATACATACATACTTACCTTGTATACATGCATACATACATATCATGTATATTACATTTACATGATACATACATATATACTTGTATTATATTATACTTACATTCATGCATATTAGATACTTGTATTTATATTAACATATTGCAAACATTCATTTTATTCATGCATCTATGCATTACCTACATGTTTTATATATATGCATACATTGTATATTCATATCATTTCATACATTAATATAGAGACATACAAACATGCACACATCATATATTCCATACATTGTATTACCTTATATATCATGTTATATATTATCATTCATTCCTTTCATATATTATATTATCTTTAAGTTGAATACATCATATATGGATACAATACATTATCTTGCATGCTTGCATTCATATATTATATTCTATATTACCTATATACATGTATTTCCTCCATTCATTCATGCTTGTATCATATACTCTACATTACTATACATGTTATCATTATATATTGTATTACAATATTTATACATTATGCATTCATATCTATCATTACATATATATCTTGTATTCATATCTAGCATTCATTATATACTTTCATGCATACATTGTATATCATTCTTTCATTCATGCATTGCTTATATGCATTATATTAATTGCATTCCTACATGCTTGCATTCAACCATATATATACATTAATGTAAAGAGAATATATATCATATATATATCATTTCATTCATCTAACATATCATGCATTACATACTCTATATTCATTTAATATCCATACTACATAGGCTCATAGGTTACAAAAAATGCATATATCGTATAGTCACTCTTCTACTTAAAACCAATACTGTACCAATTGGGCATTCACTAAATCCTAGGATTAAAGTACGTCGTAGCCCTTTGTGTTAGATTTCTGAAGCTTTAAACGGATCGCATTTTTGTGTTCGGAAGCTCCCGGAATCGCAAAAACACCGAAACGCGTTCGTCTTTCGTACAACTGACACTCAAATAATTTTACAGAAAGTTTTAGAACGAATTTGGCTTATTAAAATATATATTTGGAAAGCTAACTTCGATATGGTTCTTTTAAAAAAACGGAAGATAAATCGGAGTTCTAAGCTAAAAGTTATGACATTTCTAAGTTGCTTTGGTTAATAAAAACGTGGAAGAATATTATGACAAATTTGAGTTGTTTTGGACAAAAGGACACATATCTAAAATCCTCAAGAGAGCTCCAAATGGCCTCAAATCTAAATGGGACACATGCATGAGGATGGATCCTACGGATTCAAAACTAATTTATATGCAAAGGAAATCGATTTAGAGGATGGGTTTTACCTATTGGGAGTGGAATCCCAATAAAATCCTTTAGGACACGGCTCCGATACGAAGATCCCTCAAAGTGGATAATCCTCCTTGCACTCCTCTTCCAATCCTTGGTAGCACCCTTCCCTTGGAGAATGGGAATGATTGAGGGAAGGTTTGGTGAAGGAATGATTTGATTTGGAGATCAAATCAATGGGAAGGCTCTCTAAAATCGGGGAAGAACAAAAAGAAAATAAAAGAGGCAAGATTATAATGAATGAAATGAATCATTCTCCCCTAAAGGTGGCTGCCATAAAGAGTCCATTAGGGCTAATGGAAAATGTCCTAATTGCCCCTCTCTAGTCTCATTTGGTTAAGTCTAGACTAGGTTCAAGTTTGGGGTCAAAATGATCTAGTTTTGAGTATCTAACTTAACCATTCTAACATGATAAAAATTAATTTAATTAACTAACTTAATGTTGGGTCTTGTGAGCCATGCTTAACTTAATATTGGGTCCCATCTAGAGTTCAAGCTATCCGGGTCACAATACTAGTCGAAACGAGACGAAACTCAAACCCGACTAAACAAATCCAATAAAAATAATATTAAAAATATAAAATTTTCCCAAAATATTACAATATGAAAAATGACCAAAATCATAATATATCAATTTAAATATTATTAAAATAATCTAAAATTTACCAATTAATCAAAATCTTAAATAATTCAAAAGTCACAAAATGACCAAAATATCCTTAGCCTAAAAAGTTGTAAATAGTCATTCTAATCACATGGTTAGGTCTCCATGGTCATGGTTAGTCTCTAAGCTTAGCAAAACTAGGGATTAACTAGTTAACCATCAATATCACAATTCAACATTTTAAATAGTTTTATATTGATTAAAAAATTACCAAAAATTACAACATGAGTTAAATCTTATTATCGATTAATCAAAATTATAAAAGTTCAAAATTACCCTCATTTTAGAAAAGTGGGTGTTACAAAACCTAGGGTTAACTATACCTACAGTTAGGGTAGGCCTAGGGCTTCCTAAATATGCAATAAAACCCCTATTTTATGGTGTGGATTAGAAATTACCTATGGGTTTGCAAAGGCTCAAAAAGCTCCAAATGAGAATGGATCCTCAAGCCACCAAACTCCTTCAAATTGCTTCTCCTCTGAAATTTCTCACCACAAATAGCAAGTAAAAGAAATTTAGAACCTAATGCAATTGGTTTGAGGAAAAAAGGAATTAAATAGGATTTTCTAGGAATTATTGAAGTTGGAGCATACCTCGTCCTTAAACTTGAGAACTTTCTAAAGGAGGCTAGCCCTAACTTTGAGGAGGCATTAAATAGAGTGGGGAGAATTAGGGTTGGCCGGCCATGGGCTGTGTTGGTATAGGTTAGGGTTACATGGTGTTGGGTTGGGCCTCTTTGGGCTTAAGTCATAAATCATGACTTGTGAAACCACAAGCTATTAACTAACATATTCAAATCCTAATTTCCCCAAATAATTTCTAATGAGTTTGATATCACTAACTTAGGTCAAGCTAGGGTTACACACTCTAACCAAGTAGTCATGACCTAGGTTAGCTTCTAGGACAGTCTTCTAAGTCACCCTGAGTCTAAGTCAAAAATAGCACCAAATCAATTATACTAAAAATCACTGAAAATTCTAATAATTATAATTAATACTAAATAATTCCAAATAATTCCAAAATTTTAAAAAGACCAAAATACCATCAAGCTAGAAATGTGGTAGTGACACCCTCATATTTACTATGTCCTCATTACCTCTGAGTAAGTATGTTGGTTTTTCTCTCGACTTATTATCCGTACCCAAGACCGGAGTACGCCAAGGATAATAGGCCCATAAATGTCCTCTGTTGACCATAAATGATGTACTAAGTTTCCTAGTACATGCCCCATATTTTTTATCATGCTCCGGAAGCCCAGCTGCTCCATGGCATTCTTTCTTCCGATACCAGGAACGTCCATAGCCACCTTACTGTGGAATTGTTCCAGGTATCCCCACCAACTTGTCATCCGTACCTAAAACCAAGGTATACCCAGGGTAACAAGTCCATAAACAATCCCCAGTGGGGCAAATACCACAACACCATAAACACAATAAGCAATACAAATGAAGGGTAGAATAAAATATACTCTTTTATTTGAAAGTCAAAAGTACTACATGTTTTGGGGACCACGTCCCTCTCAAGAAAGGAAAAGAACGAAAATGAAAGAAGGAACAAAGCCGACTATGGTTCGGCGATACATAATTCCATGAGACGGTCTCTCAGCAAGACAGTCGACCACTCGAACCCCTGCTTGGCCCTACGCTCGGCCTCCTGAGTCAGCCGCTCTGCGTCTTCAAGGTGCGCATGAGCCCGCCAGCCATCCTCGAGCTTCTTCAGAGCATGCTCCAGGCTAGCAGAAGCTCGGGTGACCTTTTCGGCCTCCTGAACGATCAGCTCTTTATCCGCACGGGAAGTTTCGAGCTCAGAGTCCAAGAAAGCTAGCTTCCTCTGGAGTTCGAGGATCTGTTCCCTTATATCGACTATTCTGCGGGAGACGGCCGCTTCCCGAGCCATGCAATCCTCGCTCCTGCGACTTAGCTGGTCATACTGGAGAGATAGGTCACTGAGGTCCTTCATTATAACCGGCTTAGACGTATCTCGTACAACCCTTACCTTCTCCAGGACAGTGGTAAGGAAGCCCCGCTCCTGATCTATTGCTGCAGACATATCAGCTTGCTGCAGCACTTGAAACTGGGCCACGAGATGATCAGCCTCTAACAATTTGGGCTCCAGAAGCGCAGCTATACCTGACCCACCAGGGAGGTTTTTAAGAATGTCAATCTGGCCTCGGGCACATTGTCGGGCCAAGGCAAAGGGGGTCTCCCGCTCCACAGCAGCTTCGACTCCTCTCTTCAAGTGGCGGTAGAAGCTGTCAACTACATCCTGTGATGCCTCATCCAGAACTTCCGTAGAGGATGGCGTCAGGGGGAGTATAGCTGGCAGTGTCGAAGGAGACGCGCCAGAACTTGCCACCCCTGCCACCAGGGAAACAAATTTCGAGCAAAAAGACGCATGAATAGCAGCTAACTCCTCCTCCACGGCCCGAAGAACCTGGATACTCGGCAAGGCGGAGAGGTCGACCCCCGAAGCCACATGAGCAGAGGAGGACGCATTGACCATTGCTACCTGCCTCGGCTGTGCCGCCATCCGATCTTCCGAACTCGATCCAGCGGGAGGCACCTCAATAAAAGTCAGAAGAGGAGGAGGCACACTCCCTCCCACCAGATTCCTGCTGGTAGAGCCTTCCCTGACAATATTCGTCATTGGCAGTAAAGAGGCAGGACATGCATGTCCAGAGCAACCATCAATCAGCATAACCCAAAGGATATGATGATAGAGCAGATGAGCCTCCTCACTAGTCAAAATTTGGCTTATCTTACCAGGAGAGGGTTGTGGAGGCTGAGGTTCGCTCACAGCCGCCATAGTCCCCTCACCAGCAACCTCTAAGCCGAATTCAGCTGGCTTTTCTGCCCTAGAAGGAGATACGACTAGATCAGCGTCACCTGCTGAAATTTAGCAGTTTCGGGGACGGGTTCAGCGGAGCCCCCGTCGCCCTGGGTCGAGGCCTCAGCAACGTGAGATCCCTCAGCCACCGCCGAGAGAACCCCAACAGAAATAATCTTGGCATACATGTCGCTAATCAAAGTATTCAGTGCCGGATTGACTTCAGAAACAGTGGTCGATTCTCGAGAGTCCGACTCTTCCGAAGCCTACAGAGAGGAGAAAAATGATTAGGTCATAGTTCAGGAAAAGAAAGAGATAAAAATAGAGATGGTCGTAATTCAATTCACCTCCGAAATGGCGTCACCACCTTCGACTCTCTCCTTAATGAGCAGCCCGTGGCGTCTTACCACAGCCCGCTTCACGGAGGAGGTTACGCCACCAATAGACTCACGCCTGCCTCACTTACGTGAAAGGCCAGGCACAACAGGTGGCTGATCCGCCACCACCTCATCTGGCACAACAGGCAGCTGATCAACTACCATCTCTTCTGTCAGAGGGAGAGAGTTATCGGCATCATGCTCGTCATTCTCTTCGTCCGTATTGGTGGACTTTGAGTCAGGCACAGAAACTGTGTTCGTCTACCTCTTCCTTGTCTTAGACCCCTTGGGCTCCTCTTCCTTGTCTTAGACCCATTGGTGGACTCCGAGTCAGTACCCACAATGAAGCTGGTACTCGGGTCAAAATTAATGGGAGGCTTGCTCGCTGTAACATGGTATAGGGCCGCCATATACAAAATCTCCCCTGGCGCCTCACCATCAGGAACATAAAAGGTAGTTCGGGTATAAACCGTGTCATAATAATGTCATGCCCTGATACCATCCAGGACGCTACCTTCAAAGCCCAGGCAAGAGCTGGGACTGTCAAAGAATAGTTGGCTATACCCGAATTAGCGGAAGAACCTGCTGGACAAGTAGGGCTCCAGGTAGACGTTGTTGCGGTTACGATATACTAGGTACGCTGGACGGATATTACGCAGCCAAAGGAGCATTTTGTCAGGCAAGAGGTGAGGAGGCCCAGTACCATCAACATGTACGCCCCTCACTTCTTCAGCGGTAAAACGAGGAACATACACAAAAAAGTCGTATCCTTCCACTCTTGCCAGTGCCCTCCGACAGGCTGGCATGGTGCTGCACTCCCAGGGATGATGGTGGTATTAGAAAATAAAAGCATCATCAGCCGTGACGCCGTCTTCTTCTCCAGGCCTCATCAAAAACAGGCAGTACATTAACAGCCACCCCATCAGATAATGGTATGGCAGCTCTATGTGCTCAAAATCTATCGCCGTGTCGCGGGCGATGACCTTGGACGAAAAGGCACAAAGGCCGTGGTGTATGCTGCACACCATGGCCGAAAGAAGGGCCAGTCTGACCCCAAAGACCAGCTTTATGGCAGGAAGGATAAAGTAGAGGCTGATCCTCTCAATGGAACCTGCCCCTCCTGAGACCACGCAATTCCGTAGCCACACCATCAGAAATCCTGCAAGGAGCGCCTTCTTTGACAGTCACTGAGTACCATGATAAAAATAACTAAAGGAGTCAGTTTGACTCCAAAATGTGTCGCCCGTGGACCTCAATCTCTTGGCAGTCGACGCCAGGTTTTGTATCTCCTCCTGGGTTTAAGGATCTCGGGAAGAAACCCGGCCCGAGGCGCCTAGTGTGAAAAGGTATGAGACCCAGGATGTGGTGTGGGGAATGCTTCCTTCCGAGCTACCATCTTTCTTGATAGCCGTCTGGTGACAAGTACTGTGGTGACATAACAATTCCCGATATACGGCAACAAAGCCCGGGAACTGTCTATCCAAATCCTCGAGCTCTTCGCTCGTAGGGGTGTACACTTCAAAGACTTCTTCCTCCAGGGCAGCTTGGAAATAACGTATATCTCGTGGAGAGCGAGTCCCAGCTCCCCTCCAGGCGTGAAGAAGGTTCCCGTCCGCCGGTTGTACATCTCCAGGAGAGCCATGAATAACGGCTTATTTATGGCACTACCAAAATAAGTCATATCAGCGACGTATTTAGTGACTCCAAGGTAGAACGTCACTATTTTGGGGGGTTTTAGCGACGTTTATCCAAGACGTCGCTATTTGTCACTAACAGCGACTAATAGCGACGTCTAACGGCTGTAATTTGTTAAATAGGAATCTTCAATGCAAGTTCGTCGGTACACGTCGCTGATATAGCGACGTGTAGCGACGCATTTTAAGCAGCGTCGCCATTTCATAAATATCAGTGACGTTTAGCGATTTTAGGACGTCGCTAATCGTTTCATATACCGGTAAGGGTTTCCTTTTCGATCTTTCATAAATTTTCCCTCCAATTTTTCGTGCGCTCCTCCTCCGCGACGCTCCTCCGGCGATTTCCCTCATCCGGCCTCCTCCTCCGCGCGCTCCTCCGGCGATCTCCCTCCTCCTTCTCCTCCTCCTCCTCCTCCTTCCTCAGGTAGCTCCTCCTCAGGTAACTCTCCTCCCCGCTTCCCAGTTTCTCCTCGTCTTCTAGCTCTCTCTCTCGCTTCTAGTTCATGTCCACGAGAGCGTGGACTCGCTGCCGGGGACACGAGACTCACAGTGGACTCGCTGCGGGGGACACGAGAGCGTGGACTCGCTTCTAGTTCGTATGACACCTATTTTGTTGGTTTGGACACGTCGTGTCCCACTGTGTGGACACGAGACTCACAGTGTGACACCTATATACAGATGCTGGGAGTTTTTTGGGCATATCAACTGTCAATTTGATGTTTTGCTTGGATTCGAATTCTAATTTAGGGTTCGAGCCCTATTTACTGATACTGGAAGTTTTTTTGGGCATTTTTAGGGGTTTGAAATGATGAATAAATTGACTAATAATTATTATCGAGCTTTATAAAATTTCAGCTATGTCACGAAGGATGGATACTAATCCTGTGAATGAGTTTTCTCCTAAGTATTCTCGACAGTTGAGTATGATTTAGCTCTACTGACATTACTGAAATATGGAATGATTAGTGTAGGATATGTTGGTCAGGTTTTGGCAGAGTCAGCTATGTCACGAAGGATGGATACTAATCCTGAATACCATATTTTAATCCTACAGCACTGCTTAGTTGAAAGTCTTAATTAGACTTTCTGTTCAGTACCCTTTGACTGCTTAGTTGAAAGTCTTAATTAGACTTTCTGTTCAGTACCCTTTGACTAGTTTGATTTGTATAATTATCTGCCATTCGACTGGCGAGACAGAAATCTATGTATGATATTTGCTATAAGGAATTTGCATTAATCTACGGTACGACATCGTGATCAGGACATAGTCCCTGCAGCCATTCGACTGGCGAGGCAGAAACTATGTAGCCGTAGATAAAGTTGACTGTCCTCCGACCCCCATCCCTCGGCAATGATGATATGACAACCTATCACTACATCTTTTAGTAGTAGATAATGTCTTAGTATTATATTATGTGGGTTCATCTTGATTCTGTTACATCCTTCAGATACTAGATTCGATAAGAACATATACTACAACATATGTACAGAACATAGATGATTCAAACTAATGTATGCTAGAATGCATTTTGGGTTGTGTTCTGAGCCATTCGTCCCCACACTTGGCAATTATACAGAACCGTTTATGGATATACACTCGTCATCCTGATGAATTATTATTTGTGCCAATCTTTGCAGAATTATCTTAAAATGGATATGAATTACTATCTACGGAACTGTTTGTGGATATACAATCGTCATCCTGATGACATATGCGGTGTACGGGATGAATTTATACAGGGTGTGCAACAGTTTCTGCAGTTTGCCAAGGCGTTCCCTCAGTACATGGACCGTACAAAAATTAAGTATCCATGTATGCGATGTCGTAACTTGAAATATCATTCGGAAGTGGATGTGAAATATCATTTGTATTCGAGGGGTTTCATGCCAAATTATTATCAGTGGACCGCACACAGAGAACTTGTGTCTTTAGCCTCCGAGCCGGAGCCTTATGTGGAGCCTTATGTAGATGTCCACGAGCATGCTGATTACGACCAAGGGTGGACGAACATGGTTTTCGATGCTGCGGGGCCTAGTTTCGATCCGAACAATCAATATGCAGCTGAGGAGGCACCGAATGCCAATGCTGTAAAGTTTATGGAGTTGCTGGAGAATGCGAGGACTCCTTTATATCCTGGTTATGATGACCATTCACCGTTGGAGGTGGTTTCAAGATTGTTGAGCATAAAATTAGATTTTAACATGTCTCAAGAATGCTACAACCGAATCCTGGAGTTAATTAAAGATATATTGCCGGAGGGTGGCAAGTTACCTAAAGACTTCTACCGATCCAAGAGAATGGTGAGATCGCTCTGGATGGGGTATGAAAAAATTGATGCATGTCGCAACAGATGCATGTTGTACTATAAGGACGACAAAGATGAAGACGCCTGCAGATTTTGTGGTGCCGATCGCTTCAAGGCAACTAGTACAACAAGGACTTCTGGTGCATGCAAGCCAACAGATTCGATGCACTATTTGCCTTTGACGTCGCGGTTGCAGAGGTTGTTTATGGCAAAGGAGACAGCTGATAATATGAGTTGACACAAGCGGGAACAAATAGATGGAGTACTGGATCATCCATCCGACGGGGAAGCATGGAAGCACTTTGATCAAGTGTATCCCGATTTTGCTTCGGAGCCGCGTAATGTCAGATTGGGGCTTTCCTCCGACGGTTTTACCCCATTTGAACTTTCGGGCTCACAATATTCTTGTTGGCCAGTGATTGTTACTTCGTACAACTTGCCGCCTTGGATGTGTATGAAGACTCCTTACATGTTCCTAACTGTTATTTTTCCAGGTCCCAAGAACCCAAAGAGGAACATCGATGTGTACTTACAGCCCTTGGTAGAGGAGCTGAATCAGTTGTGGGAAGTAGGTGCAACCACATATGATGTTTCCAGAAAGCAGAACTTTCAGATGAGGGCCGCACTAATGTGGACCATCAATAATTTCTCGGCCTATGGAATATTATCGGGTTGGAGCACACATGGTCGTCTCGCATGTCCGTATTGCATGGATCGCACTAAGGCTTTCCGTTTGAAACACGGAGGAAAACCGTGCTTCTTTGATTGTCATCGACAGTTCTTGCCAAAGGATCATCCGTATCGGAGGAACAGGAATGCTTTTCGTGCTGGCGTGGTAGAGAAGTCCAGTCCACCGCCCCGGTGGTCCGGGGACACGATATGGGAAAAAGTTAAAGAATTGTCAAGTGCTATTGAAGAGCCTACAGCGGGGTACAAGTGTGATGGATTTGGCCGCGCTCACAACTGGAAGAAGAGGAGTATATTCTGGGACCTACCATATTGGAGTGACCATCTGCTCAGACATAACCTGGATGTCATGCATATCGAGAAAAATGTATTTGACAATATAATAAATACTGTGATGGACATAAAGGGGAAGACGAAAGACAATCCCAAGGCCAGGTTGGACTTAGAAGAAATATGCAGACGTCCAGAGTTACATTTGATAAAGGAAGGCAGTGGAAAGTATAAGCAGCCCATGGCCATTTTCTTACTGGACAAGGAGGACAAAGGTAAACTTTGTAGGTGGATCCAGGGCCTAAAATTTCCAGACGGGTACGTATCGAATTTGAAAAGATGTGTTGACCCGAAGGAGAACAAACTACAGGGTATGAAGAGCCACGACTGTCACGTTTTTATGGAGAGGTTAATCCCGATTGAATTTCGGGAATTTTTACCTCATGTCGTTTGGGATCCACTGACAGAGCTTAGCATATTCTTCAGAGATCTTTGTTCTACTAAGTTGCTCATCGATCGGCTTGAAAAGCAGGAGAAGGACATTACAGTAACATTGTGTAAGCTTGAGAGGGTGTTCCCTCCTGGATTCTTCGACTCTATGGAGCATTTGCCAATTCATCTTTCATATGAGGCACGTGTTGGTGGGCCCGTCGGTTATCAGTGGATGTACCCGTTCGAGCGCCATCTAAACCACCTGAAGGGGAAGGTAAAAAATAAGGCACGGGTCGAGGGTTCAATTTGTGAAGCCTATGTCCTTGAGGAGATTACAAACTTTTGTTCAATGTATTTCAAGCCTCATCTTGCTACAAATAGAACAAGGGCTCCGAGGAACGACGATGGAGATATAGAATATAATGATGCATTATTGAAAGTCTTCAATGCTCTTGGAAAGCCTTCAGGAAAACTGAAAAAGAGATATTTGAATGATGAGGAACTAAAGGCTGCCCAGTTATATATATTACTCAACTGCGAGGAGGATGAAGTGGAAAAGCTAGAGTGGTAAGTAAAAATCTTCAACGTTCAAGTCATCTATTTGTTGATTACGTTATTATAATTTAACGAGTATATCCCGATATTTATTGGTTTTCAGCAAATTTAATGATGAGGTGAGGTCAAGTAGACTATACATTGCAGATGAAGAAGTAGAAGAAGAAATGAGACTTCATTTTCCGTCTTGGTTGACTGCAAATGTACGTAAGAAGCTAGTTAGAATCTTCCTCCATTCACAACTGCACAAGAAATAAATTAACATTAAACTTAATTTTGTATATTTTCGTGTTTAGGTCGATCGTCCGGACGTCATTCTTGAGAATGAATCTATTAGAACTCTTGCCAAGGGACCAATTTATGCCGTCAAAGTATGGCCAAGTTATTGCGTGAATGGGTTTAAGTTCAAGTCAACAAATGCCCTCATCAGAGATAGCTTCCTGGATCTTGATTCCACGAAAAATAGTTGCTTGTGTATCAAATCTACAAACTACAAAGATGTCACTCCAGGCAATGATTTCTATGGCGTCTTACGGGAGATCGTGGAATTAACGTACAACTATGGCATAGAGCCTGCCAAGATCGTGTTGTTCAAAGTTGATTGGTTCGATCCCATACAAGATCAAGGATAGAAAATTGACAAGCATAGTCTTGTGGATATTAACTACCGTCGTCGATACCAAGGATACGAACTATTTATCCTAGCAAGTCAAGCTCAACTCGTATATTTTACAACATATCCTAGACGGAGAACAACGAGATACGACTGGTGGGCATTATGCAAGACTAAAGCCAGAAATACCTACGACGTCGACGAAGTGGCTTATCAGTATGCTTACCTTCTTTTCAGGAGCGGTGATGCTCCTCCTGATCAGCTGTAGTCGACATATAAATTGTTGTATGATGGCCCATTGTTGGGTCTTTTATGTGGTTATACATACATTATTCTTATGTGGACCATTATGTTTGACATTGTTGTTACAAATTTTCATAAATTTGTGTTGATTGATGAGATTGTGTTTCAAACGTGTTCGTGATTGTGTGTATATGTGTTGTTTGATACTGTGTTCGTGATACACCGTCGTTGTTGTAACAAATGGTGTAGGGGATACTGCAAATTCTGCAAATGCTACAAATGCTGCAATTTTTTTTATTTTTTTTAATATTAGCGACGTTCAGCGACTGTCAGCGACGTCCAGTGACGAAGGAAACGTCGCTAAGTAAATATAAGGCACGTCGCTAACATTAATGAATACCATCGCTGATCGTCACTAAACGTCGCTACGTAGGACGTCGCTAAACGTCGCTATATATCGGTAATATAGCAACATCAAAAAGTCGCAGAACGTCGCCATTTGGCACTCAAGCCAGGTCAGCATCGATGAATGTAAAGTCACTCAACGTCGCTAGGTTATGTCGGTAAATAATGACATTTTCCGTCGCTGGTGGTCGCTGAATTAGCGACGTGTCCGCGTCGCTAAGTTTCGTCGCAATAGCGACGTATTGCGACGTTTTCATGTTTAGCGACTAGGTTAATCGCGACTACTTGCAAACGTCGCTAAATACGTCGCTAATCGATATTAGCGACGTATTTTTCCGATTTAGCAATGTCTTGTGGCATCGCTGATGTGACAAATTTTAGTAGTGTGGGTAAACCATGACAGGTGCCCCGAATGGCGTGGTAGAGGCCGATCTCCCGCAGGGGAGTCTCATACCTCTGCAGAATCCACGTGGTCAAGTTGGCCCACACAGGGATAGGGTTTATCCAGTTCAGCAACGCCAACCGGTCGACGGGATAGGACCCTTTCCGAGCAAGCTGGTTCAAGAAGTTATCTGCTTGAGAGAACGTGAAATTAGGATCCGATACGTTTATGAAGGTACCCGGAGCCAGTCCCATCACGTACCGACTGACCGGTTCCCTTCCCGCATACGCTGACCCTAAATTCCTGTTGTAATGGATGTTTTCCACAATCATCCCCGACCTGCTTTGAGTCAAGGAGTCTACCATCTTTCTGTCCAGCGGTAATATGTTGAACCATGACAGAGGAAAATGACGCTCTATCGGAGGGATATGGATCTCCACCCTGTCAAGAGTAAAGTCCCAATTCTCGGATATATCCAGCACTCGGGGGTTCTTTACAGAGAAAGCATCCCCAAAGAGGAATGCCGGCTTCAGGTATTTTCCCTCCAATTGCCCCGAGTTCATCAGGTAGAAGGGCTGGTTCTTAATAGCATTCAGCCTCTCCAAAGGCTCATCTGTAGAAAGCTGATTTGCCACATATTGGACTAAGTGGTCGAATCGCATGCCCACAGTAGATTGGGCCGAACCCACCAGGGGTTCTTTCGCTAGATTGACTGGCAGATTCACTGAAAAAGAACAAAAGAAAAAGTCAAGAGACGGCTAAACTAAACCACTTAAGTATTTTTAGGCTTATACGGCCCAGTCTACATGAGCTTATGCGGCTCTGATTTGGTGGGGGTCCCATACGGCCCATTTTTTTGATGAGCTTATACGGCTTTACACGAGCTTATGCGGCTCTGTTTAGCGTGAGCTTATGCGGTTCTGTTTAAAAGAGCTCATGCGGCTCTGTTTGAACATGAACTTATGCGGCACTAATTAGCGTAAGCTTATGCGGCTCTGTTTAGCATAAGCTTATGCAATTCTGCTTAGTGAGGCCTCATACGACCCAATTCAGATGGGCTTATGCGGTCCTGTTTGATGGGGCTTCATTCAGAAGGACTTATGCGGTTCTGTTCAATGGGTCATTATGCGGTTCAGTTTGTGAAGTGTTTATGTGGCCACTAGACAACTCTCAGGCGGCTCGGACATGGGGTATACCCCCCATGCGGCTCAGACATGGGGCGTACATATGGCACATATAATTTGAACAGTTCGATGAAGACGAAGGACGCATTAAAGGCTTGTGCATAAAATATGCAACAGAGCCATCTTTATTAGGGTTTTTGAAGCGTACGATCCTCCCAAAATCCTTACCAGCAATAGTGGGGTGAACGTCGGGATGAACTTCAGGCGTCGCAGTCGACGTAGAAGCCACTCCCTTACCCTTCGCCGCAGTCTTGGAAGTCTTGGAGGCATCGTTAATCGAAGAAGAAGAAGAAGAAGAAGAAGAAGAAGAAGAAGAAGAAGACAACCTAGGGCAAGAGAGGTTCGAATAAAAGAAGAAAGTAAAGAGTTTCTATAAGAAATTGCTCTTATTTATTGGCGGACAGGGGCTCATAAACCGACGGATGCTTCGATTCGTGTGCCGCCTAAAGAACAAAATCGACGCTTCGGTCACCGAGGCAAATCTGACCTTTGGGATCCTGTCCCCAAAAGACGACTTCAAATCAAAACGAATCAAAGAGCAATTAATGACGCCTATATGGCAGAAAAGACAGCATACGGCCAGAGCGGTCCATGCGGCTAGGCAGTCCATGCGGCCAGGCAGTCCATGCGACCAAGAAGGCCATACGGTTAGGAAGTCCATGTGGTCAGAATATCTTATGCGGCTAGGAGAGCTTATGTGGACATAGCCATGCTTCTCATTTAAAGTATTTCAATTTTTCAAATTGAAAACTTTGAAGGGGTCTTGTAGAAGCATGGAAATGAACAGAGAATACTATGCGGCTCAAGAATAGGAGAGTTTCATGCGGCTCAACAGTTTATTGGAGTTTCATGTGGCTCAGATGTTCCCAGTGAGCCACGTGGCCATATGCGGTTCAAAAAGTCCTTCACAAACCGATCATAATTAATTTATACAGCTGGCTCATTTAATGCCCTGATACGAAGCGACAGCTCTGACATAAAGGTTTGACAGCTCTGACATAAAGCTGCAATGATGACTCTAACATAATGGCGTGCTCCTAGGGAAACAAAGAAAATCTCTATAGCTGGCACGATCCACCGAATTCTAAAGCACTTCATTCCATGCGGCTCTGATACGTGGCCATCCTTATGCGGTTTCGTTGGAGGCCACCCCCATGCGGCTGCTACTCCTATGCGGTTTAGATATGGCTACCCCTATGCGGCTCAGATCATACGGCCACCCTCATGCGGCTCAGAATAAAGGATTGCCATGCGGTTCAGATATGGCCACCCCTATATGGCTCAGATCATAGGGCCACCCTCATGCGGCTCAGATTAAAGAATTGCCATGCGGTTCAGATAAGGCCACTCTTATGCGGTTCTGACACGAGGCCACACTCATGCGGCCCAACCATGATAGTTCTCCATGCAGCTCGCAGCAGTTAGGACATATGGCGGGAGCTGATCGAATCTCAATAATTCATATTTATTACAGTCAATGAGGGACACGTGGCAGGAGCTGATCGAATCTCAATAATTCATATTTATTGCAGCCAATGAAGGACACGTGGCAGGAGTCGATCAAATCTCAATAACTCAGATTTACTGCAATTAACATAACCGTCCAGATTTGGTCAAATCTCAAACAAATCAGATTTATTGCAATCATCATAATTACCCGAATCAATCCCCAACAAATGATATAGATTTGTTGCAATCAACATAAAAGCAAGATCAGGGCAAATCATAATAAATCCTTGACCGCCTTCTGTTTAAGGTGCAATCATTGCAAACCCTAATCATCACACTCCACTCCTATAAATAGCAAGGTGTCATTCCCTTACAAACCCTGGACAAAAAGTGGAGACAGAGCACAGAGAGCACAAAGATATACACACAAGGCCAGACACAGAGAGGTCCACACCCGAGTAGGAGCATTTCTTTCTCGGAGCCGAGGCTGCGTCCGATCGTCCAAGGAGTAAGACAAAGCTGCCGTCGCTTTCCCGAGCCTCTACCATCACCCTCCAGAAAAAACTAAACAATTATACTTAGATTGCTGTACCTAGACTTTCGTCCCTAGGCTTTCTTTGTACGAGCGAGTTTGTGTTGTGAAGTAAAAGTCCAGTCCTCTCATAAAACTGTTCTATTCTTTTATAATCAATGGCAAACAATCCTGGGAAGGCCAACGTTGTTGCAGATGCGTTGAGCAGGAGAGCCGGAGTTTATTTTCTAACGGCCCAACCAGAGCTATTAGCAGATCTTCAGAAGATGGGTATAGAAGTTGTTCTCCCTTCCAGTGTGGCATTGATGGCCAGTATGCAGGTTCAGTCCACTATAGTCGAGAGGATCCGGATGGCACAGTCAGCAGATTCCAAGCTTCAGCGACTCAGAGCAGAGTATGAGGCAGTACGAAGACCAGAGTTATGCATTTATGAAGATGGTACACTTCGGCATAGTATGCGTCTTTGTGTACCCAGTACTGATATCAGACAGAAGATCATGGCAGAGGCTCACAGTTCTTAGTATTCCATTCATCCGGGCGGTACGAAGATGTACCGTGATATTCGTCAGCACTTTTGGTGGAATGGCATGAAGAGGGAGATAGCCCGATTTGTCTTTCTATGTTTGGTTTGCCAACAAGTTAAAGCTGAACATCAGAGGCCAGCAGGACTTCTTCAGCCCTTGCCGATTCCAGAATGGAAGTGGAAGCATGTGACAATGGACTTCGTGACTGGATTACCTAGATCCTCAGCTGGTCGAGATGCTATTTGGGTTATAGTTAACAGACTCACGAAGGTGGCTCACTTTCTTCCGTTCAGAGTTGGTCAGTCGACGGCTCAGCGAGCAGAGATGTACCTCAGGCAGATAGTCAGGATGCATGGAGTGCCAGTCAGTATCATGTCAGACCGAGATTCTAGATTTACGTCGCACTTTTGGCATAGCCTGCAAGTGGGTTTGGGAACTCACCTCCAGTTCAGTTTCGCCTATCACCTGCAGATAGATGGCCAGTCAGAACGCACAATCCAGACTCTTGAAGATATATTACGGTCCTGTACACTCGACTTTCGTGGTTCGTAGGAAGATCACCTGTAATTGGTGGAATTCTCGTACAATAACAGTTTTCAGGCCAGCATCCAGATGGCACCATTCGAGGCATTGTATGGTAGGAAGTGCAGATCCCCGCTAGCTTGGGAAGATGTTGGAGAAAGGCAGATGCTTGGTCCAGAAATGATTGCCCAGACAGTTGAGGTGGTCAGAAGTGTCAGGGATCATCTTCGAGTCGCCCAAGATCGCCAGCATCATTGGACCGATTCTCATCGGTGCCCTCTTGAGTTTCCGATCGACGACCATGTATTCCTAAGGATTTTGCCTAACCGTGGCGTCATTCGTTTCGACATACGGAGAAAGCTTAGTCCTAGGTATATAGGACCGTTTGACATTCTAGAGAGAGTATGTGATGTATCCTATCGTCTCGCTCTCCCGCCGTCGCTACGTGAGGTGTATGACGTGTTCCATGTATCCCAATTGCGATGATATATCCCGGACCCGAGCCATATTCTGGATCATTTGGAATTGGTTGTGGGTACCAACCTTTCGTATGAAGAGAGGCCGTGTCTATATTGGACCGGAGAGAGAAGATGCTCAAGAATAAGACTATCATGTTAGTCCGAGTTGCTTGGGGTCATCACTCTTTGGGTGAGTCAGCGTGGAAGCGTGAGGATGATATCCGATCGCGATATCCCGACCTGTTTGACTCGTGAGATATAATGTCTTTCTTATGCCTTATGCCCTAAATTTCTTGCTTGAATGAATGATTGATTGCCTAGTTATAACTTGCTTGCGATATCTTGCCCTTGTCTCTCTAGCCTCTTAATTAAATTCCGAGGACGGAATTCTTTTAAGGTAGGTAGAGTTGTAATACATGTTGTTCGTATTACGTATCTTGGTATACGTGTACGTAGTTTATCTTGTATCGCATGATTCCTTGCTTGGCTTATCTTGGCATTTCATGGCTTGGTTTACCTTTGGTTGGTTCGGCTAGGCTTGGTTTGCCTTGGTTCACCATGAACCAAGGGGAGAACCCCTACCTACCATCACCACTACCATTTAGTAATCAATTCCCTCATTCTCTCTCTTCATTACTCTTCTTCTTTCCCTCCATTAACTTCTCACCTAACTGAGAGAGAGAGGGAGAGCTTAGGCAAGTGCACCTTGCTTCATGGAGGAACTCAAGATTTATTGTTCCATTTTCTTCCTTGCAACATTCTAAGACTCTTTTTTGCTTGGCATTTTTAATTTCCAAGGCTAAATTCTTGTAGATCTCAGTTTATTTTATTTTTTGGATTTTTTGGGTTTTGATCCGTTTAATCTAGTTATTATCAAGTTTTGATGGTTCCATGTTGTAGAGTATTTTATTCTACCCCATTTTGACCTATCGAAGTTCGGATTTGGACTCTGGATGGAGGATTTATGGAGCTTGGAAGCATGGCTTCATGGTGTCTTCTCTTCGGATGGAACGGAGGAGAAGAATAGTACTTGACCGTATTTCATGCGGCAAGTGCTTTTCCCTACCGCATGGATAAATTTAGCCGCATGCACATCCCAGCCGCATGAGACCCTGAACCCCCTGAACCGCATGAACTTAGCCGCATAGCCTTATGCGGCAAGTTCCATTCCTGGCCGCATGGAGTTTGGGCCACATAAAATCTTCCTGGCCGCATGAGATCCAGTCCTTCTTGGCCGCATGAAGTCTATCCAGCCGTATATGACTCCATTGGAACATAGACGCATACGGCTGACCCTTTCCAGCCGCATGAGATGTTTCTTCCGCTGACCGCATATACCTCTGATTGAATCTTAGCCGCATGGGCTCCTAACTGAGTCATATGTGCCCCCTTCCCTTCCTGTCCGCATGGGAGTTAGTCCTTTCCCAGCCGCATAAGAGTCCATCCCCGTCAGCCGCATGAGAACTGTAAAACCCCTAAATTTTCTACTATTTTCTTTATTATTAAATTAGTACTGATTTAAAATTTTGTATTGTACGTCGCATAGTCGTATTATACGTTGCGCACGAAATTTTATTTTTCGTAGTTGCTCGTCAAGTGCGAATATGTGCGAGCGTACATATTTTAGAAAAATATTTTTTTCTATTTTATTTTACACTTTCAAAATATTATATAATTATTATACTTGCTATAAAAAGCCTTTTTATTTTTAGCAGTTATTAATCATAAATAATATTTTATTGTATACTAGAAAAAGCATAATTATGTAAAGAATATTTGTGCATACATATATTTCGTAATTATTTATTAGTCTATTTTAAATAAAAATATAATTTTCGAGATTTATTAATATTAATATTTTATTATTCAAAAAGATATTTAAAAATAATTATTATTTTCAAAATTATTATTATTGGTATTTTGAAAAATATATTTGGAAGTTATTGTGGCCATTTGAATCTTGATTTGATTTTTGGATTTATTCAAATAGATTAAATTAATATCTATAATTGAGATTGGATTTAATTGATTTAATTTTAAACTAAGAGAATTTGATTTGATTTAAATTAGATTTGGATTTGGATTTAGATTTGATTGCTTTTAAATTAAATTAGGAAATATCTAAATTGGGTTTAAAGGAATCCTAATTCTTATCTAATTGGGAATTCTCACATCCTATAAATAGGCAGGTACTCCTCCATATTATTTTCACCACAAATCATCTTTCAAACCATCCTTGTCAAAATTTTTCTCTTTTTTCGTCATAAATTCAGCCTCAATTTTCAAAGGTTGTAGCAACTTCGAATGACCATAACTCCCAACTCCGGACTCCTTTTGACCTTCAGATTTTTTTATTGGAATCGTATTGAGGTATATTTTCTGAATGTAAATTTTATTTTCATAAATTCGGAACTTAATTTTCTGGAAAATTTGTGGAGTGTCAGTGGTCCAAAATCTGACATGTTTTAGTGTTTTTGAGATTCTGGGAGAACCATGAATCAGAATCACGATCCGTTTGAAGTTTCGGAATACTGACAGAAAAATACATATTGTATATTTTTCCTAAAAATTTTCCAGAATATTTTATTTTTGGTTTTTATTTTAGAAGTTTGTCACATCGTCTGAGTTATCTTGTGTAGCCCTGTCACTATTCTGTACCCAACGGGATTGTCGGTTTCACCAGCAAGGACCTCAGGCAAGACACCTTGCCATTTGCTGTTTATTTATTTTAGCTCATATTTTATGCATTATTTATTTTTTTTATGCAAATTAAACTGTGATACATGGCATAACCTGTTAGAACTTACTGTTCATTTATAGTTCCTGCTATGTATTATTTTTCTCACATTAAACCTAGATTTAAGGGACCACCTTTTGTGTTGCATTCATTGGCCTTGACATGTTGTAACATGAAGTTGTGTGTCGCATGTAGGATACGAAAGTGAGTGATTGGCTGGCCACCAGTACGTACAAGCCGTGCGATAGGAATAACCGCTAATAGAGGTTGCATGCTAGTTTGACTTAGCGGTTATAGTGGTTTTGTGTTGTGGATACAATATAGTAGGCATTGGGTGGGGAGGACAATTCCTTAGCGTATGGGCTTCGATACACTTTTTCTTGTGACCCGGACTCTCCGCTGGAGATACAGGGTTGATGACCCATGATTACTGACGGCCACTGACGATTCTGCGGAACGTCATGCTCTTACTGATGGGGCCTCTGGTGCCCAAGGGGGGACTATGCCGATCCTATTTAGCCAGGATCCATGCGCAGGAAGGATTGTTCTTAACAACATTTCACTTAGAACGGTTAGGTACCTTTATCCGTTAGGTACGAGTACTTTTGGTTTGGGTACTTGTTTCTGACTGTGGCTTAGAACAATAACTTGTCGCGGATTAGTTCGTCATATCTTGTCCTTGTTTGGTTGTAGGTGTGACTTACTACTTCGATGAGAAGGTATTGAACCTTGTTGGAGTCCGGATACCATATTGGATTCATAGCATGGAAAGATACGTCACCGTGAATTAGTTTACCATCTCCTGTCCTTGTTTGGTTGGGGGGATGGTACGCTCGTTCAGTAGGTGCGTATTGGACCATGTTAGAATTCGATTGACTTATTTATTTGAGCAATATTTATTCAGTTTATATGGCATAATATTATGTGTCTTGTTACGTCCCTCTGAGGACCTGGTTATCTCCCCAGGTGTGTGCTATTGTCTTTCGCAGGTGTTCTAGCTCTAGCCGTGATCATCGCTATTCTCTTCGAGGATGATTGCACTTGGATCGTCTTCGCTTCGCTCGCCAAATTCATTTCTTTACTCATGTATTTTTCTTTACTTGTTGATAGTGGATTTGTCTCCGCCCAACATATTGTATCAAGACAATTCATTATCTTTATATGATGTCATTTATTCATTTATTTTACGTGGATGAGATTAGTTATGGTTCTACTATATTTTACAGCTTATGTATTTATACGAGGCTTCCATATATTGGAGTATACTTCGTATGAATACAGCTGGCATGTCTACGTTCCTAGTCCTACGTATTTTGGGACTGGGGCGTTACATGTTTTTGTGGTGGCCCATGCAGGTCAAGATAAATTGTTTGGTTACTTTACCGTACCAAGCAAGCCTGCATATTGGATTAGAAGTCTAGGATCTCATCCACATACTTGACCTCTTTTCTTGGTTTTATATACCGTTTGACTCATCAATTGCATCTTGCTTGCTTCCTTTCATCCCTATTCTTATCTTCCCTTCGTGCTTGCTAGAGATTGACCCTACAAGTTAGATGTCCCAAAACACCCTTAGCTTCATTCTTTAAGTTGGGTAGAATACCCCACGACCTGACACACCCTTGACCGTTAAGGGAATGCAAATAGTACTATCTAGACCATAGAGACTAGAGGAAATTTAACCCATTTAGTCAACCCAGCCTTGGTCAATAAAACTGTAGAAAAAAAATGGTATAGGAATAACGAGACTTAGATCCTTAAGACACTTAGACTAATCATTCTTTATTTCAATCTTAATCTTACGTGCCTATATTTTTACTATCTAGAATAATGATGCTAATGTAGCCTAGTTTTTGCAAGCTTATTCTTTTATCGAGCTTGTTCAAGACATACGTTATTGGGTCGCTCCCACTAACATATTGTTTAATCAGAACCGGTGCATGATGGTCTAATCAACGAGTGCACTTTGGTTCGCTTTTATCTATCATTCTACGTGGATGGGGACATAGCTAAACTTGTCCTCTAGATTCCCATCCGCGACTGCCTTGACAACTCCTTTTGAATTATTCGGTCGCCTTTGAACCACGTATTCGATAACGCCTCCTTCGAACTCTATATTGCGTTCGCCTTCACCTATTTTAGAAGGACGAAAGCGTCGTACTAAAACTCCTCTAACTGTCCTATCACCATGACCATTACCACCCAATGTAACCATATCTTTGTCTTGAACTACTCGACCTTTCCCTCGACACTAAATTTACAATCTTGACTTTCTAATCACTTGAATTTAAGAGTGATTACGATCGTCTCTTAATCATACCCTCAACCTGGACTACGACCATATAAACTTCTTTGAACCCTCCTATCTACTGTTGTGCCTTCTCACCCTCTTCTAATTCTTAATTTCGAGGACGAAATTCTTTTAAGTTGGGTAGGATGTAAAACCCCTAAATTTTCTACTATTTTCTTTATTATTAAATTTGTACTGATTTAAAATTTTGTATTGTACGTCGCATAGTCGTATTATACGTCGCGCACGAAATTTTATTTTTCGTAGTTGCTCGTCAAGTGCGAATATGTGCGAGCGTACATATTTTAGAAAAATATTTTTTTCTATCTTATTATACACTTTCAAAATATTATATAATTGTTATTCTTGCTATAAAAAGCCTTTATATTTTTAGCAGTTATTAATCATAAATAATATTTTATTGTATACTAGGAAAAGCATAATTATGTAAAGAATATTTGTGCATACATATATTTCATAATTATTTATTAGTCTATTTTAAATAAAAATATAATTTTCGAGATTTATTAATATTAATATTTTATTATTAAAAAAGATATTTAAAAATAATTATTATTTTCGAAATTATTATTATTGGTATTTTAAAAAAATATATTTGGAAGTTATTGTGGCCATTTGAATCTTGATTTGATTTTTGGATTTATTTAAATAGATTAAATTAATATCTATAATTGAGATTGGATTTAATTGATTTAATTTTAAACTAAGAGAATTTGATTTGATTTAAATTAGATTTGGATTTGGAGTTAGATTTGATTGCTTTTAAATTAAATTAGGAAATATCTAAATTGGGTTTAAATGAATCCTAATTCTTATCTAATTGGAAATTCCCACATCCTATAAATAGGCAGGTACTCCTCCATATTATTTTCACCACAAATCATCTTTCAAACCATCCTTGTCAAAATTTTTCTCTTTTTTCGTCATAAATTCAGCCTCAATTTTCAAAGGTTGTAGCAACTTCGAATGACCATAACTCCCAACTCCGGACTCCTTTTGACCTCCAGTTTTTTTTGTTGGAATCGTATTGAGGTATATTTTCTGAATGTAAATTTTATTTTCATAAATTCGGAACTTAATTTTTTGGAAAATTTGTGGAGTGTCAGTTAGGGGTGGGCATACGGTTCGAGGAACCGCGGTTCCGACCCGTCCCGAACCGTATAATTGCCAAACGGGCCGGTTCTGAAATTTTTAAATATAAACGAGGCGGGGCGGGGCGGATCCTGTTATATTAACGGGCCGGGGCGGGTCATCATTTGCAAGCAAACGGGGCCCCGGCCCGGCCCGTTTGAAGGGGTAAAATGGTAATTTTACTTAAATTTCTAAACTTAAAAAAAACCTAGCAACAGTCCAGTAAATAAGCGGCTGAGTGACCTGATTCTCTTCTCTGTTCACAACTTCACATAAAGTTGAAACTATCAAAAAAAAACCTATTTCCCATTCCCTTCCCTTCCCTATCAAAAAAAACCTAGCAGCATCCAAACGAGAGGGAAGAGCTCAGCCTCTCACTTTACTGCTTGCAGCGGCTGCCGGCTGCTCGCGAGGCCGCGACACGCCGAGTCGCCGACACCCGGACACCGACTCCACTCGGCTCGAGTCCTCTCCCTCTCGTGGACTTCAGGACTTGCCTTTCCCTTTTCTCTCCTCCTTTCCCGAAGGTATGACCTAGATCTATGCTTTCTTTGTTAGATTTATGAAGTTTTTGGTCTAAGCTTTGTTTGTACCAGTAGGATGTTACAAATTTGTTAGATTTATGAAATTTTTGGTCTAAGCTTTCTTTGTACCAGTAGGATGGGTCAGATCTCGTGGACTGGAAGGAATTTTGTTGGATTTTGTAATTTGTAAGCTTAGAACCTCGTCCTCTTTCTTTGCATGTTCTTCCTGCTGGGGAGATGTAGGAAGTCTGGGCATTTTGTAATTTGTTTCTGGAAAAATTATACAAATTTGTTCCAAAAAAAGGGGTTAAATTGCAACAAAAATATGGAGATTAACACCCCTATGTAGATCTAGACATCTAGTACCAAAATTACAAATAAAAAATGAAAGTATATGAGGAAAATTAACAAATCATTCATCCAAATGTAGATTATTTTCTTTATATGTTTAATTAGAACATTTTTATTATGTGACTTATGTCAATCCTTTGTAATTTGGGTTTTGATGTATTATGTGACACATTTTGTAATTTGTATTCTTGCTGTAGGAATGATTCTATTATTATGATATAAATTTTAAATTTGTAGGATGGATTATATGATGTAGCATTTCACAAGTCAGTTACTTCATTGATTTGGTTTTCCAACATTAAAATTTGTAGCAAATCATACTTCATGCTTGTGCACTTTGGATGTTTTGAAAGATCAAACATTGTTGAGAATATGTACTAATTTTTAAATATTTTTCAGAAAAAAAAAGGAATTGAAGAGTGGGTGACTGGGTCTGGGTGTTTTATCCTCTTTTCAGAAAAAGAGCTGTCATTCCTATTCATTGGTGAAGACAAGGTTATTCATTTTTAGCCTGTTATTTTTATTTCTATTCATTTATACGGTGACATGGTCTTTGATATATGATGTATGTATATTGTATTCATTTCTGAATTGTGATCTGCCATTTAGGATTATGGACAAAACTAATGTAGGAGCATCGAGAGCATCTTCTTCTACTGGCACTTCACCTTCACCCGACAAGGGTGATCACAATATGCCTTCCAGTCCTAGGACCACATGGTGCTGAGCAGTGTCCTGCTCCTTCCTCCTCCAAAAAAAGAAAACAAGCTACTTCAACAACACCCGAGGCCGAGATACCAAAAGAAGCTGCAGAGAGAAGTTGGGTGTGGGCACATATCACCAAATGCATTATCAAAGAAACAAAAGAAGTAGAAAAGGATGGAAAGAAAGTGGTGGTGGAGGTAAGTGTATTGAAGGCTAAGTGTAATTATTATGGGCAGATGTTTGCTTGTGATACTAGGGCAGGTGGCACTAGTACCTACAGTAAACACATTCTTAAAGTATGTAAGAAGTACAAGCCCACTGAAGACTTGCAACAAAAGGTGCTTGGTATTAGTGTTGGAGGAGATGGGGATGTTAGGAGCATGCTTACTTGTAAAGGATGGACCCAAGAAGCAAGTGTGAAAGCTATTGCGGAATTCATAGTTATTGATGAACAATCGTTTAGTGTTGTAGAAAAGGAGGGGTTTAAGCGGATGATGAGTGTAGTGCAACCTAGATTGTGTGTTCCCTCTCGAAGAACTATTCTTAGGGAATTGTGGAAGATATACGATGACATGAAAGATGCTTTGAAGAAAGATATAAGCAAGTATAGGGTGAGTTTGACCACGGATACATGGTCAAGTGTGCAAAATATCAACTACATGGTGTTGACGGCTCATTTTGTAGATGATGAGTGGAAGATGCACAAGAGGATTATCAATTTTTGTCCAATTCCAAGTCACCAAGGAAAAGAAATTGGTAAGTTGATTGAGCAATGTTTAGTTGAGAGAAAAATTGAGAAGATTATGTGTATCTCGGTTGACAATGCTTCAGCTAATAAGGTGGCATTAGAATGGCTTGTTGCAAAGCTAAATAAATGGCGTAACTCACCCCTTATCATGGAAGGAAAGTATGTGCATGTGAGGTGTTTAGCTCACATCATAAACTTGATAGTGAAAGATGGTTTGAAGAGGTTAGATCAAAGTGTGGCAGCAATCAGGAAAGCGGTGAAGTTTGTGAAATCAAGTCCATCGAGATTAGCATATTTCAAAAGATGCATTGAGGTCGAGAAATTGGATAAAAAGGGTCTTGTTGTTATAGATGTGGCTACAAGGTGGAATAGCACATACTTGATGTTTGAGTCAATTTTGAAGTATCGAAAGGCATTCGATCGAATGTGTGAAGATGAAGACAATGCATACTTGGGTTATTTCACCGAAAAGGATGAAGTGCATGAAGATGATGCAATATTGGAAGGTATTACTAAAGTGAGGGTCGGGCCACCGAATGAGAAGGATTGGGAGAGTGCATATATGTTTTGCAATTTTTTGAAGGTGTTCTACTTGGTAACAATAAAAGTGAGTGCCAGCAAGTATCCCACATCACACACGGCAGTCCATGATGTCATCGCTGTGGAATCTGAGATTCGTAGGCTTTTTGTGCCCGACTATAACCAATATTTTCAAGCTGGAGGTGGTGTGGAGACAGTGCTTACGGACATGGCAGTGAGCATGAGAGCAAAGTATGAAAAATATTTTGGTTCCGTTGGGACAATGAACCAACTGTTTATAGTGTCACTTGTTCTAGACCCAAGATTCAAGTGGAGACACTATTTGCACTTGTGCAAAAAGAAAATGGGATACACGGATGAAGAGGTTGAAGTACAAGGTAATCGTGTGAAGACACTGATGAAGGAGTTGTGTGATGCATATGCAACAATTCGTGATGGTTCTCAGGGTCGTGGCACACCAATACAGGTAGTATTATTTATTTATTGCTTGATTAATACATGTTGTTTACTGAAATCTCACTATTTCTAGTCCTGGACTCCTGGATTAGTATGTTTACTGAAATCTCACTATGCAGTGTCTTGTGAACAAGCATATGTTTATAGTTTACTGTCTTTCCTGGAATGAGTTTACAGTAAACAAGCAGTTGTTTACTGTCAGTCCTGGAACAAGCAATTGCATGAATATTTACTTAGTTCAATATTTCTAGACTTCTAGTCCCAGAGCAATTGCATGAATATTTACTCAGTTCAATATTTCTAGTCCCAGAGCAATTGCATGAATATTTAGTCAATCCTGGAACAAGCAATTGCATGAAATCTTCATCCGTGTGAGCAAGTACCGACGGATGCCCCTTCATGCACTTATCAAGTACCGACTTGCATGAATATTTACTCAGTTCAATATTTACTCAGTTCAATATTTCTAGTCCCAGAGCAATTGCATGAATATTTAGTCAGTCCTGGAACAAACAATTGCATGAATATTTACTCAGTTCAATATCACTAAGCATAGAATATTTACTCAGTTCAATATTTCTAGTCCCAGAGCAATTGCATGAATGTAAATTCATCAACCAATCAACCTTCTTATTGTCTTATGATTATTATTTATTCATCCTTCTTTAGAGAATTTTCTAACAGGCGTGTGCAAATTGTAATTTGCTAATGAAAGATTGTTGCACAATGAAAGATTGTTGCACAATGAAAGATTGTTGCATAATTTGGCAATTTGCTATGCAGTTTTCATGTGATTCCATGAGTGAAGGTAGCTCCTCATTTGGAAGACAAGTTGCCCCTACTAAATTTTCGACAGAAACTCCGGTGATATTTGATGAGATGATGATGGATTGGGAGAAGGAATTAGAAGCAACTCATGATGTTGTGTTGTCACATGAGGTAGATAGTTACCTCATAGACAGGCTGGAGCCAAATAACAAGAATGACCGGTTTGACATTTTGAAGTGGTGGAAGGTAAAAGGTAAGAGTTCATACCCAACTCTTGCTTTGGTAGCCAAAGATGTGTTGGCTATTCAAGTATCGACGGTTGCTAGTGAGAGTGCTTTTAGCACTAGCGGGAGGGTTATTGATCCATTTAGATCATCTCTCACTCCCAAATCGGTGGAGGCATTGATATGCCTTCAAAATTGGTTGAAAAGTGAAGATATTAGCTACATTGAGTATGAAGCAAGTGCGTCGGAACTTGAATTCTATGAAGATTGTGAAAGCGGTAAGACTTGCTATTCAATTACTTCCATTTACTATGACACTAGCCATTTATTTGTTAATTTATTTGTTTTTAAAAAATTTATTATCTTTGTTGTAGAGTATCAAAGAGGCAAGGAGGAGAGTATATGCTCAAATGCACAAAATCGAAACAACTCAAGCTCATAAGAAAAGGAGTTGTGAACTTGTGATTCTCAAGATGTTTTTAATATTATGTTTTGAGTTAGACTAGTGATTTTTCATCTGTCTTGCTGAATACTTGAATGTAACTTGGATATGGATGTTTCATGGGATTGCTTTTATTTCTCATGTCTTTTAATTATTGCTCTTAGATGTATGGATTGTGGTTATATTAGTAGCTGGGGAGAAGATCATGGGTTCAGTCATTTGTTATGGCTCACAGACTGCTTCTGGCCTTCCAGTTCCAGCTGCCAATCTGCCATTTCATGGGTTCAGTCATTTATTTCTCATGTCTTTTTTTTCACTCTTCTTTTAACCATTTTCTTCTTCATTCTTTGTTTTTTTTTCATGTTCTGTTTTCTTCTTGGTATCTGGCAAGTGGCAAGCACTTATCTTGTGCTGTTGTGCATTCCTTACCAAAGATGCAAGATTAACAAGATGATGCAAGAAATCAGGTTCTGTAGCAGCATATTCTTACATTATTATTCAATATTCTAAATCACTACTTACTATCATATTTGTTGTAGAATCAAGAACTGTGCATCAAACTATAAAATTGACAAGATCTTATTGATATAAGAAAATGAAATTTATATGATATATGATGTGAAATTTGCTCTTGATTTCTTGTCATGTGGAGAACCTCTTTTCTGCATAGTATTTCTCTAGATTTGTCCTTTACTCTCATGTTGCATGATCTTATTCTGTTAGTAATGTGCTTCTAATTTCCTGCTTTTAAGGTTGCATCACAACTAAAGAGTTGGGCACTGTGATGAGATTCCTGGGTCAAAATCCTACTGAAGCTGAACTGCAGGATATGATCAGTGAGGTTGATGCTGATCAGAATGGTGAAATTGATTTTTCTGAGTTCTTGAATCTGATGTCCCGTAAAATGAAAGTGAGTACATTTTTATGCCTCTAGATTTATAAGTACAATTTTCAGTTTTGTCGAACATGATTATGTTTTTTCTTTTGTTCTCCCTTTTAGGTTATCTGGTTGGTGTAAAATACATTCTTGATGACCAAATTGTTATAATTCTAGGAGTAAAGATTGAGCACTCATATTTTTTCCATGCCCAAACTTCTCTTCAGCATTGTGCACATGAACAAAAATCTGACAATGAATATGTTGGTTCTAATTGAATTCCGAATGATAAAAAAGAAAGAAAATTATTTTGAATGAATATGTTGGTATGGAGTTCCATTGATGGATATGTAAATACTTATGTGATCTCCACATATTCTGTTTTTGCAGTAGAGGGAGCTGGTTTTATGACAAACAAAAGGATTCCACCACTGGGACTGGGAGTCTGGGAGCCTTCCCTCTTTAGTGGTACACTAATTTCATACCCCCAAAAACATTCAAGTTCATATCATATCATTCCAAGTTACTGTGCTTAATTATTGTTCTCTTTGTATTCTTAAATCAAAGTTATATAAACAAATATCTGAGGACAGGAGTATTGATGACAAAGCTTTGATACAATATCTATCTTCTGAATTGTGCTATTGTTCTATGCCATATCAGGTTCTGGAGTGTTGTGTTGATGCAAGTTAGCCTCTGCTAGTCTGCTTTTTAGCTGCAGCAAAGCACTTAGCACTTCATTACCTTTCAGGATACCCACCACACACACAACTAACAGATCTTTTTCTTCATCTCCGTTTCCATTCCAATATGATATTGAATACTGTAAAGAGTTTCAATACAGAACTGTCTTTCTATGTTACAGGTGATGACTGTAACTTCCATTGTATGTATAACAGTTTTTTTTCACAGGTAAACTTGTCCAAGAGCATATGTCCTGCTTCATGAATTTGGGAGAAATTAAGGTTCAGAAACTAATGGTATGTTACTCTATGCTCGCTACTATTTTTAAAAATATATGAACTATGATGAGTATCATCCTTTATAGCCTCTGTTACCATTGGCTAGAGCTACATGAATTATTTAAGTCTTTCGTATTTATTTCTCTACCTTTTTTACTGTCCGGCATGTCACTTACAGTGCACTCAGTTGTCGTTTAGTGTGTGATCACATGGTTATTCCATTTAAGCATCAGCAACGTACACTTTTGGTTAATAACTACAAGCATCACATACAAATAAAGTTAAGTACGTACATCTGTAAGCTTATGTTCACATTTGTTGCATGTTCTGTGTTATGTAATGAACATGTTTCTGGGTCAGTTAATTCTGGAATTCAAACCTACGTCTTCTGCTGTTACAACTACTTTTTCATATAATTGACACTTGTTTCATCTGCCGGATGAACCCTGCAATGTTATTCCTATTGGCTTCTCAAGTTCATGTGGCAAGATAAACCAACTGTTTCTAAGTTCTAACTTCCACCTTTCTTCCTTTTTCTAGGTTAAAAGGAAATCAAATTTCTATCTTCTTACAGATGTAATGCCTATAAAGAGTGCGTTTCAAGGGTTATCTGGAACTTGGTTCCTTCAAATGCATGCTTCCCGGTTGGAGGTGCCAAGACTTGATAAAGTTCTTCCAGTGCCAAGACTTGATAAAGTTCTCCCAGGCTGAAGCAATGCACTTCATCAAATATTGGAATGGAAAGTGTAAAAGTGAATTGTATTATTTGTATATTGCTTTGGGAGTTTTTGAAACTCAAGATTTTTGCATATGTCATCCTTCAGAGTTCAGACTGATATGTGAAAAGAAAGGAAGGCTTCAGTTATTTCTTTTCCTTGTGTCTTCCTTCAGACTGATATGTGAAGGCTTCAATTATCTTGTCATATATTAATATATTATGATATGTGAAAATCTATTATTTTAATGTTTCATGTAAGTTATAACATTTCAGTTGGATTTTTGTACTGATGTACATGTTAAACAAATGTACATGACCCGTTTGGACCCGCGGGTTGTCCCGGATTGGACCCGTTTCAAACGGGCTGGGTCCAATTCGGTTCCAAAGAATTTTAGGCCCGTCCCGCCCCGTCCCATCAAAAAACGGGTCCGGTTCGGATCTATATAATTTGGGCCCGGCCCGGCCCGTGCCCACCCCTAGTGTCAGTGGTCCGAAATCTGACACGTTTTAGTGTTTTTGAGATTCTGGGAGAACCATGAATCAGAATCACGATCCGTTTGAAGTTTCGGAATACTGACAGAAAAATACATATCATATATTTTTCCCAAAAATTTTCCAAAATATTTTATTTTTGGTTTTTATTTTAGAAGTTTGTCACATCGTCTGAGTTATCTTGTGTAGCCCTGTGACTATTCTGTACCCAACGGGATTGTCGATTTCACCAGCAAGGACCTCAGGCAAGACACCTTGCTATTTGCTGTTTATTTATTTTAGCTCATATTTCATGCATTAATTATTTTTTTTATGAAAATTAAACTGTGATACATGGCATAACCTGTTAGAACTTACTGTTCATTTATAGTTCCTGCTATGTATTATTTTTCTCACATTAAACCTAGATTTAAGGGACCACCTTTTGTGTTGCATTCATTGGCCTTGACACGTTGTAACACGAAGTTGTGTGTCACATGTAGGACACGAAAGTGCGTGATTGGCTGGCCACTAGTACGTACAAGCCGTGCGATAGGAATAACCGCTAATAGAGGTTGCATGCTAGTTTGACTTAGCGGTTATAGTAGTTTTGTGTTGTGGATACAACACAGTAGGCATTGGGCGGGGAGGACAATTCTTTAGCGTATGGGCTTCGATACACTTTCCCTTGTGACCCGAACTCTCCGCTGGAGATACGGGGTTGATGACCCATGATTACTGACGGCCACTGACGATTCTGCGGAACGTCATGCTCTTACTGATGGAGCCTCTGGTGCCCAAGGGGGGACTATGCCGATCCTATTTAGCCAGTATCCATGCGCAGGAAGGATTGTTCTTAACAACATTTCACTTAGAACAGTTAGGTACCTTTATCCGTTAGGTATGAGTACTTTTGGTTTGGGTACTTGTATCTGACTGTGGCTTGGAACAATAACTTATCGCGGATTAGTTCGTCACATCTTGTCCTTGTTTGGTTGTAGGTGTGACTTACTACTTCGATGAGAAGGTATTGAACCTTGTTGGGGTCCGGATACCATATTGGATTCATAGCATGGAAAGATACGTCACCGTGAATTAGTTTACCATCTCCTGTCCTTGTTTGGTTGGGGGGATGGTACGCTCGTTCAGTAGGTGCGTATTGGAACATGTTAGAATTCGATTGACTTATTTATTTGAGCAATATTTATTCAGTTTATATGGCATGATATTATGTGTCTTGTTACGTCTCTCTGAGGACCTGGTTATCTCCCCAGGTGTGTGCTATTGTCTTTCGCAGGTGTTCTAGCTCTAGCCGTGATCATCGCTATTCTCTTCGAGGATGATTGCACTTGGATCGTCTTCGCTTCGCTCGCCAAATTCATTTCTTTACTCATGTATTTTTCTTTACTTGTTGATAGTAAATTTGTCTCTGCCCAATATATTGTATCAAGATAATTCATTATCTTTATATGATGTCTTTTATTCATTTATTTTGCGTGGATGAGATTAGTTATGGTTCTACTGCATTTTACAGCTTATGTATTTATAAGAGGCTTCCATATATTGGAGTATACTTCGTATGAATACAGCTGGCATGTCTACGTTCCTAGTCCTACGTATTTTGGGACTGGGGCGTTACAAGAACACCATTTCCTGGCCGCATAAGCGCATGCCCGTCCGGTCGCATAAGAACCCTTTCCCCATCCGCGTGAGGCCCTCTCCTTCCGCTGGCCGCATGAGACCCGACTCCTTGAGCCGCATGCACCCTTGCCTCCCTGGCCGCATGCTCCTGCCTCCCTTCCGAGCTGCATGCGCTCTCCTTTACTGGTCGCATGGCCCTCTGATAAGCCCTGTGTATTATTATTATTACTATGGTTAACACAGGTCTTGTGACCCTTAGTGTGACTTGGGTTTCTTGGTAGAATGCTTGCACTATGCTATTTTGTACATGTTCCCTGAACACGACAGTGACCCGTAGTGGTATACTCTTGACAAGTAACATGACATGATAGTGGCCCGCCGTGACGCACTCCTGGCAAGGAAACCTGACATGATATATCTTGATAAGCTGTTGCGACGGCTACATGACATGACCTGACATGACAAGTATAAATAACCTGGACACCGTGGACGAATGTGCTTATACAAATAAACCAGTATTGTCTTACATCATGTCTAGGACAAGGACCCCTGAGTACCACGGTCAGGGGTACCCACTGAAATGGACTAAAGTTAATAACTAGAATAATACAGTAGTCATGAAAAGATTTCCCAGCTACATGCAATCACGTTACCTGGGCGTGCTTGGGATCTGTAGCCTGCTATCGAGTAGGGCACATTTCCAGCACATTGTCATGTGTTACACCCTCTAAGTCACCTAAGGGTACATGCATTTCCTGGACGATGTACCCACCTGAATTCAACCCCTAATATTTCGACCTGGGTAACCTGGATGGTCTACAGGGCTTGTTGCTGTGGAATAATCTTGCTGCATCTTTTAAGTAACTAGGCCTGTGATAACCCTAGTTAGTTAAAGTATCAAGCCGTACTTATTGCTTGGCCGTGATTGTTGAATGGGGAATAATCAGTCTAGTCTTGTCTTGATCATGCACAAGATTGTTACCTGTCATAGTTTTCTTATCTTGCCGATAAATGGGAGAAACCAAGTTATGTTAAGATGAAGGGTTACAACCCCGATCCTTGTTTGGTTTAAGGGTTGTAACTTGGTTATCTGAAGGGTTCTATGGTTATCTTACCGTATATCCTCGTGATGCTCTATCTCTCCAGTTTTACTATATTATTATTATATTCTGTGCTAATTGCTGGTTTTTAGTTCCTAAGTAAAACTTCCTTTGTGGTACTTGCTCTTTCTGGGATCTGACCCAGCTGGTTTTGTATGGCCAAATTTTGGAGCAGCTCCAGAGGATCTACCGACTTTCCAGTCCGATGGTGACCACTAGGCGTAACCAGGGCAATGAGTGGGTTATTTTTGGCTCTTCCACTTTATTGTAAAGATATTCTTTTGAGGCGTTTAGCCGGTGAGCACCTGTTTAGCTCGATTTCACTTTACTCACTGTCTGCCTACGGGCTGTAACATGATTGACAGATCCTAGGGTTGATCATATATGACTAAACTCTCGCTAGTCCTCATATTTTGTAACGACTAGGTTCATGATCAGCTAAATATGTAATGTTTGGGATGCCTTACTATTGTATATTTGGTGGTCTTACATCTTGTAATATTTATTTACTTGGTTGTGATTGAGACACTAGGCTTGTTCATGACCTTAAAAGATTGTTGTCTTATAGTTAAACCCTCAAGTATCTAGACAGTCGTGACCATATAGCGAGGTGGGTTGCACTTCAATATACGTAGCTGGCTATGTCTGCCCCTGCTATCCAGTATTCTGGTTCTGGGGCGTGACACATACGGCCCAAATTTGTCTTTGACGTACATTCACATAAGATGGATAATTTGGCCAGTTATTATTCATGTATTTATTTCAGTTCATTATGGCATGTTCTTTTTGTATCTTGTTACGTTCCTCTGAGGACCTGGTGATCTCTACATAGTTGGACAGGTGTTGGTTGCTGCATCGAGATTTCAGGTATATATAGTTAATATTTTTATTTCATTCTTCCTACTTTGTCATCTATGATTTAATCTGCTATTTTAGCCTATTATTTACAAGCTTACATTTTTCTCGAGCTTGTTCGAACATATATATTACTAGGTGGACAGTTTTAATATATTATGTTCATTCTTGATATTCCTTTATTACTGTGGATTGAGATATAGTTTAGCTAGTTTATATTTAGTTTACTAGAAAACGTAGTATGTATAGCATAAGTCCATTAAATTGGGAACTTGTTCTAGTGCGTATTAGCTGGCATGTTTGCATTTCAGTTCCTATGTATTTTAGAACAGGGGCGTGACATATTTTTTGTGGTGGCCCATGCAGGTCATACTATATCGTTTCGGTTACGTTACTATACCGGATGAGCCTGCACTATGATAATATATTAGGATCTTAATCCATAATTGCTATTGAAATTTCTTTGATTTCTACTATCGCCCTTGGACCTCGTGTTTGTAATCGAACAAACCTCTCTTGAACTCCTTATGCCGAATTCCCGACTTTTCCTATTACAGAAAGATGAATATATGTGCTTGATGAACTATTTTAATTCTACTGTATGATATACGTAAGAATATTTTAGAAAGTGATTATTTAAGGATGAGAAGGGTAGAGATAGACACCTATAGTAGATGGACCGAGTAGGTAAGAATGGCCTTCTTTGCAGTAGAACTTCTTACTTGGAGGATATAGGAAGCCATGTTTGACGTGACTAGGTAAGAAGCTAAGGTGGGTAGAATTTATAGACATTTTTCCTAAATTGAAAGTTAGGATAGAGTGCATTAGAGGACTTAACCCTGATGAGAGACCTGAGAACCATTAGATCAAGTCATGTTATCTTTGCTTATAGCTAGATAGAGTCTCGAATAGAAATTTACATGATTCATATGGGTTGGTTAGGAAAATACGAAAGATTTTTTGATCATAAAGATTGAAGTGAGTATCATGCAACTAGAGAAAAACATAGTTGGATTTTTAGATTTATGTACAGTTACTAATTAATTAGGAGTGTCAACTTGAAGGACAATAACAAATAGAGCCCGAGAATTCCGTCATGATAAAACTATTTGATGAAGCATGATGTTCCTGATTAGAATTTTTTTAGAGTCATAATGTACTGGATTTTGAGGAACTTTACATGAAAGATATAGAAATCATAAAATGAATATGTTAGGGGGGAAGAAATTTTCTTGGATAAATATCCTAAAGGCTACCTCTAGAGATTATCATAGATTGATAATACCAAAGTGATATGTGATCTGGGGTATATAAATGAGTAGGTAGTGTTGAGATAGATTAGACAATCATCTCTAAATTATTGAGACTAGCCTTAAAAATGACCTATTAGGAACCTGGACTAGATGATTGACCAATAGGGTATATTATGTCAAGGGTATTAGATGTAAGTATTTATTTAACTCGGCCTCGACCTTTATCTGGTAGGAAGGTGTCAGAGGGATAAGCGTGTTGTAAGAATTGTATAGCCTGTTTATAGTTAGAAATGGTAGATAATTAGTTATACTACTAATAGATTTAATATATGACTTATATGAGTACAGTATGGAGTTAAGGGTTGATTGAGTTTAAGGATCGGTTATGACTTTCTCATCTTTTGTGGTTAGTCATAGTTAAGGACTTGAGAATAGAGTTAAATTTTTTTTACCTTAAGTAGTAGACTAGTAAACCCTTCATCGATACAGATTAGTTAGGAACCTTAAAGGAATTGTGACTAGAACAATGTGTTTGGATTAAGGTGTGTGCAATAGATATAAAAAAAGGAAGAATCATTGTAGCAGTGCCATGTTTAGGATGAATAATTAAAAAGGAGCAATGATGAAATCGTAGGAAATTATTTTCAGGAATATGAAAATTGAGAAGTGTCAATAGAGGGGAGGATTATGATAAGGACTACCTATGATGATGTAGCGAGGATTACAGAAAAGATTTTCCTTAAGAAAGTTATGTGGTTACAAATTCAAGTTGAGATTCAAATACAGGGATGAGGAGGCTAGCTCGAGGAAATAGATGATACAAAATTTATGGCAGACAAAGGTGAAATTAGAAAATTGTTGTGACAAGAAGATATGATGATAACAATCTAGTATCATAGATTATTGACACTCATGATCAAGATTATGACACTCAAAAGGCTGACAAGAAACGAAACATCATGAGATGAAAATGAAAAAAAAATTCAAGATAGATATGTGAGAGTGAAATAGAAGTAGAGCATCCTTAATTAGATTAATAGATGTGATCTAAGGTTTGAGTTGTAAACGATAGATAATAAAATATTTGGAGGAAGAATATATTATAGTGGGAGGAAAATGTCAAAGAATTACATACTATGCCAAATTTTCATGAATTATGGACGGTTAAAGACCTTGGCGGATATTGAAGTTACATATGATGAAGCTAGGCCATAGAATGGGGTGAACTAGTGGAATGGAGACGAAAGAGTTTTTCAATATAATGGGTTAGGTGCTAGCTTAAGATTGATAAATCATATTTTAGGAATCATCTTAGGGAACCCTGTCACGCCCCGATTCGTAGAGTCATTTATTCACATATTTTATCTTTTAGAATCGATCGTCCTCGCTTGGGCGTGATGCCGTACAAGTCTGTTATTGCACTTGTACAAGGCAAAGTTGGTACCTAAGTGATAATCTTCAGATAGGAACACATCGCAGTGGCAAAAGCAGACAAATTGAAGTTAATGAGGACAATCTTTCTTATTGAATAGAAGTACATCACTTCTTTATAGCAGCGGAGGTAAAATGATAACTTGAAGTCACACAGAGATATATATAACTTTATTCTCTTTATTGATAATTGAAGAAGAGTACAAAACTTGTATTTAAGTACAATGCTTACAACAAATCCCACTTTACATTGAAAGCCAACTGAACAATGCTATATAGCTTACAATTGATACTTGGATACATTGGATTACCACTCAATATACCGACTTGGCTTACAACTCACTGGTACAACTGATTACAATGTTCCATACATTATGCCCTTTATAAATAGAAGACATCATCTTGTACAAGAAGAGTTTCTGTATGCCCAACAAATCTTCGATGTCGTGGGACCAATCAAGCCAATCTTCTTGTGTAGAACATCCCAAGCACGAGCACCTGCCCACAAAAAGGTTGGTCAGCACATCATCTATGTACTGGTGAGCATAATCCAACCCACTCGCCTAAACCAACACTAACTGGTCACTTTTAGCAAGCATTTAATAGAATGATCTTTCTACTTGGGCCTAGCATCATTTTACAGTTCATGGGCAATAGTCATAGTGAAGCATGTAAACATATTCTTAGCAATATTCATGTGGACATATCATTTTAGCATTCTTGGTGTTATCATGCAAAGGGATCATTGAGGCATCGTTAACATTAACATCCTAAACATGTTATGACAATTCTCACTTCAAGCATCACATAGCATGTATGTTATGTTTGAGCAATATCCATAGCAAGGCATCTTTCTAGCATACTGAATTTAACATGTTAAGTAGGTTCGCATATTGAAAGACTACGCATAGCATCATTTACTTGGCACGTTAAGCACGCAAGTTAAACCGACACATATATTGAGTATATCACATTTAAGTGATTTCTTACTCCCTTGTACATGCATAAAAATACATGATAATATGATGTACTTACTCTGTCTGCACAAAACATTCGTTAGCATGCATCCTGACTACATGGTCGTTGGTGAAACTGTACCATAAAGGACTTTCCAACGGGTATTACAATGCACTATTCCAGGGTAGGTTGCAAGCCTAGCCGAATGTCCCGTAATACCTCGTGCCACCATAGCACGACCAATGTTTTCTCCCGGGTCGAATCGGTCCCGGTGTCCCAGGTACCGTTCGAGAAAACTTACTCAGACTTGTACAAGTACGTCCATGACCATGCGAATGCGTATCGACTCGATAACACAAATGCATGGTAAAGCAATTGAAACTAAGCAGAGCTAATAGTTCAACATCTCATCTCAAACCCGAGCCATGTTCAACGACTAATCATTACCATCATTCTACTCGGTGATCTCCATGATCCCAAGCCTCATCATTCTCCATTTATTGATTCATTGTACATTTCTCATAACATTCCTCTCAATGAGGAACCAATAACATTTCATTCGTTTCAAAGAGACAAGCAGCTTTTTCCTTCGTTTCATTGGGACAATTATTATTTATTTTATTGCTTATACAAAAACAGGCATCATCTCATTTCTTTACAATAGTTATACAAAGAGTATATGATTCAAGAGTCTCATTCAATTCATTGTGTTAATAGCATAGCCAGTTCTTTTCTCATGTCTCATTCACACAACATCTCGATTACTCCAGTGATTCATTCATTTCATCAAGATTAAGCATAAGGGACATTATCAATTCATTCTTAGGTATCAAGTTACATTAGCAGTTCGATTGTGATTCAATCAGCAGTTCAATATTCATGTCTTATTCATTTCAATAATTCTCAACATAGGCATCTTTATTATTCAGCAACTAAGACATGGAACATTTAGGGACAATTTATAGTATCATATTATTCCATTTATTAAGCATGCATGAATAAGGAGGAAGGAGGACAGTTTCACTTGCCTGCACAAAAGGGTCTTCTTATTCTGGTTGCACATATTCCCCCTAAGCGTAGCTCTACCAGCGAGCCACGTTCCAATACTTAGTCCGTCTAGCCAGCTAAGAGAGACTGCATCAATCTCAACTCTCTTTATCTCCAACACAAGTCACGGTCCAACATTTTGATCCCATCCAACAAGCCACCAAATGCCTTGTGCGGAGCGGGGCATTACATAATATACCACTCAGAAAAAAATTTGTCCTCTAATTCACTTAGTCATAACAAGTTACTCATTTAGCTTCAATTCAATATTCATTCCAGCACACTCGGATATCTCAAAATAGCTATCCAATTGTACCATTTAAATCCGTCAACGATTCGTTCTGTCTATCTTTTTTTCAATACTTGCAACTTCTCATTGATTCACCAACATTTTCCTTGCAATTCTGTCTTGGTCGCAACATATCACTTCATTTGGATCCATACACATATTTCAGGCGTCCCCAAAATATATGTATTTCAGCCAAAGTCCGCGCTAGTGCGATAAATTCTTCCCATAATGTTATCTCAGTCGTAACCTATCACTTCGGCTGGATCCATACACATGTTTTGGGCGTCCCCAAAATATATGTACTTCAGCCAACTTCCATGATAGCATGATTCGATCAGCCACGATACAACTCTCTTTCCCAAATTCGACTTAGCATCCTTTCAATTGACTTATCACTTTATTCACTTGCCACAATTACTATCTTCCAGGCCACAACACTTAACATCAGGGATAACTTGGTTAAGCTCTCTATCCGGGCATAATATTTCTAATATTTGATCAAGGGTCTAATCTTAGAGCAAATCATATCAAGAGTTCACAACATGTAATCATATTCCTTCCCAAATCTAACAATATTTCTCACCGAAGCAATTCATCTTTTCTACAAGATACAATCCGACGTCACCCATTATTGATTACCCAAGCCAAGGGTACAATTCTATGCAACAGTCAAGGTTAACCCAGCTACCCGACTATAGATACCGATCCAACATTCCTGCTATAGGTCGACACATAATCCTCAAGGGTCAAACATCTCTAAGGTTTATATTGAAGCATATACATATAACATATCATCCTTAGGTCATACTCATCACCATCTCTTGTTCAATACCAAAAGGTTATCCTACAGTCGCCAATGGTCACCCTATTATTCGGTCAAGTCTCTTTGGTTAGCTATACCGACAGCTAAACCTAATCATTCAGGTGACTCCCCTAGAGTGGACGGCTACTAGGGATCATGCTAGTTTCTTATTCTCAGGGCCAACAAGCAACCGACAGTTCTAAGGGACTCTACCCAAACCTATCGGTATCCACTCAGTCTAAATAATTATTCGCCATTGTCGGCTATGCCAACAATTGGTAAGTCATCAACTGGTCGCTAGGGTCAACTCTATCTATCCAGGGTCTTCCTCAAGAAAATAATTCCCACATAGGCTCATTCTTAGACTTACCCAACAATCGAGTAAGATCGATCTATCAACATTACAGTCAATCCCAACCCGACATATGATTCTCATCGTTCTAATAATCCATCAAGTAAATTCCCAACGATCCAATTTCTATTCCAATTCCTTTGTACCCACACGAACCCATAAACCAAGGCTAACTATTCAAGGGTCATCGATTCCGATAGTCTTAACATAACTATGGAATCATACTATTCGATTCCGATAAGCCAGCAATCTATATCCCGACCAACAGTCACCTATACCGACATTATCCAACACGTTTGTAATTTCTCATTCCTATTCATTTCTCAATCATCAAACTATCTTATGGGCATTCTTAAATCTCATGCAGCAAGGGTTGAGTAGTTTATTCCATTCAATCCGACAATTTATGTATCACTTAGCCATCCTCTAGGCAACACCAATACTCAGAGTCACTACTCATTATTTTTCTAGTACAATTCAATTCCTCATCATACCTGCACATATGCAACGACTATCCTTTGGTGATCAAGATGGATTGACATCTATTACACCTTAGGATCGAGGCACAGATTTCTAATATTCCTTTGGTTCTCCGACAATATTTCCAAAACTTTCAACTTAGCAACTAACTTTGTATTAGCCATATTTGATTTGCATCCAACCAATCGAAGCCAACATTCAGATGTTCTAAGCCACAGCATTTCCTGACCAAACCCATTTACCCATAGCATACCAATTGTCTTACTAGTCTGAGTCATTACTCGACTAAACAATTCTAAAGCCACCCGTCACAATTTCTAGGATTCTCGCTACCCAACATAGCATCACCGTCAAGGGACACTCGAGTCATCTAGCAACAATACAAGACTCCCAGCTATGTCTCGACACTACCCAGTACCCACAGGTAGTCTCATAGCTATCTTATGGAAAGGGTCAACATACCTCTCGTTCTGAGGTGGTAGAGGCAATATACCACTTAGAAATAAAGCCATTCCCAATTAATACCCACTCAAATCCATTTCGGACATTCGTAATCTATAATAATCACAACACTTAACCAACATCTCGGGGTCCCAAATTCACAAGCCAACATTTTTAGGGTCTCGAAAGCACTAGTCAGCACACATGAGTCAACTCACTAGTTTCGTTGAACTCATCCATCAATTATCCTATTCATAATTCTTTTCCAATATCACTTGCAATTCTCAACTTGTTACAGCATACATAGCCACTTTTTTATATACCCACAATCCTAACAGCATTCACAACATAGCATACTATGACATCGAGTCATTGTTGGGTTATTTGTGTCCCAACCAACAACAATCATTCATTCAGGGGCATCACATTGTATTTAGACTTATTTTATGGAACATCCAGTGAGCAGCCAAGAGGGTCAACGAACTTTCAGACACAAACAATATAGGATGATTACCGAACAATAACAGCATAATCGTGGAAGCAATCTCTGATTTAATCGCGGAAGCAACATTGAGTGATCGTAGAAGCAACTTTGGTTAATCGTCGATGCAACTTTGATTTGAAACGAATCAAAAAAGATACCAAGGACGTAAAACCTGGCTTTGATACCAATATGTCATGCCCCGATTCGTAGAGTCATTTATTCACATATTTTATCTCTTGGAATCGATCGTCCTCGCTTGGGCGTGATGTCGTACAAGTATGGTATTGCACTTGTACAAGCCAAAGATGGTACATAAGTGATAATCTTCAAATAGGAATACATTGCAGCGACAGAAGCATACAAATTGAAGTTAATGAGGACAATCTTTCTTATTGAATAGAAGTACATCACTTCTTTATAGCAGCGGAGGTAAAAGGATAACTTGAAGTCACACATACATATATAGAACTTTATTCTCTTTATTGATAATTGAAGAAGAGTACAAGACATGTATTGAAGTACAATGCTTACAACAAATCCCACTTTACATTGAAAGCCAACTGAACAATGCTATACAGCTTACAATTAATACTTGGATACATTGGATTACCACTCAATATACCGACTTGGCTTACAACTCACTGGTACAACTGATTACAATGTTCCATACATTATGCCCTTTATAAACAGAAGACATCATCTTGTACAAGGAGAGTTTCTGTATGCCCAACAAATCTTCGATGCCGCGGGACCAATCAAGCCAATCTTCGTGTGTAGAACATCCCAAGCACGAGCACCTGCCCACAAAAATGTGGGTCAACACATCATCTATGTACTGGCGAGCAGAATCCAATCCACTCGCCTAAACCAACACTAACTTGTCGCTTTTAGCAAGCATTTAATAGAATGATCTTTCTACTTGGGCCTAGCATCAGTTTACAGTTCATGGGCAATAGTCATAGTGAAGCATATAAACATATTCTTAGCAATATTCATGTGGACATATCATTTTAGCATTCTTGGTGTTATCATGCAGAGGCAACATTGAGGCATCGTTAACATTAACATCCTAAACATGTTATGACAATTCTCACTTCAAGCATCACTTAGCATGTATGTTATGTTTGAGTAATGTTCATAGCAAGTTATCTTTCTAGCATACTGAATTTAACATGTTATGCAAGCTCTCATATTGAAAGACTACATATAGCATCATTTACTTGGCACGTTAAGCACGTAAGTTAAACCAATACATATATTGAGTTTATCACATTTAAGTGATTTTTTGCCGATAGCCAACTCCCTTGTACCTGCATAAAAATATAGGATAATATGATATACTTACTCTGTCTGCACAAAACATTTTTTAGCATGCATCCTGACTACATGGTCGTTGGTGAAACTGCACCATAAAGGACTTTCCAACGGGTATTACGACGCACCATTCCAGGGTAGGTTGCAAGCCTAGCCGAATGTCCCGTAATATCTCGTGCCACCATAGCACGACCAATGTTTCCTCCGGGGTCGAATCGGTCCCGGTGCCCCAGGTACCGTTCGAGGAAACTTACTCAGACTTGTACAAGTACGTCCATGACCATGCGAATATGTGTCGACTCAATAACACAAATGCATGGTAAAGCAACTGAAAGTAAGCAGAGCCAACAGTTCAACATCTTATCTCAAACCCGAGCCGTGTTCAACGACTAATCATTACCATCATTCTACTTGGTGATCTCCATGATCCCAAGCCTCATCATTCTCCATTCATTGATTCATTGCAAATTTCTCATAACATTCCTCTCAATGAGGAACCAATAACATTTTATTCATTTCAAAGGGACAAGCAGCTTTTTCTTTCGTTTCATTGGGACAATTATTATTCATTTTATTACTTATACAAAAACAGGCATCATCTCATTTTTTTACAATAGTTATACAGAGAGTACATGATTCAAGAGTCTCATTCAATTCATTGTGTTAATAGAATAGCCAGTTCTTTTCTCATGTCTCATTCATGCAACATCTCGATTACTCTAGTGATTCATTTATTTCATCAAGATTAAGCATAAGGGACATTATCAATTAATTCTCACACATCAAGTTACATTAGCAGTTCGAGTGTGATTCAATCAGCAGTTCAATATTCATATCTTATTCATTTCAATAAATCTCAACATAGGCATCTCTATTATTCAGCAACTAAGACATGGAACATTTAGGGACAATTCATAGTATGACGTTATTCCATTTATTAAGCATGCAGGGATAAGAAGAAAGGAGGACAGTTCCACTTGCCTGCACAAAAGGGTCTTCTTATTCTGGTTGCACACATTCCCCCTAAGCGTAGCTTCACCAGCGAGCCACGTTCCAACACTTAGTCCGTCTAGCCAGCTAAGAGAGACTGCATTAGTCTTAACTCTCTTGATCTCCAACACAAGTCACGGTCCAACATTCTGATCCCATCCAACAAGCCAACCAAATGCCTTGCGCGGAGCGGGGCATTACAAACCCGACTAGATAAATTTATCATAATATGACTTGGTGTGTTATTATCCAAAGTGATCAGAAGTTGTAGCCTTAGACCGTATCATTAATCTTTCATTTTGTAATTCTATTCTATGTTCGCAATCACAGTTTTGTTATTTGGAAGACGTGGTCGAGATGATCAGGGACCTGCGCGAACGCTTTGAGTCCAAGAATAGACAAGAGGAGCGCCAAAAGATGGGCATTCCCCAACCTTATCCCCTCGAATGGAACAAGGTGGTTTATCCTCCCAAATATAAACCACAAACATTGACGCCATACGACGGAAAAGACTCTCCGCGTCGCTATCTGACGTACTTCCAGTCCCAGACGGGACATCTTCCGAAGGAGGACGTGCTACTCACCAGCATAATCATCGAGGCACTGAAAGGAGTGGCGTATGACTGGTACTGCAGCCTTTTCGACAATTCTATATCTTCCTTCGATGACCTGACGCACCTTTTTTTTGACCGTTTCTACGACGACGGAAAGGACATGACAATGGCGTCCCTCATGGAGATACGCCAGAAGGAGAAAGAAACTGTTCGAGTGTTCATCAAACGCTTCCGACAGGCCTGCTTTAGACTACCCCCGGGCATGCCAGAACATGCACTCCTCTCCTCCTGCAGCATGAACATGCTGCCTGCAGTCAAACTCTGGCTCAACTCTACTCCTCCCCCTGATTGGAGCTCCTTGATCATCGAAGCAGAAGCAGCCGAAAAGAAGGCATCCAATGCTCACCTTCTGGGAGTTAGTTTCCCTGCCTTTGAGGACAAGGGAAAATGGCCTGCAGCCAATAACCTCGGACGAGAGACGAAGGGGAAACAAGCTTGACTGTAATGCCTCAAAAGGTGCGTCAACGCCTACTCAGAAGCCTCCACTTGCACCAAGGCCGAAGGAGGTTTATTCGTTCAACGATGAAGACACCCTGCAACTCTTTGAGATACTGAAGCAGGGTGACAAGATCAAGCTGTCGGACCCGAAGCGGCCCAACGAGGTTGGAAAAGTGGACAATCCGAGGTACTATCACTACCATCGGTTTGTCGGACACCCATCCAAAGACTGCTATGTCCTCAAGAACTACATCCAGCACATGATCAATACGGATGTTATCTCCGTCGACTACGAGGAGAAGACGGTGTCGGCCAACGTGTTGTCACTCCAGTTCGGCACCTTGCCGCCAACTACAACACAAGATGGCGTCGTCCCCATCCCTAAGGCGACAATGGAGGTGGTTAACTTACCACCTACTCGTGACAACGTGAGTGGACTCATCCCACTCACCATATCTCGGGGAGAGATCTTATGGGTTTACCCTGATCTTGTCTCCGAGGTTACTCAACCGGAGGTACGCCCTACCTCCAAATCCAAAGACAGGAAGATCAAGTCTTGCCACATGGTCTCTTCCTCGGCGGAAGATCAAGTCTTGCCACATGGTCTCTTCCTCAGCGGAAGAGGCACTTCTTGTACAGACGCATTCACAACAGAACGCCCAACCTGAAGAAGCTGTCGTCGAGGTGGTGCCTCCTTGTACCGTTCCTGCTGCTCAGGAAGAGGGCCCGTCTAAGCCCCCAGCAGCCAATAAGCAGAAGTAAGTAGAGGCCCGCTTCGATAGGCCTCTGCGAAATGAGAATGCTTCGGGGCTAGCCAAGCCCCATAATTTAGACATACTGGCACAACTGGCCAGTACTCCTGCCCGCATATCTCTGTTTGAGCTCCTTCGTCTCTCCAAAGACACTCGAGAAGCTCTCTGTGAAGCCCTAAAGGATGCTGAGTCCGTTTTCAGTCAGGTCAAGCAGCCTGAAGATCTGCCGACTACATGTGCGCACTGTCATTGTGCGGATGAGGTTATCCCCAACATAACCTTCACCCAACAAGACATGTTGCTCAAGCACAACCGACACAACAGGCCGCTGTATCATACAGGGTATATCGGTTCTGTCAAGGTGAAGCGGATTCAGATCGATCCGGGGTCTTCCCTCAGCATCATTCCGAAGACGCTACTTTTAACACTGGGGATCCCAATGTACCGACTGGTGCCTTCCAACACAACAATCAGTGGCTTCCACGCCAGCAAAAGCGAGCCGATGGGCAAAATACGGATAAAGTGCCATATCGGTAACCTCAGAACTGAGGTCACTTGTTATGTCGCGGACGCCGATGTCAACTACAACCTTCTGTTGGGTCGTCCATGGCTGCATGAGTACATGGTGGTGCCATCCACACTCCACCAATGTATGAAGTATGTGTCCACCAACGACGTCATCCGGACGGAGTTCGCGGACATTGACCCTTTCAAAGGGGTTGAAGCCTACTTCACTGATTCCACCTGGTACAAGTTACCTGACGAGGAGGAAGCTAATGATGCTGACGGTGAAGCAGAAACGGCAGCAGAGTCGGATATGGAGCCTGAGATGACTCCCGACGCTCCTTTGAAGATCCGACTCAAAGGCAAACCGCCTCAGAAGTTGCCTCCCATGAACATCAAGCTACCCGGGAAAGCACCAACTGCTCTAGGTTGCACATCTATGAACGCTCCTTTGAAGATACGGTTCAAGGAAAAGCCGCCTCAAACATCGGTTCCCCTTGTGGCAAAACTACAGGGGAAGGCACCAATCACCGGAGGCACGGTGGAGGCACCTCTGAAGGTGCGTCTTAAAGGCAAGCCGCCGCAATCCAAGCTGCCGGAGAAGGCCCACATAGCCCTCTCGGATACCGAAATCAAAGCTGTGGTGGACTCTCCCGATCTAATCCCAGTACTCACAGATGAAGAGCTAGGGAAATATATCTCTGCTGATGTAGACGCACCCTCTCTGGACAACGTAATCCCGCGGAATAAAATCTCATATTTCATCAATAATAAAGTGTCTTTTAATTAGTATACATTAGATAACGCTCTACGGTCGTTGCAAACACAAATAATGACCGTCCATCATGTAAATCGAGTAGTCCCATCCCAAGGGATCAGTTTTGTAGTCCCACCGCGGAGTCGAGACGAACAATCCATCATCTTCGGCAAGGTTGAGCGTCATCAAGATCTTCCACCGCTCGAGCCAGAACCAGATAGCGGCAGAATACAAGTCTATCGGTACACGGACAAGGCAAAGTACCTCATCCAAAAGATGGGTTACGACCTAAAAAGCAACAAAGGCCTGAACTACGGCAAGGGTCGACGTCTTCCTCTCCGCCTTCCAACACCTAAAGGAAAGCCGCAAGACTACTATCATCGAACTCGGCGGGGGGTAGGCTATGTCACGCCTCCATCAACTCCAGAGAGTCCGGACGTAGAAGAAGTAGAACATTCTCACTCGTCCGAAGCATCAACTTGGGATTCCGATACGAGTATCGGCTCAGTCTTCAAGAAAGTGATGTCAGCCAACATGACATCAGCATAATCTCAAAAAGATGAAGGCGAAGACCAAACGCCAGAACTCTTCAAAGAAGAACCCTGGGCTCAACGTCTAGGAGAACAGTGGGAGTCTCGTTTTGAATTACGCGAACCTTCCACCGAAGACGAAGTCGAGCAGATCGACCTTGGGGACGGATCCTCTTCCAACCCATCTTCATCAGCAAAAGTCTAAAAGGAGAAGACCGAGAATCTTTAATCCAGCTGGCTAAAGAGTATATCGATGTCTTCGCCTGGAGCTACGAAGATATGCCGGGACTTGATCCCCACATCGCGATGCATAGGCTTAACATCTTACCTGATGCCAAGCCTATCAAACAACAACAACGACGCTTTCTTCCGGACATCATGAACGCCATCGATCAGGAGGTAGACAAACTCTTGACCAGCGGCTTCATCCGCGAAGAACAACACCCGGATTGGGTGGCCAACGTCGTTCCAGTCACCAAGAAGAATGGAAAGATACGAGTCTGTATCGACTTCAAGGACCTCAATACTGCTTGCCCGAAGGATGAATTCCCGCTTCCAATCACCGACGTCATGATCGACAACACATGTGGCTTTGAACGCGTGTCTTTCATGGACGGGTATTCGGGCTACAACCAGATCAAGATGTTCCCCGATGACGTAAAACACACGTCATTCAGGACTCCAAAGGGTGTTTTCTGCTACACAGTGATGCCCTTCGGCTTGAAGAACGCTGGATCGACATACCAACGAGCTATGAGCACCATTTTTCGTCAGCATCTTTGCAAGACAGTCGAATGCTATGTTAACGACATCGCAGTCAAGAGCCGTCTCAAAGGAGATCACCTGCAAGACCTCAAGACAGTCTTCGATCTCATGCGGGCGCATCAACTCAAGATGAATCCCACTAAATCCTTCCTAGGGGTTTCTAGCAGAAAGTTCTTGGGCTTTATTATCACGGCGAAAGGCATTCATGTCGATCTCGAGAAGACCAAAGCCATCCTCGACATGGACCCTCCGAAGAACCTTCGAGAACTTCGAGGCCTGCAGGGGCGTCTGGCATACATCCGGAGGTTCATAGCAAACCTTTTCAGAAAATGTCGACCCTTCACTCAGCTCATGAAGAAGGGAGTCTCTTACGTATGGACAGAGGAATGCCAAAAAGCTTTCGATGATATCAAGGCTTATCAGACGAGCCCGCCAGTCCTGGTGGCACCAGTCGCCGGCACACCATTTCTCCTCTATGTCTGAGTCATGGATCATTCCCTCGACGCTCTGCTGGCTCAGAACAGTGATACAGGCTATGAGCAAGCTATCTACTACCTCAGTAGAACATTGATCAGGGCCGAACACCGGTACAACCCCGTTGAAAAGGAGTGCTTGGCTTTGGTATTTGCCATCCAAAAGACTCGCTATTATGTCTCGGGCTAGACAATTCATGTCATTTTTTGAGTCAATCCACTCAGAGTTCTCATGACGAAGCCAGGCTCATTAAACTCCCGGCTTGCCACGTGGGCGATCTTGTTAAGCCATACAACATGGTGTTCGTTCCACAAAAAGCCGTTAAGGGTCAAGCTCTGGCCGACTTTTTAGCTGCATACCCCATCCCAGAGTCCTCAAGACTCTATGAAGACATCCCAGATGAGGTCCAAGAATCAAACGTCACCAAAGAAGGTTCCGTCTGGCAGATGTTTTTCGATGGCGCTTCAAGAACAGGCCCCAAAGGCCAAATCATCGCAGGAGTAGGGGAGGTATTAGTCTCCTCCGATCAGCTGGTCATCCAGCGTGCTTACTCCCTTTCAAAGCCGTGCTCCAACAATGTTGTCGAGTATAATGCACTCTTCATGGGACTCCAGTTGGCACAACAGCTGGGGGTGAATCATCTGGAAGCCTACGACGACTCAAAACTCGTCGTAAACCAGATAAGAGGGCAATACGAAGTTTGCCATGAAGATCTGATCCCCTACCATGAAGTTGTATTGAACATCATTTCAACCTTCACCGAGTTCTTCATCGAACACGTACCTCGACTACAAAATCTGGAGGCGAATACTCTGGCAGGCCTCGCAGCCTCATTGGCAGCACCCCTTGGGACTCAACACTACGTCACGGTAGTTGGTCGAGACTTGGTCTGTCCTAAAAACAACATGTGCTCACGAGTGGCTCATGCCATGACAACAAGTGCCGGTGCTAACGTCCGAGACAGGAGATTTCCGTTCATCGACTTTGCTGTCTACGGAATCCTTCCAGAGGACCCGAAAGAAGCCGCCTCAGTCAGGAGGCACTCTCTTCGATTCTACTACGATGCAACTACTAAAATTCTGTACCGACGCTCCTACGATCAACTTCTCCTTCGATGCTTGTCCAACGAAGAAGCAGCCGAAGCCCTTCGAGAAGTTCATGATGGAACCGGCGGGGCCCATCAACCTGGCCCTAAGTTGCAGGACCGACTGCGACGCATGGGCTACTACTGGCCAACCATGGCCGCCGATGCTGTCGACTATGCTAAGAAGTGCCATGCGTGCCAGCTTCACGCAGACTTCATTCATACACCGTCAGAACTACTACATCCTACAGTCGCCTCCTGGCCCTTCGAAGCTTGGGGCATGGACATTGTGGGACCGATCACCCCTCCTTCATCGAGAGGATACCGCTTCATCCTAGCCATCACCGACTACTTCTCCAAATGGGCAGAGGCCGTTCCACTGGCGAAAGTGAAGAGCTCTAGGGTGATCAGCTTCATCATGCATCATGTCATCTACCGTTTCAGAGTACCCCGGAGGATCATCTACGATAATGGTCCTTAGTTCATCAGTCATGTTTTCAACAGATTCTGTGACAAGAATCGCATTCAAAATGTGGCCTCAACCGCCTACAATCCGGCAGCAAACGGATTGGCCGAGGCATTCAACAAGACTATCGTCAGGCTACTCAAAAAAGTCATGTCATCCAAAAAATGCGACTGGGACGAAAAGCTCGGCGAATGCCTTTGGGCCTACCGCACAACGGTACGAACGCCGACAGGCAACACACCATTCTCCCTGGTTTACGGAAGTAAAGCGGTACTACCTCTCGAGATCCAGATACCCTCAGTCCGCGTAGCAATCACAAACCAACTTACAGAAGAGGACAATCAACGTCGTCGTCTGCGGAAACTGGAGGCACTTGACGAAAAGCGTCTCCTAGCCCAACAACGCATCGAGCTCTACCAAGCCCGTATATCACAGGCTTTCAACAAGAAGGTCAAGCAGAGGACTTTCCAAGTAGGCGACCTGGTTTTGGCAGTCAGGAGGCCGATGGTGTTGACTCACAAGACACCAGGAAAGTTCGAGCCCAAGTGGGAAGGATAGAGACGGTATACTCAAACGGAGCTTACCGCCTCGCCAAACCTAATGGGGACTTGTTCATGATGCCCATCAACGGCAAGTTCCTAAAGAAGTACTACTCTTGACGTCTTTTAGACATGTACTTCCACAAGTGGATCTGTGGACCCAATCATCAGGGCTCACATACAATTCCCTTCCACAAAATCATACGCTTTCGAAACCCAGCTATTCTATGGCATCCTCCAGTAGAAGGACAACCACGTCCATATCACCTCTGAGTTGTTCCCCTACGCCCTACAAAGCGGAATCTTATATTCCATAAGACTATGCTACCCATCATGTTTACCACGTCCACATTACCTCTGAGTAAACATCCCGTACAGATAAACCCTGCGTTGCCGTACATTGATCGCAGAACTTCCACATCCACATTACCTCTGAGTAGTTCCGCGTATCCCCCAGAGTCATTCCTACCACGTCTATAACACCTCTGAGTAGGAAGATTCTATCATTTTAAATCCCATATTTGCCGTGTCCACATCACCTCTGAGCAAACATGTTGGTTCTCTCAAACTTATTATCTGTACCTAAAAACCAAGGTGAGCAAAAGATAATAGGTCAACACAAATCATCAAGTTCATGACAGCAAAAATGAATGCATCACAAAAATTTTGTATTTCTTTATTCTAAAAAAGAGAGTAAAAGAGTACACCCTCCCCAACAAGAGTTGCAAATACACAAAAAGAAGAGACTACAATCCCTAAACATCCCCAGGGTTGGCTGAAAGCTCTTCAATCCGATGCCTCAAGTCTACTGCCCGATCTCCACAGTCGCCAGGACCCGGCGTTCAGCTTCTTGATGCATCGCTTCTATGGCCTCAGGAGAAGTGTCATCCTCATACTTCTCATCCAACTGCTGCCGCTGCTGGGCCATAGTAAGAGCCCGGTGGGTGAAAGCTGCTTCCTCCTTCTTGAATGTTACATGTTCAGCCTGGACACGTTCGACATCTAATAGGAGTCGGGCCCGCTGGTCCTTAAGGCGGCAAATCTGGGCATCAACCTCTGCGATACTAGCATCTAACGCAGCTCGCGACTCCACCTTCTCCTGCGTAGACTGAGACAACCGCTCCACTGCAGCTTCAGTCTCAGCCGGTTCGCGTTCTCAGGCACTCACGGTAGCCTGATAAGATGACTCAGTCTCAGCGATCAGCTTCTCCTTTTCCGTGTCTATCAGGACGGAGAGATTATTTCGCTGGATACACTGAAATTCAAAAAGCCGCTGGTCCAACTCGACCACCGAGGCTTCTAGAATGTCGGCCATATGATCATGGCCCAGGTGGAGACGGATCAGGTTGATATGAGGCAATGCCAGAGTTTTTGTCGTCGCAAAGCTCCCATGGGCGTTCATTACTACCGATACGCCCCTCTGCAGCATCTTATACACCGCCTCGATGATGAACTTCATATATTCATCTGCATCCACCATCACATGCGGCATCATAGTAGGGGTCGAAGGAGCTGCTCTAGATAGCGGACCGGAAGAAGGCCCGTCTGCCTCAACCTGCGAGGCTGGAACCTCGACGTCAACAGGCTCTTTATCAACAGGGGCTTGACAACTAGCTCGAGGAACCAAAAGAATGGAGGAAGTCGATAGAGGCGTCGATATAGTACCCCAAGTGGAAGGAGCAACAGAGGGTTCCACCAAACCCTTACCCTTCTCAAAATCGAAAGAACCACCGACGTCAGTGGCTACCTCATCAGCCCCCAACGAGCTATCAGCAGCCTGTATGAGACACTCCCCCCTGGGAGAACGGGGAAATTAGCAATTATCTCCTGACTCGCCACTGGAGTCAGGACCGGCAGATGAGTCTTATCTTCCTCATCAAATCCCTCTACAGGGACAGGATCCGTCGCTACCTCCCGGTCGACAGCCACCTCAGCTTCCACTGCTGAGTCTGGGGTAGGGCTTTGTAGCGCTTCAGCCGACCGCCCCTCATCATGACAAGGAGGGGAATCAACCCTCTCCTCTGTTCTAATCACTTCTGTTGCCCCCGCAACAGGCTCTTGCAACCCTGGAGGAACGTCGTCTGAAGACGACGAACTCCACTCTACTTCCTCATCAGGAAGCCCCGTATCCGCAGGACCCTCAACGTCCAAGGACCCCACGACGGCCTTCATCACCTCGGAAGCTGCTGCATCCTCAGCTTCCCTTCTAACATAATCTGGGGATGCCGGACTCTCCACGACAACGACATCATCTGGATTCTCTTCCATGGGAGACATCATAATCAACGAAATGCGCTCTTCAAATGAGCCCACCATATCCTTTGGCCTGCTGCCACCAGATTTTGGAGTACGGGGCCTCCTTTTGAGCGGCTCCTACAAAAAGGAAGCATAAGTCACACGAAATGTTGAACCTGAATTGGACTATATGTGACACCCTTACCTCCGTAGGTGTCGAGTCCGACGACACAGTTGGTGACGATGCCTTCTTCTGCCTCTTTGACGCAGAAGAGCCAGCCTCTGTGTCTGCACATCTTTTCGGTTGATCAACTGAGGGTTCTGCCTGACCCCCTGGGGATGTGGCAGCGGAACCTCGATAACCCACTTCTGGCGGACGGTATGATCGAGCCCGAACCAATACGTTCCCAGTCACCGCTAGTGGGGTGCCTGCAATAAGACTGGTCTCCCTATCGTATCCGGGAGGTATGGTAGCCATGACACAGTAAAATTTGGCGGCCGAGAAAAGAATCGGTGGCCGCAGATTCTAGACGGGCAGCGTGAAACGAACTCTGGTACATCCGGCATTGTAGTACTGCCAAGCCCGTGCACCATCCAGCAAGCTTCCAGTATACCCTGGGTTGATACTGGGGTTATCTAACATCAACTGAGCATAACCAAATTGCCGCACAAAATGGCTTGGTAAATATGGTTCCAGATAGCACTGGTTCCTGTTCCAGTACACCAGATGAGACGGCCGGATACTTTGCAACCAGCAGAATCCCCATGAAGGCAGAGTCGTGGCATCTTCACCCGAGTCCATTAAGTCTTCATTTGCCTCAAAACTCAAAAAGACAGGACCTACTTTAGTGATCTCCCACCCCTGAAGGCGGGATAAAACTTTCCTGCAAACAGGAACGCCAGAGTGCAACCAGCTCCTCTGATGAAAACGGCAGAGGAATGCATCTCCGGCCCTATGATCTTCTTTCGAGCCCGGACTCATTACACTGGGATGATGTAAAATTAACCACCCCATTAGATAGTGAAATGGCAGTTCGGCGCGGGGGAAGTTGTCATTTCTACCGTGGTCATGAACCACATTTTTTGTAAATTCCCGTAAACCTCGCAGCAGCTTACACACCATCGCGGGGAGTAGAGCCAGACGCCGGCCAAAAACCAACTTCACAGCTGGTAGGATTAGATTCCGGGTCACCCTCTCTACAGAGCTTGACCCGCCCGAGAAGACATAATCCCGTAGCCAAACCATCAGATACGCAGCTAATACTGCTTTCGGCGACATCCGATGAGTCAAGTGCCAGAAACAGCTGTAGGAGCGTTCATCCGACGGCCGATCCTCGTTTCCCCGGGGATTCTTCTCACCTAACCTGCTCATTTCGGAGAGCACCTCGCTACGGAAAAGCGCTGGCGGAGTGGTAAATTGAGAGGGATTCTCCTTGTCTTGCTTGAAGACGTAATCCCTCCAGGCGGTCACATGGGGCTGCGACCCGCTCTTATCCCTCTTATGCATATAGTAATGATGACTCGCCACTTCCTTGAAGACGGCCATTATCTCCTCGGCTTTGTCCCCCAGGACTTGGAATTCCTCATTGGTAGGGAAATATTCCTCATAAGGTTCTGATCCCCAAGGGAGCTTTGACACCTCGTATATTTCATGAAGTGCGAGTCCCAGCTCCCCCACCGAAGTGAAGAAAGTCCCGGTCTGGGTGTTGAACATCTCCAGAAGCGCGGGAAACATATGCCTGTTAATGTCAACGCCTGCCTGGGTAGCACGGATCGCGGCAAGCAGCCCCATCTCTCGGAGCTCAGTTTGAAACCGCGACAGGACCCAGAGTGTCAGTTTCACACATCTGGAAACATAATGACACCAACCCTCTACCCGAAATTCACCTTTCGGGACGTAGAGTCCGCCAGGTGAAAGAAGGCCCAGACCGTACGGCAGCCAAGGTATCCCTTTGATCGGATGTAGAATCGATCTTGATGATACCTGCCACCGTTACCCCCTGAGATGGGGTTAGCTCCCAAGACATCCTCCTCTAGGAAGCAAGACGACAGAAAGCCGTCAAAGGCCATTGACGTTCAAGTTGCTTAACAGTCATAGGCACTCCTTTTGCTGTAAAGAACCAATCTTCCTTGACCTTCAACACCTTTGCTTCAATAGAAGTAAGGCGGTCCCCAAACAGGAACTCAGGCTTCAGGAAGGTCACTTTATCAGAAATTGTGGATCATAAAATGCCACGCTCCATTATCCGTTTGAGGAACCCATGCGGTTGTTTCCAGATTTGAGTCATTCTTTCGGGGGGCTAATCCAGCATAATAGCAGCTCGAGCAGGGTTTACCACCTCCTCATCGTAATCCACTCCCATCTGGCAGAGGGCAGCATCCAGAAGCACTTCATTCAAGAGTGGGATGGTCATCGACACTGATAGTCAACAAAGAAGGCAAAGATTCAGGGATGTTGGAAACAACAAAAGAATCTGAACCTCTTTCTCATCAAAAGCGCATAAGGCTCAGGCGCATCTGAAGAAGCTTCGGCGCATCATCAGGGCTTATGCCCATGCGCGTCAGCAGTGGAGCTTCGGCGCATCATCAGGGCTTAAACCCATGCGCGTCAGCTGTGGAGCTTCGACGCATCTTCAGGGCTTAAATCCATGCGCGTCAGCAGTGGAGCTTCGGCGCATCTTCAGGGCTTAAACCCATGCGCGTCAGCAGTGGAGCTTCGGCGCATCTTCAGGGCTTAAACCCATGCGCGTCAGCAAAAAAAACCTCAGCACATCATCAGGATTTAAGGCCCATGCGCATCGACGTATGTATGGTACAGAAAAAATGATGGTGAAACTCACCAACCACCGCCGGCCGAACGTCGACAGGTGGACGGGGAACATCAGCCGCGGCAGCCTCTACAGGCTCTTTTCCTTTGCGTCATCCCTTCCAAACACCGCCGCGAGGAGTCTTAGGAGCCATTCCTTGAAGGGAGAAAGTTAAGGGTTTTTGAAGAAGAACTCTAAAAGACAAAAGCAAAGGGAGGGAGAACTCTCTCTCCACATCATGCCTATTTATAGGCTCAGTCGCACGCATGAACCGATGAGGTGTGACCTCAGCCGCCGCCTCGGGTTCTGCGATGAGATAATTGCAAATAAAACCAAAAATATCATCATTAATCTTTCTGGTTATCGAGGCGTTGCAGAGGAGCATGCGCCCCATCACTGATGCGCGGAGTGGCTATGCGCCCGAACAGTCATGCGCTCCAACCACCATGCTTCTTATTCAAAGTATTCCAAAACTTTGACAAAAAGTTTTGAAAACTTTGAAGGGGGTCTTGTAGAAGCATGAAAATTTTACGATCAGAAATCCTATGCGCCAAACACTACATGCGCCGGGGAGCTCAGACAGAGTACTTGACACAGCAAAACAAAAGTATGGCCATTGAATGAGGATTTTTATTTACATATAAAAGTCTATTACATGTCTAAAAAAGGCTGTACAAAGGAGAACTTCTACAAAAAGAAAAGACCCTAAGTCTACAACCAGGCGCAGCGATCATCATGCGCTCTTGAACAGGCACAGCAGCCACCATACGCTTTCGGTCAGGAGCATCCCATTATGCGCTCTCAGTCAGGCGCATCCTACCATGCGCCCTCAGCAAGGTGCAACCTGTCAGCAGCTCAGTTATGTGCATCCTCAGTTATGTGCATCCCTTCAGTAGCTCAGTTATGTGACACCCTTCCAGCGAGGCTCACCTGAAGCATGTATTGAGCAGAACGAGGGTGGCAATCAACCCTCTAGCTGGAGGAAGAGCTCCCCAAACCGAGGAAGAGAGGAGCACCGCAAATCAGCCTGTGGCTAGGGGAGGCTTCGAAAGAGCCTCCAAAGACCAAGGAAGACCGCAATCGAAACTAAGGCTAAAGGAGCAGCTTTCAACACAACCAGAATGGGCAACACCTACTCTGACAGGAGAAAGAGCCCCCAAAGCCGCAGCACCGCCATTTCGATCTGAGGCTCTTCTAGCATAACAGAGACGAGGCTCGAGCATCCCGATCTTTGGATGCAACAGGCACCTTCCGCCTGCCTCGGAAGCCCTCGACCCCGACTTTTGGATGTAACAGTCACCTTCAAGTGCATTAATGAAGACAATGCGTCGCATCTTCGCCCTCGGGAGCATCTCATCAACAGAATGCACTCGAGTAAACGAGTTCATTTCGGAAGAACGTGAGAGAACGAGAAGCAAACTCTCTCCATGCCACTATTTATAGGCCGGGCAAATCAAACCCATGTGCCAAGTGGATGGCTCTCCGAATCCCGTGCAATGAATTTGCATTAAATGGATGAACCAGACGCTTCGAATTCAGCCAAGTCAAAACGGCTATTTAAAGCACTCGAAAGATGTAACAGTCGCACCATTAAGGACGTGTCATACGGAGCGGATGCGTCGGCCAGGCCGCGCATCACACAGACGCGCCTCTCGACACCAAGTGCCTCACAAGCATGCGCCCCCATGCGGCCCCAAGTGCCTAATGGAACGCCGATCGATGTGCCCACTCCAACAGTCCATCAAATATCAAAGAACATTAAATACTGAAGTCTGACAGAGTTGGCAGCACGCCTCTCGAGGACTAAACAGTTGACAGCTTTTTCAGAAAATGAAGCGTCGCCAACGTCAGCATCATCATTACTCTCCTCTGGCGGTTACAGCCACGTGGCCGCCCAACCATTTCGCATGCGCCTCTGTAACCATGCGCCCAAAGCTCTGCATGCGCCTCGAGCCATGCGCACTAGACTTTCTCTCTGATCCCTAAAGACAGAAGTAAAGTCACTACTGAAGCTCTGCATGCGCCTCAAAAGCCATGTGCCTCAGACTTTTCTCTGATCCCTAAAGACAGAAGTAAAGTCGCTACTGAAGCCTCGCATGCGCCTCAAAAGCCGTGCGCCTTGAACGGTTCGTGACTCCCAAAGGTTACGAGCCAAAGTTTTCTCATGCGTCCAATCCCAGGTGCATCCTACCAGATCATTCCCCACCAAATCCGAGATCTCCAAGCCATAGGCCGATGACACGTGTCCTTTGACTCGATTCACCCAAGATCTCAGCAACAGAAAGATCTTCTTCTCTGCTACGTGCCAACCCACAAACAACAGCATGAAGAATTCAACCCCTCGATCAGGGCACATCGTCTATGCGCCTCCATCAGCAATCACCACGTGGCATCCCCACGTTCAGGCGCATCCTACATATGCGCACATGAGCAGCCAGTCTGTAAATCTATAAATAGAGGGATCATTTCCTTCTTCCACACACAGGACACATGGACATATACAGATAGAGACGTCGCACAACCAGAGACACAGATACAGACACTCAACGTCTTCCTCCTCTCCACCAGCTCCAGCACCCAGAGCAACCCAGACCTTCAGAGAACAGATAACCGTCGTCAGATCGTCAACGGAGTCAACGCATTACCACTCGCTCCATCGACACAAGGGACCCAGATAAACAAAAGTGTACTCCTAGGACTACGTCGAAGTCCTACATTGTAACACTGTTCTGTTTGTATTGAAATTTACAATCAAAAGATTTTAATGGCAAACAACAAATTAACTAACTATATATTGTCCAAAATTAGCGAATAATATTTTAACAAATAATACTAGAAATCATTTACTAAATCATTTGTGTTAGAAAATATATATACATAAATGTTTTTAGAAGATAGTTGCTAGTTAAACTATTTCTAACCATATTTTAGCAAAGTAATATTTTAAAAAAAAAGGTATTTGCAAGCTAACCATATCCATAACTAGCTAATGAAGATATACTAGTTAACAATATTTTAGAAAATATTTATAGCTTGATAAAATAAGTACTAGTATAATACTTAAATCATTTAAAAAGAATACTTGAATTTAACTAGAATATTTAGTAAGGAAAAAAATACTTGTAGCATAATAATAATTTGATCATAGATAGTAGGAATATTTTACTAGAAAAATATTATAGTATAGACACCAGTAACTAATAGACTGTAAGTACAATCTACTGTAGTAATTTAGCAAAAGAAAATTATTTCTCAATTTAAATAGTCACTAATTATTTGCTGTTAATATATATCAATTATTTGAGAAAGTTTATTAGAAAACTTATTATTAACTATTTCAGGATCCAAAATTTATGCTTATACAAAAGTCTGTAATTATTTACAATAAAAATTCCTACAGTACAACACACCCATCTAACCATGTCTGCTCGGTCAAATTGTCTCTTCCAATTTTGAAGAGCCAAGACAGTGAATGGAAAATAATAATTAAATAAGAGTTTCTATATTTAACATTACTCAAACCTATTCAATACTGCACATAAAAAGTGCAACAGACTAAAATCTCATTTTCCCTCCTCACCTAAACTCTCAGCCGGCCAACTCTACAATTTTAATACCAAAAAGAGTCTCTAACAAAAGGTGCAACCATTCCTAACAAAATATGAATTATAGAATCTAGCTCAAAGTCCAATGCCCACTCTCCATATTTACTCTCAGCTACACATTCCATGAACAGCAGCAAGCTCGAGAATTAATCAAGAAAATTAATGAAGTTCTCTCACTTCCCACACTCAGCCCTGTTTGGTTGCACGAAAGTGTATGAAAGTGCGAAAGTGGAAAAACGAAACTTGCGCACGCGATGCGTACGCATAAATTTTGAGTTTCCAAAAGTTGTTTGGTTGATGGTTGAAAAATATGAAAGTGGAGGAATAAGGAGTTTCATTGTTTGGATGGTTGTTGAAAGTGGAAAAAAAAGAGTTCCGTTGTTTGGATGGTTGTTGAAAGTGGATGTTGATTAGAGATATATTAAACGAAGACCACTTTTCTCTTTCCACACTTTTCCTTCTCTTTTCCGACCACTTTCACCAAAAAAAGGGTGTGGTGAAACTGACAACAAAAGGAAGGAGACAGGAACTCGTCCGCGTCCCATCAACCACTTTTACCCCACTTTCAATTTTTCAACCAAACAGCTGAACTGGAGCAAGTTCAGCTGACTTCCCACTTTTCTTCAACTTTCACCCCACTTTCAACGAACCAAACAGGCCTATTTAAAGAAAAGAAACCATTCCCACTCAAGCTTCTTTACCAATCCAGCCAACTAAATTCCTATTAACTATTCCTCCACATCATTTCTCACACTCAACCAATAAAATCCCACTCACCTTCACGAAATCCCAGCCTTCAGTCCACACTCAAGTGGATGAACTAACACTAATTCCTTCACTCATTCTAATACACAGCACAAAGTCACACCTGTCCTCTTCTACTTCTTCACACCCGAACACCCCATTTATTAATTCATTATTCTAACTTTCTTCTTACTCTATTCACACTAGCCGAACACCATTCCCATCCATTCATTCACTTTCTCCAAAATCAACAGGAGAACAATAATTACTCCTACTCTCGAGTTCGACTCTTACACAACGAACAGAAACCACCTACCATTTCTTATTTTCACAGTTCCCATAGCCGAATAGTAAACCCCATCTTCACTACTCTTTTCCTCAGAGCATCTCCATTATTCCATTCTCTATTTTATTCATTCACATGACAGCCGAATAGAATTCCCTATTCTCCATTCTACTTCTTCCACAGCAGTACAGCACCAACCGAACAACCTATTCCCCTTTCTTCCACTCCACTCACTCTTCTCACAAATTCCTTCTTCTTCTTCTCGGCTCTTCTCAACCCACATCAGCCAACAGATCACTCGGAAACCCCAGCTCTAGGCTTCCTTCTTCCTCAGTCTCATCCCTAACCCTAGAAAACCTTAGATCCATAATCTCCAAACAAAACCCCTAGAAAACAAGAGAAAAGGAGGGTTCGAGTAGATCGATGCGGGTGGTTGCCAAGATGCAGCGGCTCGGCGGTGTCGATCTGGTGGCGAGCAGTTCCCACGCGGTGGCTCTGCTGTCGAAGGCGGCGTGCTCCAATCGGCGGTGGCTCGAACTGTGAGACGCTGCGGCTCAAGGATCGATGGGTCGGACGCTGTCCACGAGGCGGGGATGCATGATTCCTCGTCCAGATCTGGACAAATGGCGTGGGTGGTTCACGGCGGCGCTATGAAGGACGGATCTGTCACGACGAGGCCGACGTCAGGCGATGGCGACGAAGATTCGAGGTTGAGGCAGACGCCGAAATCAGACGACGACCACCGTGGAGGCGGTCGGCGGCGCACTTCGGCGGGTGCTCCGGTACTGGCTCGAGCTACGAGACGGCGTAAGATTCAAAGAGGCGACACGTTGATCAACGTTCATGCCTCGATCTTCAAAGAGGTGGCACAGAGATCGAGGCGGCGGTCGGATCTGGACTCCGGCGACGGTGGCCGTGGTGCTCCTCGAGCAGAGGGAGAGGAGAGAGAGAAGAGAGAGAAATTATTGAGTGACGTGTACTGTATGATGTCAGGATTTGTTGGAGTCTTTGCCATTTTATAATAAAATATTTAGTGTGTGCGTGTGTGTGCAGTAGGAACAATGGCAGGGTTGTAAATAACAACAGATCTGGGGGTAAAATTTTGTAGTGGTAGTGTAGGCAAATATCTATAGATCTGGGGTCACAATAATAAACGTCTAACTGAATTAGTTTAGAGAACAATTTGCAACAGACTTTCAAAAATCAAAAGAATCCCTCCAACAGATTTTTAAAACAGATTTTTAAATTCAAAATAGATTTCAGTCAGATCTCTAACAGATTTCAATTTCAAACTAATTTTCAAATAAAAATGAATTCAACAGTTTTTTTTTTCAAATTTCAATATTTAAACAGAAATTCAAATTAAAAATTCAAATATTTTTTCAAAATACATTTTCTAATTACAAAATTACCAACTGTTAATAAAATCAGTTCTCCTTTACTACTTACTAATAATAATTTCGAAAAATGGTCAATAATATTATTCGTCTCTCAAATAATATTATTAAGAAATCAATAAGATTATTATTATGAAATAGAATATTTATATATAAATATTCTGTTAGCTACAAAACTTTATTTATAATAAAATTTGTTTTTATTATCGCAAAATAATTACGTGATGCACTCTATTGGAAAATTTTCAACATAAATCAAATCATTAGAACTATAATTTTTAAAAATATTTTCAAATTGAGAAAATTATTAACACTCAGAATTCGTTTAATCAACTCTTCAATCGAAATTTGGTTTTCATAAGAAAACAATATTAAATCCAAGAAAATTAGAAAAATCTCAAAATTTATCGAATATGATTTTTGGGAGTTACAAATCTACCTCCCTTACAAAAATTTCATCCTCGAAATTTCAAGAATTTTGCAGTGTATAAAATCAAACAAAATTTATTAAAGACAACTAAATGATTTATTTATATAGTAAAATAACATGGACTAACAAGTAGTCACTAGACAATACGAAAAATAGTAAATGCAAGAAAACTCAGAGAAGCCTCAAAATAGGCAATATAAAAGAAATACAGCTACTATAAGCAAGTAAGAAAATAATGGTCCATCTGACTGCGCTCCTACAGCTACTACTGATCCTCAAAGACCGGGTCCTCCTGCTGCTGCTCTGGTGCTGGCTCCTTACGAGTGAAAGCTGCAGGACAATCTCTCACTTGGTGAGTGGCAGATCCACAAACCAAGTACTGCCCTAACTATTTGCAGCATTCCTCGCCACGGTGTCCCGATCTTTTACAGTATGCACAAGAAAAGTACATCGGGGCCTGAATCTGTCTCTGCTGCCTCGGCGATGTAGGTGCTCGAACATGATGCTGATGCTGAAGTGGCCTCTGCTGAGTGTCTGTCCTCTTCGGGGGACCCTGGGAACTGCTGGCACCAATGTCTCGGTCCCGCTTAAGCTTCGGATCCATCTCCTTCTCCACTCCCTGAGCAACTTTAAGGATGCGCGCATAGGTAGTGGCCTGACTGATAGCTACTGCATGACGCAGCTCCCTAGTGAGGCCCTTCTTAAACTTCCAAGCCCTCTCCTTCGGCGTGCTGACTAGGTTCTCTGCGAACCTGCTGAGTCGGGTGAACTCTGATGTATACTGGGCCACTGTCATATTCCCCTGCTACAACGCCTCAAATTGCATCCTAAGCTCGTCCTGCTCCACATCCGAGAAGAACTTCTCCTGGAACAGTAGTTTGAAATCCTTCCAGGAAACTCCGGGCTCTGCTAGCTGAGGCTCCTTCCGGTACCAAACCCTAGCGATGTCGAAAAGTCGCATGCTCGCAACTTCGACTTGTAAATCATCCGGGATCCTTGCCATCTTTAATGATCGTTCAGCATTCTCCAGCCACTCGTCTGTGTAGACTATCCTTTCATTGCCCTAAAAATCCATCAGGCAGATGAACTGATAGTCCTTGGCATACCCTAGCCTCGGCGCTGCTGGTGCCGGCGGTGCTGGCGGTGTTGGTGGAGCTGGCTCTCTGGTCCTGAGTGCGTCTACGACGGTCGCTCTGAACTGTGCGGCTTGCTGATTCTGGACCTCCATGAATTGCTGGAACATGGCCATCACTTGCGTGCCATCGAATGTCATCGTCGGAGGAAGCGGCTGAGGCGGAGGCGGTAGAAGCTGCTCCTGTGCACTGGGTGTAGGCTACTCATTGGTCCCAGCGTTCGTCGTGGCAACCATCCTGTAACAGAAAAATAAACTGTTGATTGCTATATCCTAGAAAAATCATAAACTATCCTAAAATCATAAGTAAAATCAAATTTTAAATTTTAAATATCAATCCATAAACCATAAACTATAAATCATAAACTATTTCCCGTGGTTCCTATGCCGTGATGAGTTTTCTTTAGCTTTCGCTGGTCCCCCAATAACACTTTATAGCCTAAGTGTTATTAGGATAGACCTGCATGGGCCACCACTAAAAATATGTCACGACCCGCTCCCGAATAATCGGATACGAGTCGGACACGCCCAGTCTTCGTCGATGGACACGACGAAGTAAGCTGTACAATACTAAGGAAAACTCCAAGTCACAATGTAATGTAAACAAAACACAGCTTTTATAACGTTCCCAGAAATCACCAACATCCATCAAGTCTTTTAAATACAAACTCAGCCGAAGACAAATTCGGTCAAATGAAATAATATACAGTAATGAATATTTAAGATACAATCTCCAGAAAAATAAACTAAAATAAAAGCTACAATATCCAAGCAATCACCAGCTCCATGTAATCTCCCACTCACCTGCAACGATCCTGTCAGGAAAAGAGCAAAGTACAACCCTGACCAGACAATATACAATGTAATCTGTAGTACAGAATACAAGGTGAAACCAGAATACCAGAATACTAGAACATGAAATGAAACTGCGGTACCAGAGATGAAATGTAAAAAAACTGCAGGCAATGGACGACAATCAATATGCTAGACAATGAACACGGCTATCAATGTACAAGGCAATGAATCACGATAATCAATATGCAATTGTGACACATTAAAATATTAAAACTAATCTGTGACCGGCTTAGGAGCAATCAATCAATAAGGCAATTAGTCAATGAGTCAATTCTACAAGGTACGGCTTTATCGTACGTGAATTGTACGATTAGGCTATCCACAATTACCTATGTTGGGTGTGGTAACACAAAAGCTAATATTTCCCCCAATCCCCGCAATAAACAATGACGCACAAGCAATGAACATTGTACAAGGCAATCGTGTGTATCTCGTGTCCAATATGAGAACATGGCACATGAATGTAAGACAGAAAACAAGGTACAAGTCGAGTCTGTGTACTTGCCTCGGTTTGGTTGCACGAGAATAGTACTGCATGGATGTAACGAATCACCTAGTAATATTTTTGTACAATTATTAGGGTTTGAATAATGACAAGTTAACTAACTATATATTGTCCAAAATTAGCTAATAATATTTTAACAAATAATACTAGAAATCATTTACTAAATCATTTGTGTTAGAAAATATATATATACATAAATGTTTTTAGAAGATAATTGCTAGTTAAACTATTTTTAACCATATTTTAGCAAAGTAATATTTTTAAAAAAAAGGTATTTGCAAGCTAACCATATCCATAACTAGCTAATGAAGGTATATTAGTTAACAATATTTTAGAAAATATTTATAGCTTGATAAAATAAGTACTAGTATAATACTTAAATCATTTAAAAAGAATACTTGAATTTAACTAGAATAATTAGTAAGAAAAAAAATACTTGTAGCATAATAATAATTTGATCATAGATACTAGGAATATTTTACTAGCAAAATATTATAGTATAGACACCAGTAACTAATAGACTGTAAGTACAATCTACTGTAGTAATTTAGCAAAAGAAAATCATTTCTCAATTTAAATAGTCACTAATTATTTGCTATTAATATATATCAATTATTTGAGAATGTTTATTAGAAAACTTATTATTAACTATTTCAGGATCCAAAATTTATGCTTATACAAAAGTCTGTAATTATTTACAATAAAAATTTCTACAGTACAACACACCCATCTAACCATGTCTGCTCAGTCAAATTGTCTCTTCCAATTTTGAAGAGCCAAGACGGTGAATGGAAAAGAATAATTAAATAAGAGTTTCTATATTTAACATTACTCAAACCTATTCAATACTGCACATAAAAAGTGCAACAGACTAAAATCTCATTTTCCCTCCTCACCTAAACTCTCAGCCGGCCAACTCTACAATTTTAATACCAAAAAGAGTCTCTAACAAAAGGTGCAACCATTCCTAACAAAATATGAATTATAGAATCTAGCTCAAATTCGAATGCCCACTCTCCATATTTACTCTCAGCTACACATTCCATGAACAGCAGCAAGCTCGAGAATTAATCAAGAAAATTAATGAAGTTCTCTCACTTCCCACACTCAGCCAAAAGAAAAGAAACCATTCCCACTCAAGCTGCTTTACCAACCCAGCCAACTAAATTCCTATTAACTATTCCTCCACATTATTTCTCACACTCAACCAATTAAATCCCACTCACCTTCACGAAATCCCAGCCTTCAGTCCACACTCAAGTGGAGGAACTAACACTAATTCCTTCACTCATTCTAATACACAGCACAAAGTCCCACCTGTCCGCTTCTACTTCTTCACACCCGAACACCCCATTTATTAATTCATTTTTCTAACTTTCTTCTTACTCTATTCACACTAGCCGAACACCATTCCCATCCATTCATTCACTTTCTCCAAAATCAACAGGAGAACAATAATTACTCCTACTCTCGACTCTTACACAACGAACAGAAACCACCTACCATTTCTTTTTTTTACAGTTCCCATAGCCGAATAGTAAACCCCATCTTCACTACTCTCTTCCTCAGAGCATCTCCATTATTCCATTTTCTACTTTATTCATTCACATGATAGCCGAATAGAATTTTCTATTCTCCATTCTACTTCTTCCACAGCAGTACAGCACCAACCGAACAACCTATTCCCCTTTCTTCCACTCCACTCACTCTTCTCACAAATTCCTTCTTCTTCTTCTCGGCTCTTCTCAACCCACATTAGCCGACAGATCACTCGGAAACCCTAGCTCTAGGCTTCCTTCTTCCTCAGTCTCATCCCTAACCCTAGAAAACCTTAGATCCATAATCTCTAAACAAAACCCCTAGAAAACAAGAGAAAAGGAGGGTTCGAGTAGATCGATGCGGGTGGTTACCAAGATGCAGCGGCTCGGCGGTGTCGATCTGGTGGCGAGCAGTTCCCATGCGGTGGCTCTACTGTCGAAGGCGGCGTGCTCCGATCGGCGGTGGCTCGAACTGCGAGACGCTGCGGCTCAAGGATCGATGGGTCGGACGCTGTCCACGAGGCGGGGGTGCACGATTCCTCGTCCAGATCTGGACAAACGACGTAGGTGGTTCATGGCGGCGCTGTGAAGGATGGATCTGTCACGACGAGGCCGACGTCAGGCGATGGCGACGAAGATTCGAGGTTGAGGCAGACGTCGGAATCAGACGACGACCACCGTGGAGGCGGTCGGTGGCGCACTTCGGCGGGTGCTCCGGTACTGGCTCGAGCTACAAGACGGCGTGAGATTCGAAGAGGCGACACGTTGATCAACGTCCATGCCTCGATCTTCGAAGAGGTGGCACGGAGATCGAGGCGGCGGTCGGATCTGGACTCCGGCGACGGTGGCGGTGGTGCTCCTCGAGCAGAGAGAGAAGAAAGGGAAGAGAGAGAAATTGTTGAGTGACGTGTACTGTGTGGTGTCAGGATTTGTTGGTGTTTGTGCCATTTTATAATAAAATATTTAGTGTGTGCGTGTGTGTACAGTAGGAACAATGGTAGGGTTGTAAATAACAACAGATCTGGGGGTAAAATTTTGTAGTGGCAGTGTAGGCAAATATCTATCGATTTGGGGTCACAATAATAAACGTCTAACTGAATTAGTTTAGAGAACAATTTACAACAGACTTTCAAAAATGAAAAGAATCCCTCCAACAGATTTTTAAAACAGAATTTTAAATTCAAAATAGATTTCAGTCAGATCTCTAACAGATTTCAATTTCAAACTGATTTTCAAATAAAAATGAATTCAACAGTTTTTTTTTTTCAAATTTCAATATTTAAACAGAAATTCAAATTAAAAATTCAAATAGTTTTTAAAAAATACATTTTCTAATTACAAAATTACCAATTGTTAATAAAATCAGTTCTCCTTTACTACTTACTAATAATAATTCCGAAAAATGGTCAATAATATTATTCGTCTCTCAAATAATATTATTAAGAAATCAATAAGATTATTATTATGAAATAGAATATTTATATATAAATATTCTGTTATCTACAAAACTTTATTTATAATAAAATTAGTTTTTATTATCGCAAAACAATTACGTTATGCATTCTATTGGAAAATTTTCAACATAAATCAAATCATTAGAACTATAACAATAGTTTTTAAAAATATTTTCAAATTGAGAAAATTATTAACACTCAGAATTCATTTAATCAACTCTTCAATCGAAATTTGGTTTTCATAAGAAAATAATATTAAATCCAAGAAAATTAGAAAAATCTCAAAATTTACCGAATATGATTTTTGGGAGTTACAATACCACTGTCCTCAGACTTGAACTCCTCCTTAACAGAAGCCTCAATCTTGGGAGCAATCCCCTACTCGATGGGCGCCAGTTCTTCTTTTACCTCAACCTTTGGTATCACCTCCTCCTTAACAAACGGTAATTCTTGTTTGATGAAAGGGGGCAGCTTCTCCTCCTTCACAATGGTCTCAACCTCCAGCATGGACGTTGCAAAAAAAAAAGGAGATAATCATATAAAGACAAAGTGAATGGGCTCCTTTTTCAGTTATGCGGCCTTTTCAGCTATACGGCCTAGCCAAACAGTACTCATGTGGCTCAGTCATGAGGCAATTATGCGGCCCAGTCATACAGTATTCATGCGGCCCAATCCTAAAGTGCTTAGGCGGCTCAGTCATGAGGCACTTATGCGACTCAGTCATGAAGTGTTCATGCGTCTCAGCCCACACGGCCCTATCATACAGAACACATACGGTCCAAATGAGATAGGGCATACATCGACCAGGCTTGAAGCACAGAGGCAGTATATGACAGGCCCGTGCATAAAATATGCGATATGGCCATTCAAAATTTTAGTCGTCGGCTTTCCACCATCCTTACTCTTGATAGAGAGTTGCACGTCGGGATGAATGGAAGGAGAGTCTGCCGCTCTTGACAGAGAAGCAAGTCACTTCCCTTTGGCCGCCGCACCAGTCGACTTGGAAGCTTTTGGAGGCATAGCAGAAAGTATGATGAAGTCGAAGGAGAAGAAGGTGAAAGAAAAAAATCTCTCTTCAAATGACCCCTATTTATAGAGTTGCTGAAAAGTGCCTCTTCGATTCTCGAGATTATTAAAGATAATGACGACATTTAGGGACTTTATCCCTAATAACCGTCGGGTTTATCTTCAAGAGCGCCTCTTTGATTCTCGAGATCATTAAAGATAATGTCGACGTTTGGAGACTTTATCCCAAGTAACCGTCGACTTTATCTCGAAAAGAGATCCACAATCGAGTAAAGAAAAATTAAATGCAGCAGTGACAGCTGGCAGGCTGATGGGGTCTCCCTGTGGCTCGAAAATTCCCTATGGCTCAAGATTTTCCTGCGGTTCAAGATCTCTCTGTGGCTCAAAAATTCCATGCGACTTGAAGACTCCCTGTGGCTTGCCATATCTCCATGCTTCTTATTCAAAGTATTCCAAATTTGTAAATTTGAAAACTTTGAAGGGGGTCTTGTAGAAGCATAGAAAATATAGGGTTCATGCGGATCATAATTTGTCGCATATGTACTTTGGGCCAAACAGGTCCGCATTAAGGAGAGCCGTATGACATATTCAACACCCTACGCGGCCCGTCGACAAACAGACTGATTCGAGCCGCAGAAGAAAGATATGCGGCCAAATAGATCAGTTTGTCTGATAAAGCTGACAAGTGCTGTTAAAACTGACAAAAATGACAACTCTGACACTCTGACAAAAAGATAAGACGTGAGACGTCACCAAAAGCAAGGTTCATACGCTTTCATGCGGCCAGAAGGAGTGTTACCCAAGCCACATGAACCTTATGCGGCTCAAACATATGCGGCTCAAAAGTCTTCAAACTTCATACGGCCAAGGGCGACTGTGACCCAAGCCGCATAAGCTTTATGCGGCCCAAAATACAAAATCTATGCGGCTTAAAAGTCCTTAAGCTATATGCGGGCTAAGGAATATTGCAACTTAAGCCGCATGAGTCTCATGCGGCCCCACATGGTCAAAAATTGAGAGACTCATGCGGCTCAAAATGATTCCTATCGTGCGATAGGACACGTGGCAGGATGACTAAGTCTCAACCACCCAGATTTGCTGCAACAAAATTTTAACAAATCAACAGCTGGCGGCCAAAGAGCTGTTCTTCACGTGCTGATTAGCCACATGGCCATAGGCCATCTATGCGGCTCAAAATACATACCACTATAAATAGCAGGGTGCCACACCCGTACAAAAGGTTGACAACCTTCAAAAAGCAATTTCTTCAAGAGCTAAGGACTGCGTCAGATAGTCCAAGGAGTAAGGCAGAGTTGATAAAACTTTCCCGAGCATCTACCGTCACCCCTTATAATCAAAAACTAAATAATTGTACTTAGATTGTTTCCTAGGATTTCTTTCTAGGCTTTTCTTTGTACAAGCGAGTTTGCAATCAATTTTAGTATTTCTGTAATACCTGTCTTTAATTTTTAATGGCAAATAAAGGCAGCACGACGGTAGAAGATTACAATGCCGAGTTTCTACGACTGAGCCACTTCGCACCTATATTTATCCTGACTGAAGAAGAGAAGGCCAAGAAGTTCTACGACGGGCTGAGCTATGGACTACATGAGCTTATTGGAGCCGCTGTACCTACCACTTACTCAGGAGTTCTTACCGCCGCTTGATGTTTAGAGCACGTCCATCGAAAGGAGACAAGCCAGAAACGACCGCAGCCAGCGACACCATCAGCAGAAGTATCATAAGGAGGACCTGAAAGACGCATCATTATATACTAGAAACCAAGAGCCACCCCACATCCGAACTGAGAACTTCTAATCTACTAGTACTGAAAAAAGAAATGACATATCCAAAGAGATTACCGCCGAAGACTAGGCTTATATTTAGTTTCCGGATGAGATCAACGTCAACATTGTGATTGTCCAAAGAGTGACGCTATACAAGCACCACCAATAACACCAGCACTCCTTGTACTAATTCAAGGAGGATATCTACGTAGACGGTTTCCCGACTAGGCGACGCAGTTTATGCAGGTGAGATAGTAGGCATCATAACGATCTGGACATGCGTTTGTGTCACGACCCGCACCCTGATTAGGGGCACGAGCACGTGGGTACGTCTAGCCTACACCGTAGAATCGACGGTAGAATGCTGTATAGGTCTACTAGAAAGTATAGCATCTAGACGCAATATATATGTACCTGTCATCTCCGGACGGAGGTATATAATCTCAACTCAATCACAAGACATCTTAGAAAGATAGGCATGAATATCATAAAGATATGATAAAAATAGAAGAACTGAAATAGATGCTAAGTTATAACACAGTTTAGTGTTAAAGACAACACAAGATCCCATAATATAACATATAACATAAGTCTCAATACTAGCGGGAGTGCAGTCCAGTCAAACCTATCTACCAGTCTAAACAGGAGGTAAATCCTCAACTGGCACCAAGGGTAACTCTTGGTGAAAGTCTCCATCTTGGCCATACCCATAGTAGGTAGAGCAGTCGTCCTCTAAAGCCTCTGTAAACATCAACGGTAATCCTGTCAGGATAATGAACGAGCACAAACACCAACAGCGGTTCTATAGTATTGACAAATGTTATAAGAGACAATCATAATGGAAAACAAGATGATATATCAAGACTGTAAGTAAAACATGATATATAAACTAAAAATCATGTCAAGGTGTAACGTACAGAAAAGTAGAACTGAACAGGAATAACAGATATACAATGTAAATATAAACAGTGCCTTGAGTATTATAACGTTATGTGGTCGGCTTGGGTCAGGATCAGGCTATTCCATTTGACCGGCTATGATATAAAAATACAAGAAATCAGGATCAGTTTGACCATAATAGAAAGCTATGAAGCAGGCAGTATCAGGTCATGCTACACCCTACGTGTGGTGAGGGTGGAGCTATGATGCAGGAAGTAACAGAAATGTAGGCAGGTGGGTATTGATCACATAACCTATAATAACTCTCTATCCCCGAATAGTTTATGGATCTGGACACAAGACGTCATGACATGGGATTCTCCAAGAGGGTAGCTAATCCCCCTCGGGAATCGAAGTCATTACAAGTACAGAAAATAAGATCGAACAATGTACTAGTATACCACGGTAACCCAGGAATGATATCTCATGACAGGCAACCAATATATACTAGTCCATGCACCATCATGTCGAAAATCAAGTAAAACCCTATAACTGTATCCGATACAGAAGATATTAAGACAAGGAACTACTATCAGAGAATGTACTCGCCTGCGGTCCTAAGCTGTCAAATAGGGTCGATGCTCAGAGTGATGTCACAAACCTAAAGATGAGATATATCTGTGTTAATTAGGGTTTAACAGTATTAGGCATAATTTTCTACTGTATGATATAAAACCTAGGTCAAACTCAGTCAAACTAGGTCAAACTAGGTCATATGAAGTCAAACCAAGTCAAACTAGGTCAAAGGTTGACTTACATTTGATTTTTGGTACTCTTCTCAACTCCTAGTCTAATTTAGGTCAAACTAGTCTATTGTTGACTCACAATTGACTTTTGGTCAACTGGTCAATTCTGATCAAGTTTTAGTCAATTCTAGGCCAAGTGTTGACTTGTAGTTGACTTTTGGTCAAAATAGTCAAACTTGGTCAACCGAGGTCAAAACTAGTCTAAGTATCCTATTCCTAACATTATCTACCAAGATACTATATACCTTGGTCAAATTAGTATCCCAATACCAATACCTTGGTAAGAACCCAATACCTTAACTTGGGTAAATTACCTTAGCCTCTAACCAATACCTTACCCTTACCCTATGCAACTCCAATACCTTGCTAAGGTATTCCAACACCTTAGCCTTGTATCCTAATATCTTACCTTGAAATAAGGTAAACCACTTTACCTTAAGGTAAACCCAACTTTACCTTGAAATAAGACCTTGAAGGTAAAGGGTAAATCCAAGGTATTCTAAGATACCATCAATAGTATCCTAAGATACCTATATCTAGTATCCTAATTCATAACCATCTAACACACTAACTCTAATATCTAACATATCTAACACAAACTAACATGTCTATACATTAGCTTACCTCTAAGTCTAACCAACTAATATGTCTAAGACACTATCTCAGAAATAACTTAGGATACTAATATATCCTATCTAACTCTCTAACATAGTCTAGTTTTCGAACATGGATACTAACTATCTACTAGACACTCACTAACAAACTAACATACTAACTTATCTAACCAAACTTACTACTATCTAACATATTATAGCACTCACCCACACATGGACACACAAGCAAAGGCAAATGGCTAAGCTGCTGCTTATAGCAGCAGCTTTTCTGCTCCTACTGCTTATGGCAGCAACTTTTCTGCTCCTGCTACTGCTTATGGCAGCAGTTTTTCCTGCTCCTCTCTTCTCCTCTAAACACCTCTTCTCCTCTAAACACACACATATATACAACTCCCCCCTCTCTAACATAACACACATATACAAAACCATATACAACACACACACTAACACCAATATATATATATATATATATATATATATATATATATATATATATATATATATATATATATATTAACCAAACCCCCTCAATTTATTAATCAAGGCTCAAAATGCCGAAGCCTAAAACGTATACAAGTCACAAAAAGAAGACGCCTATACAAGTATACCACCAAACTAAAAGAGGGGGGAATGACACAAACGGCCAGAGTTAGGGGTGGAGCGAGGACCAGAATGCGCTCGGGCTGTGGGAGCACAGGGTGCTCTGTTTACGGCATTGACGGGAGACTTCCCGAATGAGCTGGTCGGCAGAGAAAAGGTGACCTTCGTATCTCGCTTTGTTGCGATTCTTCCAAATTGCCCACGTGGCGGCCGCTGCGACGATCTGGTGTCCGTGGAAGGCATCATCCCAAGAGGCCGCTAGATCGTGGAAGCGTCTGCCCCTTGGATTAATACCGAAGCGCTGGTTAAGGGTCCTCCAGATACCTCTAGGCAGGTTCCTCTGACAGAAGATGTGATCAATAGTCTCCATTTGATGGGCTGAACAGTAATTACAGGCTGATGCTAAGCTAATCCCGATGGTGTTGAGGATATCGTCAGTAGGCAATTTTTTTCTAATGGCTCTCCACATGAGGAAGGACCACTTCTTAGGGATGCAGGTGTGCCAATAATGAGCAATGATTTGATGCGGCTGGCCAATCCTATGGACAGTAGATCTAGCCGATCTCTATAAAAATGCTCTGGAAGCCTCGAACGTCCATCTCAGCGCATAGGCCTCTCGCCCGATTCTTAGACCGCTGAGATGGACGCTATTCTCCGTTTCAGTGTCGTCCCATTCACGTATCTTATCCCAGTCCCAGTCGTCGGTAATGTGGTTCCACATGTCCTTGATCCTACAGTCTTTCGGGGTTTCTGTGAGACTAGGGATCAAGCTATCCCCTGACCATCTCTCCCGGAATGGGTCTGACTCGCCGGTACCTAGTTATAGTCTTATAGCAGGCTCGGCAAGGTCACGCCCGATTAGGATACGACGCCAAGCCGCTGAAGATCTGCTGTTGGATGTGGCCTCTGAAGGGTGGATGTGCTTGAAGTACCTGGCTTTCATAAACCTAGTCCCTAAATTTTTGCTCGTACGAATATGCCACCACAATTTCATCGAGAAAGCTTTAATAATGTGAGTGAGTTTGGTAAATCCCAGACCCCCTTCCTCAGTCGGATGAGCCATGGAGTCCCAACTCGCCCAATGATGCTTATCATGGCCGTTGTAATGCCCCCAAAAGAAATTACAAAAGATCTGCTCGATCGAAGTAAGAACCTTCAGAGGCAGGGAACATCCGGCTAGGGTATGGATTGGTATGGAGGTGAGCACATATTTGATGAGGATCATCTTGCCTCCTGGGGATAAAGTGGCATTGTGCCACCCTTCAAGTTTGTTCCTGATTCTAATGATTAACTTCTCAAAGGTCCCAGCATTGGATTTCCCGTACACTAGGGGGCAACCGAGATAGTTGAATAGGGGATGATCAACAGAGAAAGATGTTAAGTTAGAAATCCTGCTAGCATGCTCGGTCTTGATGTTTTGGTGTGCATAGATGACGCTCTTGGAGGGATTGATTTTCTAGCCTGAGCAAGAGAAGTACCTCCGTAGGGTGTTATGGACCACTTGAACCGCTCCTTCGTCCCCGAATGAGAAGATGAGTAAATCGTCTGCAAAGGCCAGATGGGTGATGGTAGGACATCCGCTGGATGGGTGATATTGTTGGAAGTGTGGGACACTGACCATGTTATTAAGGTTCTTGCTAAGGGCATCTGTCGCAATGATGAAAACAGTGGATGATAGAGGGTCGCCTTGTCTAACCCCGCGGCTAGATTTGAAAAATTCTTCGGCTTGACCGTTAATGACCGTGGAAAACCACGAGTTGCTAATGGATCTCAATACTGTGTTGGTCCAAATTTCAGAGAATCCAAATGCCATGAAGACCCAGATCATAAATTGCCAGTCTAGTCTGTCATAAGCTTTCTCTATGTCGATCTTGACGACGATGTTGCCCCCTCTAACAGGAAATTTCATACAGGTGATTAACTCTTGGGCTAGCATAACATTGTCTTGGATGTTTCTTCCTGGAACAAACCCGCTTTGCTCCTCAGAGATGATCTTGGGGAGGAGTCCCGCCATTCTGGTAGCGATGATCTTGGAGATAATCTTGTTGGTGAAAGTGCACAGACTGATGGGCCGAAAGTCGTAAAAGGACTCCGGGTTATCTTTTTTCGGTATGAGGATCAGGTTGGCACTGGAAATGGCTTTGGGGTATGTGGCTCCTTCAAAAAAAGCAATAGCAGCTTCGATGATGTCCTGTTTGATAATGTCCCAACATGTACGGAAGAAGACCCCCAAAAACCTGTCAGGATCGGGAGCGCTGCGCTCGTTCAGAGCCCCACCACGTCTTTCACATCCTGGTCAGTGGGGCGGCATTCCAACTGGGCGTTATCGTTGTCGTCGATGAGACAGGGGATTTGATCAAGAAAGGCATTATCTTTGTGGACCATCTCTTTGGTGAATAATTTGGAATAGAATTCCATAGCGGCTGCATGGATGCTCTTTTGGTCAGTGATGATGTTCCCATTATCATCAGTAGTATAGTGAATCGTGAGCTTCTGTCTGCGGCCGTTGATGCAAGCGTGAAAGTATTTCGAGTTTTTATCCCCATCACTATCCTATTTCAACTTCGCTTGCTATTTCCAGAAGTCAGTCTCCACTTTGAGCCTGAATTTGAGCATAGCCTTGGTAAGGTTCAGGATTGTCCTGGCTGCCGGGGACTGATCCGAAGCGAACCTGGCTTCTGCACGGGTGAGGTCGTCTTCAGCAATCCGAACGGCTTGAAAAATGTCCCCACAAGAAAGTTTGCTCCAATTTGACAGGGCTTTCCTCGTAGCCTTGAGCTTTTTGCTCACCCGGGCCAGGGGGTCGTGTGAGTCCTCACGATTCCATGCTTCCGCGACGATACCCAAAAATTGGGGGTGCTCGGTCCAGAATTTGAGGAACTGAAAATTATTTTTGGGTGGGTTGGTATTGCTTTTAATTTCCACCAGCAGTGGTGCATGGTCGGATTCAAAGGAGTTGAGATGGGATAGCTTGGTGGTGATCCCCATACTGTTCCATAGGTCATTCGTTAGGGCTCTGTCGAGACGGGAATATTGGCGGCGGTCACCTTCTTGCATATTGCACCAGGTGAAAGCATTACCCGTAAACTTGAGGGTGACAAGATGAGCATTAAAGATGAAGTTATTATATATATATATATATATATATATATATATATATATGTATAAAACAGTCCACAACATATATCATGCATCAAGAATGACATGTAGAGGCTAAATTATGACATGTAGGCTAAACCACTTAGATTTAACCATGGGTATCCAAATGAAACTCATTCTATAACTAATATCAATCCATCCTCTAACATGTCTAAAACTGAAATTAAAACACAATTAAACCTAATGGGCATTAAACCAAACACGTGGGGTGCCTCCTCTTGGAAACTCTCCATGGGGACACCAAAACCACCCAAATTTCCTAGAGAGGACTCATGAGAGCCTCTAAACCAAAACTAATGGTAGTTCATGCATGGGGGTGGTCCTAATGAATACAAATCTATCGAAAATGCAAGAGAAATTGAAATAGAGGGATGGTTATACCTATTGGGAGTTGGATCCCAATGATACTCTCAAATGGACACGGTTCCGACACGGAAGCTCCTCAAAATTGGACACCCTTCCTTGCTCCAAAACCTTGCTAGCACCTTCTCCTTGGTTGAATGGGAAGAAATGATGGAAGATTGGTGGAAGAATGGAAGAATTTGGAGATCAAAATCAAGAGGAAAGCTCTCATGTTTGGGGAAGAACAAATTTGGGGAAAAAAGAAGAGACAAGTGTGAAATAAAAGAGAGGAACACCTATTGCTATATGTGGCCAGCCATGCCTTGCCCTAATGGGCCTATTTGAAAAGTCCAAAATGCCCCTCCTTAGTCTTCTTTGGGTCAACTTAAGTCATGCCAAGGTTTAGGGTCAAAAAGGTCAAGTTTAAGTCTCTAATTTAACCATTCTAATCAAGTGGGATTAGTCTACTTTTACTAACTTAATTAGTGGGATTTGTGGACCATGGCTAACTAATCTTGGGATCCTGACTAGAGTCTAAGCCACTCGGGTCACTAACACAAGTCGGAACGAGACGAAAGTCAAACCCGACTAAACAAATCCTATAAAATCAATATTAAAATATAAAAATTCCTAAAATATTGGAATATGGAAAATGACAAATTTACCCTCAATTTTGAAAACTATGAGTGACAAATCTACCTCCCTTAAAATAATTTTGTTCTCAAAATTTTAAGTTAGTTGTACTCTTCTCTAGGTCAAGCCCCCAACAGTCAAGGTTAAAACATCTATCTAGCAACACACAAGATCATGGTTCTACTGGTCGTGATTTTATAGTCTCAATAGGGTCACTACGCTATCTAGCACAACAAAAACACAATCCAAGAGGTATTATTGGAACATACAGCAATCATGGAAAGGACGAAAGAAGAATAAAGAACCGACCTGCTAATCCATCATATGTAGCATCGGCCTCCTCGACCGTCAACGAAAAAGACCTGCCCGGCTGAGTACATCCCTCTGCTGGTGCGGGGCATGACGCTGTTCCACAAGTGGCCTAACTCCATCTCCCTGCCCTTGGTATGGACACTGGCCAGGACGATGAAGGGTTAAAAGACAATCCTTAACCAGATGCTTCATTGATCCACAGTGCAAGCACACTTCCAGCCTCTTTCTGCACACCTCCCAAGAATGGCCTGACCACCGACAGTAGATACAGGCAGAAGCTAGCTGAATTGCTTCGGAGGATGCTGCTAATCTTATTGTACTGGAGCTCGTATCATCGTATAAAACTGCTGAACCTGGGCCCTAACTGGGGCCTAGAACTGCTGTTGTGGCGACTGAAAAGGTTGGTACAGAAATTGGGGCTCAATGAATGGGATACAAGGGTCATGTGGGTAGTAGACTTAAAGTGGATCGTGTCCATATTTTGGGTCGACAGGTTTGGGTCGAAAAGACGTCCCCAATTTGAATCGAAAATAAAAGTGACTTTGTGGAGTGAATCAAGATAGGGTCTTATGTCAGGAAAGTCGTGCAATAAAAATGAAGCACAAGATGGTTTGTCTGAGTGGGACACGAAGGTCTTGGGTATAGGGTGTCTTGTGTAGATCATACATGTGAAGTTGGTTTTGAGAAATCAACTAGTCTTGTGCTCCTAAATTAAAAGTCATGGCAATGTGCATGTGATGATCATAAGTAAAAGTAGGAACGGTCAAATGGCCTAAATTGACTGAAAGTGGTGATACAAAAATAGTACAAAGGAACAAGTTTGAGTGTGACATGATAAATCAAAATGAAGATAATCTTGTCTACTACAAACTCATGAAGGAAATTTCCAGAGACTGACATCTCTGACGTTCCAGAAATCAAAGTCACGAAAGAACACTAGTCTATCTAGAATACTCTCTTCAGGGTGTCTACCCAAGTCTAGTCACTGTCTACACAAGGCACTAACTCCTCTATATGATACTAGGATGGTACCCCAATACTAGGTTGTTCATGCCTCTCCTCCAACCAGTCACTAAACTGTGTTGGTGCCTAAAATTCAATAACATTTAAGATACTTCGTCTCTAGCTACTAGGGTATTCCTCCTATTCTTGTTCCTGGTGCAACTCCTACCTTGACACCTATTGATCACTCTAGGGTTCTCATCTATATCTAATTATAAACAATCATATATTAATCTATTAACACCATTAATTAAGGATACAGACCAACTGCAAATCACCATGCCATCACACTACAAAGAACCTATAATGAAATGAGGCTCTACAAGGATCTAGACTAAAAAACTGAAAGTATCCTTACTCCTAAGCTAATTGAGGATGGAACAGAATCTATAATAACAGAAATAAAATGATAGAGATGATATGTTAGGACCTTTCTCATGATATATTCTGATATTCATACGCGTCTGTCCAAAATCATGATACTCAGAATTCTCGCTACGCTAGTAAGCAAGGCGGTGATAAACAGTAGATTCCATAACTAGTGTATGCACCTCTATAATCATGTCACCCGGAATCCTCGCTATGTCGACTAGTATAGTTGTGAAAAATCCCAAATCTCATAATCAAGATATATACATTCGAAGTCAGGTCTCTATGTTTTTGCCACGCCGGCTAATATAGCTGCGACAAACTCTAGGTTACATGACCAAGTAGACGTTTTACCTTCCCTATTATTTTTGTCAACATATGTTATCAGAAGATACCGTAACTCAGGCCATAACATTCATCTCGATATGAAATCAAAATCAACAACGAAACATCAAAATCAAATTCAAAATCATGAAGCAAGGGCGAACAGAAATAAGAGCAAGAAAATTAAAATTGAAGTTCAAACAAGATTCTCAAGGATCGTCCCAGGAATCTCTCAAGCAGTCCTATCTGTGATTGAGTAACTCTTATCATAACCTAGAACCTATATCCTAACTGCTGGCTCGTAATTAGTACTCTAAGTCGAGTACCATTACGAAATCGTACTAGTTGCGACTCCGACCTGCCTGGGCCACCACAAAAACGTGTTACGACCTGCACCCTTAGGGGCACGAACATGTGGGTACGTCCAGCCTACGTCGTAGAATCAACGGTAGAATGCTGTATAGGTATACTAGAAAGTATAACATCAAGACACAATATATATATGTACCTGTCATCTTCGCACAGAGGTATATAATCTCAACTCAATCACAAGACATCTAAGAAAGATAGGCACGAATATCATAAAGATATGATGAAAATAGAAGAACTGAAATAGATGCAAAGTCACAACACAGTTTAGAGTTAAAGACAACACAAGATCCCAAAATATAACATATAACATAAGTCTCAATACTAGCGGGAACGCAGTCCAGTCAAACCTATCTAACAGTCTAAACAGGAGGTAAATTCTCAACTGGCACCAAGGGTAACTCCTGGTCAAAGTCTCCATCTTGGCCATACCCGTAAAAGGTAGAGCAGTCGACCTCTAAATCCTCTGTAAACATCAATGGTAATCCTGTTAGGATAATGAATGAGCACAAACACTAACAACAGTTCCATAGTATTGACAAATGCTATAAGAGACAATCATAATGGAATACAAGATGATATATCAAGACTGTAAGTAAAATATGATATATAAACTAGAAATCATGTCAGGGTGTAACGTACAGGAAAATAGAACTGAACAGGAATAAATGATATACAATGTAAATGTAAATAGTACCTTGAGTATTATAGCGTTATGTGATTGTCTTGGGTCAGGATCAGGCTATTCTATTTGACCGGCTATGATATAGAAATACAAGAAATCAGGATCAGATCGGCCATAATGGAAAGCTATGAGGCAGGCAGTATCAGGTCAGGCTGCACCCTACATGTGGTGAGGGTGGAGCTATGATGCAAGAAGTAACAAAAATGCAGGCAGGTGGGTATTGATCACATAACCTATAGTAACTCCCCATCCCTGAATAGTATATGGATCCGGACACAAGACATCATGACACGGGATTCTCCAAGAGGGTAGCTAATCTCCCTCAGGAATCGGTGTCAATACAAGTTCAGAAAATAAGATCGAACAATGTACCAGTATACCACGATAACCCAGGATTGACATCTCATGACAGGCAACCAATATATACTAGTCTGTGCACCATCTTATCGAGAATCAAGTAAAACACTATAACTGAATCAAATACAGAAGATATCAAGACAAGGAACTACTATCAGAGAATGTACTCGCCTGCAATCATGAGCTATCAAATAGGGTCGATGCTCAGTATGAGGTCACAGACCTAAAGATGATAGATATATAAGTTAATTAGGGTTTAACAGTGTTAAACATATTTTCTAATGTATGATATGAAATCTAGTCAAACTCAGTCAAACTAGGTCAAACTAAGTCAAACTCAGTCAAACTAGGTCAAACTAGGTCACATAAAGTCAAACCAAGTCAAACTAAGTCAAACTAGGTCAAAGATTGACTTACAGTTGACTTTTGGTACTCTGGTTAACTTATAGTCCAATCTAGGTTAAACCCGTCCAATGGTTGACTCACAGTTAACTTTTGGTCAACTGGTCAACTCTGGTCAAGTTCTAGTCAATTCTATGCCAAGTATTGACTTGTAGCTGACTTTTGGTCAAAATAGTCAAACTTGGTCAACCGAGGTCAAAACTAGTCTAAGTATCCTATTCCTAACATTACCTACCAAGACACTATATACCTTAGTCAAATTGTTATCCCAATACCAATACCTTGGTAGGAACCCAATACCTTAACTTCGGTAAATTACCTTAGCCTCTAACCAATACCTTACCATACCATACCCATACCCTATGCAACTCCAATACCTTGCTAAGGTATTCCAACACCTTAGCCTTGTATCCTAATATCTTACCTTGAAATAAGGTAAACCACTTTACTTTAAGATAAACCCAAATTTATCTTAAAATAAGGTAAACACATTGCCTTGAAGGTAAAGGGTAAATCCAAGTTATTCTAAGATACCATCAATAGTATCCTAAGATACCTATATCTAGTATTCTAACTCATAACCATCTAACACACTAACTCTAATATCTAATACAAACTAACTTGTCTATACATTAGCTTACCTCTAAGTCTAACCAACTAACATGTTTGAGACATTATCTTAGAAATAACTTAGGATACTAACATATCCTATCTAACTCTCTAACATAGACTAGCTTTCTAACATGGATACTAACTATCTACTAGACACTCACTAACAAACTAACATACTAACATATCTAACCAAACTTACTACTATCTAACATATTATAGCACTCACCCACACATGGACACACAAGCAAAGGCAAATGGCTAAGCTGCTACTTATGGCAGCAACTTTTCTACTCCTGCTGCTGCTCATGGCAGCATCTTTTCTGCTCCTGCTGCAGCTTATGGCAGCAGCTTTTCCTGCTCCTGCTGCTACTTATGGTAGCAGCTTTTCCTACTCCTCTCTTCTCCTCTAAACACTCACACATATATATAATTCCCCCCTATCTAACGTAACACACATATACAAAACCACTCTACAACACATACGCTAACACTAATATATACATACATACGTATAAAACAGTCCACAACATATATCATGCATCAAAAATGATATGTAGAAGCTAAATTATGGCATGTAGGCTAAACTACTTAGATTTAACTATGGGTATCCAAATGGAACTCATTCTAACCATCCTAATTAATATCAATCCATCCTCTAACATGTCTAAAACTGGAATTAAAGCACAATTAAACCTAATGGGCATTAAACCAAACACATAAGGTGCCTCCTCTTGGAAACTCTCCATGGGGACACCAAAACTACCCCAACTTCCTAGAGAGGACTCATGAGAGCCTCTAAACCAAAACTAATGGTGGTTCATGCATGGGGGTGGTCCTAATGAATGCAAATCTATCTAAAATGTAGGAGAAATTGAAATAGAGGGATGGTTATACCTATTGGGAGTTGGATCCCAATGATACTCTCAAATGGACACGGTTCCGACACGAAAGCTCTTCAAAATTGGACACCCTTCCTTGCTCTTTGCTCCAAAACCTTGCTAGCACCATCTCCTTTGTTGAATGGGAAG
>JANAVB010028199.1:2601084-2713584 GCA_029216955.1 Iris pallida | reverse complement strand
ACCTATATAAAATCAAAAGATGGGGAGACTAATAGACCTCGCAAACCCTAAACTAATCGCGCCAACCCCCGACATCTCCCCCAGGCCACCTGTGCGTGCCGCCCCGTACACCTGCACTACCGGAGCGCCGCCTGGACACGGCCGCGCACGTGCTTAAAAGTAACAACTGCTACAGTGGTAAAACAGCAGAAAGCCCAGGTACCAATTTTAACACCACATATCATCCTCATCGTTTAATAATTTTGCGAGCCAAAAATTTTTATGTGTAGACAACCTATACGGCTACCAATCTCTTCAAACAGATTCCTTTAACTAGCACCATGTGCGACGAAAATCGAGTAAATAAAAACTCAATTTTCTCGAACTAGAAATAGTCCCGAAACCTCAAGTTGGAAGCCGATTTGCGATCAGGATATCACGAATTTTGGAAAACTGCTTAAACAGCCTTAGAGACAACCTAACCGAGAATGAAACCCTATTTTTAGTTTTTATTTTCGTTGGCTATTTTTTGTTTAAAATTAATTTAAAAATTAGGAAAAATTGTTTCGAAAACTAGACTTTTTCCAATACGGGGTCCGTCCGGATAAATCGGGTAACTTGGTCGCAACCCATGTGCATCGAAAGACGCGAATAGACGTTGCGAACGTGTGGGATTCGACGAAACCTGATTTCGTTGTGTGTGCGCGACGAAATCGAGGCGTATCAGTCGAGATACCACGTATCGACCTCTTTGCAAACTAGTCAATTACTTTGTGCACTTTTTTCATCTTGCAAAAAAAAATTGTGCCACTGGACTCGTATCATTTTTTTGGTCCTATGAGCCAAGTTTGGTCCAATTCTGAGAAGGTTGACCGGAATACTATTTTTGCGGGCCTACGATCCGACTCAACGGGGGAACTTGTGCACAGTCCAACAGAATCCAACTTTGGACATATAGTTGGGTTTGTATCGTCAAACTGGACCCGTAGACATAGTTTTATGACTTTAGAGACCGTAGGTGCTGGCACGCTTTTTGGTGCAAAGCAGGTTCAACGATGGACATCGTTTTGACCAAAAATTATCGTTTTGTCCCTGTGTCCAGAATTTGACTTTTGTGTAGTCAAAGTTAGACATTTTTCTTGTGACAAACACGTTGGTGATGTCTATTTCTGCATCCAGAGTCATCTGCAGGAGTGTGACTTTTGAGGCTCGTTGATTGACTGGATAGTGTTGGTTCTACGTGCTACCATCCAGCAAGTATTCCTTGCCAACTTGTACAGTTTACTTACATGCATGCTACTATTATTCTTTCTTGTTCATGTCTTCTTTTTTCCATATTTGTTATCTTGCCATAATTTATTTCTATGTCTCTTACGTGTTATCACTTTGCTATCATTAGTTATTTTAATATGTCTCCACACATGATTTCGATAGTGTTGTTACTTGAGTGATTTGACTTGATCACCTATGCCATGATACTTTGACTCGATCACGGGTTCCATGTTACTTTGACTTGACCCTCTACCGATACTAGGATTGGCTACTTGACCACTCTCGATTCGGGAGACCCACGACATGACTACGATAGAGACTCACGATAGTTAGGGAGTACCACGGTAGGGCTACTAGCTATAAGACCGGGAGTACCACGACAGGACTACGATTATTCGATTCATGAAGTACACAAGTATGATCATCAGGCATATAAGACAGTAAAGCTTCCCAAATTATAATATATAGATGATCAGGAAGCTAGGAATACAAAATGAAGAACTAGCAAGAGTGTAAGTAATACATAATCAGTTATAGCTGTAGTCTAGAGAATATACAATCATATCTAAGCTAATAGGCCAATAGTCAAGTCTGGCTGCTAAATGCCTCAAAAGAATATATATAAAAGAGTGGGTAAGAGAAAGAACACCTACTAAAGCACCCTGGTGCTCCGGCTGGTCACCATCGAGTGGAAGGTCCGGAAGATCATCGGGCTCCTCAACTAGATCTGGTCAAACAAAACCTGTGGGGTCAGACCCCCAATAGCAAGTACCACAAAGGAAGCCAAAATATGAACTAAAAGGAGTAAAAGTACGCAGGAAATAAATAAAGGTACCACAGTGTATATGAAAAAAATGGAAAAATGTACAAGAAAGCACGTGAACATGTACGAGAAGGAATGAAGAGTGGAGAGATAAAGTAAAAGAGAAATTGAAAAAACGTAATCGTATATATAGTGGAGGTGAATTAATCGTAACCGTCCTATCACGATCCGCGACTCGATCAGGATCAATCTCAGTCGTACAGAAGAAAATCAAATATCCATTGGATAATAGAATGTATCATCTCTATTCATCAAAATATCTAAACACTATTCATGAAAATATCTATACGAACATATCTCGAATCAAAAATATCTATAAAGTCGAAAATCTGCCAGGTTGGTATGCCGATACAGATCGGTATGCTAATTTTATAGAAAAATCTCAAATCAAGTTTTCTTCCAGTTCTCCAGAATCCAAGAAAATGCAGAATACAGTATAAAAATATATATCCATATATAAATACAAATACTGTGAGACAAGTCTCACAGATACCTATAGAAAGAAGAACTAGGATCTAATGACCCTTTATGTAGAAGCTATATTGAGTTTTTGTGCCATTTTGGGGAAAATTTGAGAATGTTGGACCAAATATTTGTCATATGGATTAGTAGATCTAATTAGATTTATTTTTACTGTGTGTAGCTAGATACATGTTCATTATTGGATACGAGTAGGCCGTATCATGACACGCCATGGTACGAAATTATTTTAGGGGTTTTTACCTCTGACACTTGTGACACACATACCACATTCTCCATGTGTAATGCCCCGATCCCAAAATATGTAGACTAGTAGATCGTATACATGCCAGCTACGTATTCAAGTGGACTCCAGTCCAGCTCAAATACGTGTAACCTGTCTATAAGGTCAAGTATAACCGTCTAAAAAGAAGTCAACTAACTATATCTCAATCCACTATTGATAACAATAATGAATCAAGTGCACTAAGGTTGATCAGACCATAATAAACTGATTCTAGAATAGATAAACATATTAGAGTGGATCTCCAATAATACATGTATCATGAACAAGCTAGAAGAAAGATGAAGCTTGTAAAAGACTAGGCTATAATAATAGCGAGAATCAAATATAGGACAAAATATAAATAAGGAAGAGAATGATCACTACAAGAAAAAAGGCGTTTCTTGACGGTTTTTTTCTTAACAGTCGTTAAAAACCGACAACAAAAGGGCTTATCTTGACAGATTTGGGCTTACGTCAAGAAAGACCAAGTTTTATATTATTTTAGCAATTTTATAGCATAATAGTTGACGGTTTTAGAAGATACTCAAGAAACATTATTTTATTTAGTGACGGTTCAGTAATAACCATCAACTATTGTATGTGCGGGAAAATTGCCACGCACATTTCAGCTGCCATTTTAGTAATTTTTTGAAAGTTTTTTTTATTGCAGACCTAGGTTGACGGTTTCATATCAGGGAAACTATTTATAGGGATCGAGAGCTTTTCGATTCATTTCAAACAAACTCTTCTCTCCTTTCTCCCAAACTCTTCTGAAGAAGAAAACCCTCACCCTAACCATAATTTTCTCCTCCTCCCCTCCCTGGAGCCTTTCGAGCACAGAAAACTCATGATCCCCAAGCTCCTCTTCTCTGATAGGCCCTAACCCTAGTCCCCTCCAGGGCTGGCTCCCCCTCTGTCGGAGCCCCGACTCCGGCCTCCTCTCCGCCAAAGCCTTAGCGAAGTCCCTCTAGATCCTCCCTGACCACACTATGCTCGTCCTCGAGGTCCTCGCCTCCATCCTCCCGCCGATGTCGGACCGCTAGATATCCATCGAGGAGGCTGACGTCCTCGACCCCCGGTCCCCAAAATCACTCTTTCTGCCCCCGATCGACGGGACCCACATCCGGCCCCGCCCTCTGTCGCCGCCCCTTCCTACCGCTGGCTCCGCCAGCCTCTTCGGTGTCGTCCAGCTCTTCGATGTGCTCCAGAACGAGGAGGGGTGTAGTACAAAAACATCAAGTTCTATGTTTAGGATCACGGTATACTCAATATTTTGGTTTCTTCAACTTGCACTAATTTCTTTTTTTAATTTAAGGTTTAGTTGAATTAGGATTGCACCAATTTAGAATAAAATTTAAAAATTCTTGAAGTAGATTCTGATCGCCTCCATTGCGACTGTTCATTCCATTTCTCCCAGATTCTGATCCATCTCCCAGTGAGTATTTTATTTTTTTATTGATCTTCTTGTATTGTAGTTTATTTGTTTATGAAGAAATTTTGAGTTCAGATTGTTCATCAATTTTGTTGTAGAGAGAGAGAGAGAGATGGCACTGATTAGACTCTGCATGCCACCATCTTCGAAGCGGACAACCTCAACACCCGAGCGTCTGCCCACGCTCCAAGATTTCTCGGTAAGGTACATTTTTGCCCAAATGTAGGGGCCATGTCGTGTCGGACACATCCCTTGTTGTTTATGAAGAAATTTTGAGTTCACATTGTTCAAGTGGAATCGGTTACATAATATAATACAAAAAACAACAGATAATACTCTATTTCAAGGGATTAAGGTAATTTTCATCTTATTTATAGAGATTTTAGTCTCAATAATTGAGACCTCGTTTACTATTACATGTTTCAATTATTAGATTCATTTTTTTGTCTCTTTTCTGGATCTGACACAGATAACACTCTATTTCTTCTTTATTTAGATTTGTTTTTATGCCTCTTCTAACATAGTTAGGATTGCATTTCTCCTTTATTTGAGTACGATTCTTCATGTCTCTTGAGTCATTATGATTTGTAAGATTTGTTTCTTTTTTGGTTGAAATGTTAGAATTGATAATGAAAATCAGTTTGTATCGGTCTGTATCGGCCAAAACCGTAAATTTTGAAATTGTATCGGCCGAAACTGATAATTTGTATCAGTATCGGATCAGCCTAGTGCAAAATTGATCTAATACAGCTGATACTGCTTGGTATTAAGTTATGTAATCATAACTGAAAATCGATAATGTTTTTGTAAAAGTAGCCCCATCTCTTCAATCAAAAGTAACCAATAGAGAGCAAGTCCTATATAGGGATTCCTATTATCTAAAGATACTAATAGGCATTTAAAACATTCAAATAATTACAGCTTATGCTAATTAAATCAGATCCACAAACGGTAAATTGGCTTGAAAGTTGAAAGATATATCTATCAGTCAACAATAGGAAACTAGAACTAATAAATAAACCCAAATTTGACAGTTGAATTACGGTAGAGTGTCCAAAGTAACCTGGAGGCCTAATATTCGATCTTCTACTGTACCTACTATTGTTAACCTAGAAACAGTTACAGGACGTAGCTGACCAATTTGATGTGCTCTATCGATTGCCTGGTCTTCAGTCGTAGGATTCCACCATAAGGCCAAAAGAATAACATGAAAAGCAGCTACCATATTTAGACCAAGACTTGCAGCTTTTAGAAACATAATTATGACAGTAACCTATCACAAAGTAACATTATTCAGTAGCAAGAAGAAAATATCCAATGGCTGCTGCATATTTCATTCATAAATCATATTAAATGGAACCAACCAGTTATAGACATCGGGAAGGGTGTTAAAATCTTTGACAGCTCTCTCCCTGGCAACAACAGACATTGTGCCATCAAGTCTCCTGTCAAGGAAAAAACTATTGTTTGAACAATAAAATTTTGAGTTCACATCCCTTGTTGTTTATGAAGAAATTTTCAATTCCCAAATTGCTATCTAAATTTTGTTTACATAATATAATACACAAAACTGTTGTTTGAAGGGCCAGCTGTGTGAGCTGTCCTATATTCAAAAATTGCTGAGTTTGAACTTTTACGTATTGTTATAGATAAACTGTTGTTTGAGCAATGTTGGAATATTAGCCTAAAATTTAATTTTTTACTACTATACCTTTTAAGTATGTACTTTTAATTGGATGGAGAATAAACACTTCATAGTCCTTGTTGCTTAAGGTATTGTTACACATCTTCCTTGCAGAGATTAATTCTCCACCTCCAATCCCAACCTAGTATACACAAGAATGTTTGACCATATATTTGATCCACAAGACAATCTAGGCAATTCATTAGCTTTTTGTCACTTAAGATCATCTAAGTTAGGGACTCATCTAACCCTGTGGCTTTTTATATGTGCCTTTTGGTTGAAATGGTCCCTTACATTATAGCCATTGGTTTCAATATTTTGCAGATACATCATGTAAAAGCATATACTAATTTTTAGTTGGATGATGATGACGATGACGATAATGATGTTCAACAACCTTCAGGGCCATATTTGGCAGAGACTAACCTACAACGATTACATAATATACAATATTAACAGTTAAGAATTATTTACTTGTTTGCTGAACTTTCAAGCTATATCACCATGTGGCAATGCGTATGTCTGTGATACAATACTCAATTATAGGGGTCAGCACTCAGTATATGTAAAAAGATTAGAATTGTAGTTACATATTAGTTAGTTTTTGTTGACACCAAGCATGAATTTGGCCAGCATCTCCGGCATGTATCTAAAAATGAATATTGTAATTTTGCTGGCCCATCATATAATATATGGTTCCTGGAAGTAAATAATATATGTTCAAGTAAAGCAACATCCCTCTGACTCTCAAACTGATTGCATTTATAGGTTGTAGGCTGTCTTTTATAACCCACCTGGGTTACATTGTATAGCTGAAGACTGAAGTAAATTTATAAAACTTAATTTATATCCTTCTCCTATCTTGTAGCTGACTTTAATTAGCCTAATGATTCACAATTAATCTCTTATAAGCTAACTCAACAACATGCAACAATGTTTTAATGTAACGACTTTCATGCCCAGGTAGCTTTGAAGCTATCGTTCAACACACATATTAATACCATTATTATTGTATATCGAGCAAGATCTTGCATTTCTGCAGAAAGGCACATAAGTGTTTCTTACATCTAGGATACTTAATGTTGTCTATAAGATGGATTGGTATCATATGACCAAGGTAGTCATAGACATTTGTCTATGCAGCTTGCTTAGGAGCTGGTGAAATCGATGGCCCAAGTTGCCATACTAAATCTCTTAAATATGCCATAATATAGTTTACTCAAATTATGTCCTACTATACTTTAAACTATATCTTAATATATCTTAATATATTCTAATATCTTGTATCCTTTATATATTTTGGTTTGGTATGATATCCCTGTTAATTAGCACCCCTGGATGAGACAAACATACAAGCAAGCAAGGAAATAGGGCCACTGGATGAGATCAACATCCATAAACTATTGACTTTCTTGTTTTTTGGTTAAGATATGAACTTTTAACCTGAAACAAACAAGAAAACAAAATACAACATGATTTGGGAATTGCAATTTTTTACTGAATTGAAGTTTTTGATTAGGACGTGATATATTCTTATATTGGCTTGTCATCGCAGACCCCTAGCTTACATGCTGCAGTTTTCTTGTTTTCATTTTTTACTTATTAAAATTGCCGTTCTGGTATTTTGGGCTAGGGGAGCATCTCTAGATGATGAAACAAATGTTTTAGATCAGAAAGTTTGAAGTTTCATTCAATCTTTTCAAACTATTTGCATTAGTTTTACTAAGCAGTAACCAGATAACTGTGTTTGATGTAACCTAATACTGCATGTTTATTTGCAATTCATGGTAAAGCGACTTTTGGATGAGGGCATGGATGTTAACATGCCTGCTTTGAGTCCGAAATAATAGGGTGAGACCCCTCTCCATCTAGCTGCTCAAGGTGGACACATCAAGGTTATGGATGCATTGCTTGGACGTAGTGCAAATATTGATGCAAGAACAAAAGGCGCATGTGGCAGTAAGTCTTATCTTACATTCGATGTACTATCAATCTACCTATGTGAATTGAGCTTTATTACTAGTATGCCATGAGGGTAAACACTGTTGGGTCTTAAAATAGTGTATTTTTTCTAATGGACTATGATATATTATAACTATTTCATCTTGACCTTCATTCTGAATGGGACAGCTTCAATTACTGTATTGGTTCAAAATATTTAGTTTCTTGGATTTTTTAAATTTTCATATAACTTCAAGGTTTTTTCCAAATGTGTAAGACAGTAGAGTTCCTCTCCCAGAAATTTAAAGAAGATGCCATCGAATTAGAATATCTGGTACTGAACTCAAACTTGCCCAACTGTAGGAACTCACACTACAACCACACAGAATATTAAATATGGCCGCTAATTTGTTAATACACACAGGATACAAAATCCTCTCTACTAACCCTTGTTTGTTGTAGTTAACCATCATAACATACACTGTTTTTACATACTGCTATCAACTGCAGTTACCTACTGCTGCCCAAAGCCCAAACTGTAGTATCTTCCTGCACATATAGCATCTGCCAACTTGTTACTGCAGTCCAGTTTGGACTGCTACACAATCTGTACATTTTATATACAAATATCTGTTGCAGGAATATGTATACTAAATCCTCATGTGTTTATGTATCAAATGCATATATTATATTCTATAAAGTCTGAGACAGTCCCCATTTGATGCCCTTGATGCCCTCGACACTTCCCGATACTTATTTGTAGGACGTGATCACTTGTTCTATGATACCAATAGAATTTGGTTCAACAAGTAATAATATTCAATGCATCTCAACTTATAGTTGATGCAATGATAGTCTAGAACGCTCGAAAGGCTTAGTATGCATGCTAAGTTGGCCACTTCCATAACGTTTTACCATACAGACCTATGCAACTTTGGATTTGATAGTGATATTAATTTGAAAGTCTAAGAGGCATTATCTTGGTGTCCAGTATAATTGAATATTGGATTTGATAGTGATATTAGTCTAAAAGTTGTATTGGTTTTTTCCTTTGGATATATAGTGGATTCCTTGGTATATGATCCAACAATATGACTCAACATGTGAAAACAGTGAAATATATTTCAAAGTATCATAACATATATACATGTTGACAAAATCAGCCAAATACTTGGTCTGATGGATTATTTTAAGATTATTATCTAATGTAGGAGGATATATGCATGAGAAACCTATAAAGTAAAGGCGTAGACTTTTAAGCAGATGTGAAATATACATATAAGTCGGGAGTAAAGATCACAGTTACTCATATTTTCAACAAATAGAACAAGTTTATATGCCAGGGATGATATAAGTCATGGAAGGTAGTAATGCAAGACTAGAAAGGAATAGGGTTCAGAAAATGAAGTAGAGCGCACTGTATTCTCTTATGATCTTATCAAATCAGAATTGTGTATCAGTTACTCATATTTGATTTATAGTTTCAGTATGGCAATAAAATCAAACCGTTCTTGTGTTATAGTATGCCTTAATTAAGATTCTTGTCAAGTGATTCAATTTCTAGGATACTTGTTTGTGTTAGAGTTTCAGTATGACATTCCAGGATACCTGTTTGTGTTATAATATGCCTTAATTCAGATTCTTGTCAAGTGATTCAAATTGTCTCGAGTTCTTGTGTGTGCAGCAATAAAGTCAAACTGTATTGATAATTATGTAATATTGTAGTTCAATATCTATATAAGAACATATACGGAAAGTATTGATAATTTGTGTTCTTGTTCTCTCAGGAACTTGCTGAAAAATGAAGGTTTATGTATGTTGTGAAAAAGGGAATGTTGTAGATATGGGAGGGATGTGCTCCGCTCTGGTTTGCTACTTTTTTTGGTTTCATTTTATAGGGTTAGATTATGTTTTGTGGTGACAAGTCATGGATGTTTAAGTGGTATAGAAACAACAGATGTGGGTTATGTGTACTTTATGGTTGGATTATGTTGTGAGTGGACAAGTGAAGAATACATGTGGTGGGATGTGTATCGAATGTTTTTGTTGTATAATAGTGCAGTTTGTTAATATGAAATTTGGGTTTTGTAGTAATTTGATGTGTGTATCTTCTGGATTGATATTATGTGTGTTTGATTAATATTATATAATTTTTGACGAAATTTTGGCAAGGTTCTCTTGACGATACTTTGGATAGCTTCTCTCGATGGGTATCAAACGTCAATGTTAATTCAAATTATGCTGCATAATAGCCGTGAATTCATGCTTTTCATGACAGATTTTGTCCATCAAAACAAATGTTTTTTTGACGGCTAAAGGACATCATCTAGGCCGGAGTTAAGAAAAGTTTTTGCCTACATTGACGATTTCTAAAAACTGCTATCTTGACGGCTAAAAACAGTCAAGAAAATTACTTTCTATGACGGCCAGAAACCGTCAAGAAGAGCCCTTCAAGCGATCGTCAAGAAAGGGGGGCTTTTCTTGACTCCGGCCTACTTGACGGATCCGCAACCGTCAAGATACCCATTTTTTGACGGGGAATTACCGTCAAGAAAAGCCTTTTTCTTGTAGTAGGTAATAGCATCAACTGAATAATCTAAGGTCTTGGTGAAGCAACCATCATCCAAAAATATACTATACCTTGATAACTTTGTCTAACACCTGAAGAGATCACCAGGTCCTCAAAGGGACGTAGCAAGATACATAATAACATGCCTTTTTGTAACAGTAACTAACAAGTATGGATAAACAGGAGTAGAACATAAACAACTACTAAAACAAGACAAGATATCACATGAGAGGAACTCTATAGAGAATGACATGTCATAAAGAAAATAATACTAAGCATGGCTACAAATAAATCGAATGACCGTAGTCCTGCGTGGTGCTCCCCGTCCTATACCTAGTAGTCATGCGTGGTGCTCCCTAACTATAGTGAGTCTCTCTATCGTAGCCCTTAGGGGGTCTCCCGAGTAGAGAGTAGTCAAGTAGCTGTCACGACCCGCACCCTAGAGTAAGGGCACGATACGTGGGTACGTCCAGCCAACGCCGCAGTGTCGACGGTAGAACGCTGTCCTAGGTCAAACATATAACAATATAAAGGTACCTGTACAGTATATACTCTCCGAATGGAGGTGACATAGCAGATACAGTCTCAATCACATCTAAGGTAGAGCATGATAAAGTTAGATAGATAAAACTAAAATCCACAAAATGATACAGCAGATGGAAGTCTAAGTGTCTAAGATATCACAAATCCAGAAAGTATCTCAAATCTCAAATACAGTAATCCATAAAGTAAATACAACTCGAGACAACTGAAAATAAAATGAAAAACTCTAGCTACCTACTCCGACCTCTACTGTGTCTCCTCTAGGCTAGCAAATAACCTCCAAGCTATCTGTAAAATTTATCAACAGGTCCAGTCAGGACGGGAGCGAGTACATATCTCTCAAAACAGTTCATAACAGGTTAGGAGTATAAAGCATGCAATATAGTAAAATACAGGAAATACTGAAAAGGAAGTACGGGAAAACAGGAGATATTTTGTAACTGAAAGTAATACATGATAAGTAAAGACTGTAAGTGGCTAAGGGATTGAGAGTACAATATGGTTATATAAACGGCTTAGGAGCACATGAATACAACTAAGAAGCACATGAATACACTAAGAGGCAGATGAATACCTACTGGGGATAATGATCACATAACCAATTCTACTCATCCTGCCCCAATCAATACACAAGGATCCATTCAAGTTACGTTATTGGCACATAAATACAGCTAAAGATACGTGAACTCATGCATTGAGTAGTACATGAGGCACATGATAGCACATGAAAGCACATGATAACATGTAAATACATGAACTAGTATGAGTACAAGGAGTACCTGATGCACATGATAAAGTACATGAACATGAAATACCCGATGCACCCGTAGAGGGATAACATCTCAGGAAAGGATCCATATAGTACTAATCTGTGAAGATATGTGTCAGCATCAAGTAAAGTAATCTAGAGCAAGGATATAGTTCAGACAGGTATGAAAAGATCAGAGAATGTACTCGCCTGATAACCTGAACAGCTGATAAGTATAGGGGGTCCAACTGAAGCAACAGAGTCCTATTTAAAGCAACACAGGTTATAAGGTGTTCAAGTTGTAATAAAAGAATCTCTACAAGCAATCTATATTATACTAGGTTCTTCTAAGTCAAATAGACTCTAGGTCAACTCCGATCAACAATCTAGTCAAACTAGGTCAAGTGTTGACTTATAGTTGACTTTTGGTCAACTGGTCAACTCTGGTCAAACAGGGTCAATTCTAGTCTAATTATTAAAGATATAAAGTGTACTTCGTTATTCATACGTCAAAACTTACGACACGCAATCGAGATAAGATGATTAACGTAATAATCTTATTATAGTGATCCACGTGTCCGCCTTACCAATTTCAGCGATGTGAGATCACTGGAATTGACTGATCTCAGTTCCATTGTACTAATCCCGAAATACAAATATTATAAGAATTAATTATACTAAAAGATGATACATAGAGAAACTATCTACAAACATTGTCGGATGATGAAATAAAGATCGTGTAACGCGCCAGTCCTAAAATGCGTAGGACAAGGTATACGAAACATGCCAGCTGCATGCATACGAAGAATACTCCAATATGTAGAATCCTCGTACGCATACATAAGCTGTAAATCATAGGCCAATCAAAAATAACTATATCTCATCCACAAAATCATAAGAGAAAGTAATAGTCCAGATAGTATCAAATAAAAGAGTCAAAAGATAGATAGCCGGGTGGAAACAAATCCACTACCAAACAGCTATAAATATAATCTAAGATACTAGAGTTCAACTTCTCAAAATAAATGAAAGATACAAGTAAGGGAAGAATCAGACATCGTCAGAGGGTAAGATATCCTCGGTAGGAAACGAAGGAGCTAAACCGAGTCCGTGCTCCTGGGGCAATCCTGACCATCTACACCTGGAGAGATCACCAGGTCCTCAGCGAGACATAACAAGATACAGAAAAACATGCCATATAAACTGAATATAAACTGCTCACAATAATTCGGATCATAACATGGTTCAGCACTTTATCATCGAAGCAGTGAACCACGCCTACAACCAAACAAGGACAAGGTGTGGCACACTAGTTCGTGACAAAATACTGTTCCAAGCCATGAACGGTATAGTACACAACCATATGGAAAATACATACACCTAAGGATAAAGGTCATCTAACCATTCTAAGTGGAATGTATTTTAAGAACAGTTCATGGTCGCATGACTACCGGATCAAGTCAGGAAAATACCAATGCAGTACAGTACCTCAGTAGCGAGTCACAACACCATATACTATTCCTCAGTATCGAGCGAGTCTATAGCATATAGTCTACCTATCGTTCCTCAGTAGCGAGCGAGTCTACGATAGATAGGGTGGTAGTCAACTTCCAATCATGTTCTCCCCGCCCAATGCCGACTCATAACTGCTAAGTCTTCTAGCATGCAACCCTATTAGCAGTTATTTCCTAACGCACGTCCTCACGTATCGGTGGCCAACCAACTACGCAAGTACGAGACCTATATGAGACTCGTGATTCGTGTAACACATGTGGCAAGGCCAATGAATGCATCACAACATAGGGTATTCTTCTTAACTTTAAGTCGATGCATAATAATAAAGTAATAGGAATAAAACTAAACAGTTAATTGCATAAAATATATCAAGACAGAAAATGACAATAAGTAAGAAAATAAAACTAAATCAGCATGCTAACTGGCAGTAAATAAGCAGAATATAATAGCAAGGTATCTTTCCTGAGGGTGGTACGAGATGTAGCAAAATCCGACAGTCAGAATCGTCAACACGAAAGTCAAAATCCATAAGGAGCTCCGGATGCTGAAACAAACATCACGAACGAGTTTGGAATAAAAGATATGCGTAGGAAATGCCTGTCCAAAGTCCAATTCTGGAACAGGGGCAAAATCGTAATTTAGGGTCAAAACGATGTCCGCCGTTGGACCCGTTTTGCACCGAAATGCGTGCCAGGTCCTACGGTCTCTAAAGTCGTCAAACTACATGTCTACGGGTCCAGTTTGAGGAGACGAACTCAACGGTATGTCCAGTATTGGATTCGATGAGCTGTGTACAAATTCGCCCGTGGGAGCGGGTCGCGGGCCCGCCAAAAAAGGTGTTCCGATTTGACCTTCCCAGAATCGAACCAAACTTGGCATACAGGACCAGAAAAATAATACATTCCTGTTGGCTCAAGTTTTGTCTCGATACGACGAACGTACACGGAGTTATGGCCAAGTTTACAAAAGGTCGATACGGGGGTATCTCGAAGGATACGCACTGATTTCGTCGTGCTCACGCAACAAAATCGAGTTCCGTCAGTTCCCACACGTCAGCAACATCCATACACGCCTTTCGATGTGTATAGTGCACGACCACGTCGCCCGATTTGTCGGGACGCACACCGTATCGGGAAGGTTTTCTAATTTTTTTCAGTTTTCTAAACAGTTTTTCCTGTAAGTTTGCAATCAAATAACTTCCTGCATATTTAACGAATTCAGGATCTACAAGTTGGGTTCAACTCTCATATATGTTAACTGGGACTGTATGAAACTAGTTGTTGAAAGTTCTCAGTAATTAGTTCGAAAAACACCTTCCAAGTTGGGGGTCTGGACCGGGTTTGCTGTTCACGTTTGAACAGATTTTCGGGATTTTTGGTTCGATTTCTACAACAATTTAATGCACGAGAAATTAACCTACTTAAAGGGGATGGAAGGGGGTTATATTGGCTGTACGTAGGATTCGATAGATCAATATTTGATCGCGTATAGCCCGAGAAAAACTGTGCAGAACATGCGTACCTGATGTTGTCTGTCAGAACAGAGCCACCTCTGTTCGTGGTCCTCTCCGGCGATTACCGGCGATGGCGGCGGCCCCGAGCGTGTGCAGTAGGATCGTGGGATGTGGGGAGGCCTTGGCGAACGTCTCTGGATGACTTGGACGGATGTAGGGATAGAGGAGATGAACTTTTCGAGGATTGCGCATATAGGTATACGGGATTTCTAATCTGATTTTTTTTATTTGAATCTCGATCGATTCTAGAGTTAGTTTATGGGTTTAGATCAAGGAGATTTAGGTGAGGATCTACCCAAATTTTTTGAAAAGATTTGATCAAATTTCCATAAATATTTGATCGAGATTTTAAATCTCATGAGCGGCTCTCTCAGCGGCTTAAGTTCCCAATCGGGAACTTATGAGCACTGTTCCTACCGGAACGAACAGTCAATATGTTGTTTTTTTTTCCCTTTGTTCGTTGAGTAGCAGAAGGGGGGTCGGGTCCCATTCACTCGGGGTGAAGGAACAGTGCTTTGCACTGTTCCAAGTGTTTATTTTTTTCCCTTTTACAAAATAATCTCTTTAAATCAAACAAAACTTATAATTATATTTATATCTAAAATTCTAGTCTAACCACATAATTCATGAAAATATATTACATATATCTATAAATTCCTAAAATGCCTTGGTAGCATTTATTTACTCTATATATAAAAACTTAATTAATATTGAAACCCTAACATCATTAAACCAAATATGATTTACAATTATTTCTGAAATCAGTAAATAATACATAAAAGAAAATTATAAACACGTATAAAATATTTCATAAAAATAATTGAATATTGCGACCAGTAAATTTAGAGGAGTATGACTCTAGTCAGGGCACACGATGCCACTCGTCGTACCATATGGTCTAGTTAATGAGCGTAACAAAATATAAATACGGCTAAGACTTTATTTATAAATATATATCAAATAATTCAAAAAAAGATATTTTCAAGCAATATAGAATAAAAATCTTTTGAAAATTTCGGGGGTTTACATCCTACCCAACTTACAAGAATTTCGTCCTCGAAATTTAGGAATAATAGGGTAGATAGGATTAAGGGGTAGAAGGTGTAGTTTAAGGCGAGGATATAGTCACATGACTAAAGTGATACCTTGGACCCATTTCTCAAGTACAGTGCATTGTCTTTCTAAGACAAGAACAATAAAGGGTTTAAGATGATACTATTGAGTACGAATAGGAAGTTCATAGGCGACGAAAATAATTCAAAAGAGAATTGCCAAGACTGTCGCGGTTGAGACTCCAGGGCAAGTTTAACCATGTCTCCATCCACGTAGAATAATATATGAAGGCGAACCAAAGTGTAATAGGTTGATCAGACCCTTATGCACCGGTTCTGATTAGACAATATGTTAGTGAGTGCACCCAATAACACATATGTAATGAACAAGCTCGATAAAAGAATAAGCTTGCAAAACTAAGACTAAATTATTAGCATAAGGTAGTCAAAATATACCGGAGGTAATGATGAAGGAAATTAAATAGTCCAAGATCTTTTAAAATCAAGTCTTGTCCGAAGTATGGGCCTATGCAGTTGGCTTTGTTGGCTAGCTAAGTTAGTGTCCTCTGAATTTATAGTCTGTGGTATCTGTCAACTCGGGAAGGGTGTCTAGCACTGTCATGGTGAATGCTTGTCCTTGTCTCGAATTATTCATCTCTTCTCTAGCAGGCCTATACTCTGGTGTCTGGCCCTCCAAGGCTGGTCCCTCCTGATATTCTTCTAAGAAAAGTGGTTGTGGTGCACCTGGCCTGAGAGTTATTGGTCCTCATAACTATTTCTGTGAAAGTGCTGGAGCTAAACTGGGTGTGGCATGTCGGTTGCGGCAATCTCGAAGTTTATGCTCATTGGAACCGCAATTGAAGCAACACTTTAGTCGCCGACGACAGTCCTTCTGCTGGTGCCCTCTCCTTCCACAAAACTGGCAAGTTATTGTACTTGGAACTTGGTAGGGCACGGCTTGCTGTTGATATTGTGCAGTAAGTCGTCGTTCAGGGCCTCCTGAACCAAGTTGAACTGGAAGGTCTATCAGGGCATAGTATCTTTGAGTTTGTTGTGCTTCCATGTGAAGGATCTCCTGACTTCTCGCTTCTTCTAATACTGCGGCGTACGAAATTCTGGATTGCACAGTAGTGTGTGTTTTAAGCTCGGGCCTTAATCCATTATGAAACCTTTTTGCCTTCTCCTTCTCCGTTGGCATCAATCCCTCGACAAATCTGCTTAGTCGGCTAAATTCTGCATCATACTCGTCAATCGACTTGTCGCCTTGTATGAGGTGGAGGAACTGATCATACAATACATTCCGAGCAGCGGTTGGAAAGTACCTCTCGTTGAAGAGTTTGTAGAACTCTTCCCATGACTGATTGGTACCCAAGCGCCTCTTCTCCGCTTTCCACCAATGATGAGCATTGTCTTCGAGTAATAAATCAACAACGGTCATCCAATCTTCTCTAGGCAACTGTGACGCCCTTAACTTCTTGTCGGTGCTGATAAGCCATGAAGAAACTTCTAGTGGGCCTTCGGTACCTTTGAAAGTCTTCGGCTTCATTAGGGTGAAATCTGAAATACTGCCTACGTATGAATGGGGCCCTGGTGGAGGTGCTGTTACTTGGGCTGGTGGTGGAGAAGGGGGTCTACTACGTGGGACCATCATGTCTTGTCTCAATAGCTCATTTTGCTGCCACTGAGCCCGCAATAAAGTATAAAGGAACCGATTGGTATCATCTCCATCAATCGGGGGCATAGGCATCTACGGTCCATCTTGAGGTAGATTCTGATAAAGGGGTGGTAGAGTATACCCTTCCTGGGGTACAAGGGTCTGCTGAACAGGCTGAACTAACTGGGGTTCAGAGGCTTGGGGATGCTGGTGAGTAGGTGGGGTCGTCTGGTCTGGCTGAGACGACATGGTTGAGGTTGCTATAGGATGCTGTGAGTGAATTTGCTCCTCCTAGGCTGCCGAGTTTTCTGGTGTGACGGCAAGTGGTGCAGCGCTACCGCTATGAGGATTCATTTTCTGGCACGAGATATAGAATTTTCGTTAGAACAATTTCAAGCTAGATGCAAGTCAAGCAATCAAATGAGAGTTTGAAGAGGAATCAAGGAAGGTATCAAACATGTAGATGATATTCCTAATTTCTAATCCTATATGCAGGCAAGTATCAGCACAGTTATGTAGCCGATACGATATGCTCTGACCTGCGCGGGCCACCACAAAAACATGTAACGCCCCAGTCCCAAAATGCGTAGGACAAGGCATACGAAACATGCCAGCTGTATGCATACGAAGAATACTCCAATATGTGGAATCCTCGTACGCATACATAAGCTGTAAATCACAGGCCAATCAAAAATAACTATATCACATCCATAAAATTACAAGAGAAAGTAATAGTCCAGATAGTATCAAATAAAAGAGTCAAAAGATAGATAGCCGGGTGGAAACAAATCCACTACCAAACAACTATAAATATAATCTAAGATACTAGAGTTCAACTTCTCAAAATAAATGAAAGATACAAGTAAGAGAAGAATCAGACATCGTCAGAGGGTAAGATATCCTCGGTAGGAAACGAAGGAGCTAAACCGAGTCCGTGCTCCTGGGGCAATCCTGACCATCTACACCTGGAGAGATCACCAGGTCCTCAGCGGGACATAACAAGATACAGAAAAACATGCCATATAAATTGAATATAAACTGCTCACAATAATCCGGATCATAACATGGTTCAGCACTTTATCATCGAAGCAGTGAACCACGCCTACAATCAAACAAGGACAAGGTATGGCACACTAGTTCGTGACAAAATACTGTTCCAAGCCATGAACGGTATAGTACACAACCATATGGAAAAGTACATACACCTACGGATAAAGGTCATCTAACCATTCTAAGTGGAATGTATTTTAAGAACAGTTCATGGTCGCATGACTACCGGGTCAAGTCAGGAAAATACTAATGCAGTACAGTACCTCAGTAGCGAGTCACAACACCATATACTATTCCTCAGTATCGAGCGAGTCTATAGAATATAGTCTACCTATCGTTCCTCAGTAGCGAGCGAGTCTACGATAGATAGGGTGGTAGTCAACTTCTAGTCATGTTCTCCCCGCCCAATGCCGACTCATAACTGCTAAGTCTTCTAGCATGCAACCCTATTAGCAGTTATTTTCTAACGCACGTCCTCACGTATCGGTGGCCAACCAACTACGCAAGTACGAGACCTATATGAGACTCGTGATTCGTGTAACACATGTGGCAAGGCCAATGAATGCATCACAACATAGGGTAGTCTTCTTAACTTTAAGTCGATGCATAATAATAAAGTAATAGGAATAAAACTAAACAGTTAATTGCATAAAATATATCAAGACAGAAAATGACAATAAGTAAGAAAATAAAACTAAATCAGCATGCTAACTGGCAGTAAATAAGCAGAATATAATGGCAAGGTATCTTGCCTGAGGGTGGTACGAGATGTAGCAAAATCCGACAGTCAGAATCGTCCACACGAAAGTCAAAATCCACAAGAGCTCCGGATGCTGAAACAAACATCACGAACGAGTTTGGAATAAAAGATATGCCTAGGAAACGCCTGTCCAAAAGTCCAATTCTGGAACAGGGACAAAATCGTAATTTAGGGTCAAAACGATGTCCGTCGTTGAACCCATTTTGCACCGAAATGCGCGCCAGGATCTACGGTCTCTAAAGTCGTCAAACTACATGTCTACGGGTCCAGTTTGAGGAGACGAACTCAACGGTATGTCCAGTTTTGGATTTCTATGAGCTGTATACAAATTCGCCTGTAGGAGCGGGTCGCGGGCGCGCCAAAAAAGGCGTTTCGATTTGACCTTCCCAGAATCGAACTAAACTTGGCATACAGGACCAGAAAAATGATACGGTCCTGCTGGCTCAAGTTTCGTCTCGATACGACGAACGTACACGGAGTTATGGCCAAGTTTGCAAAAGGTCGATACGGGATATCTCGACGGATACGCAATGATTTCGTCGCGCTCACGCAACGAAATCGAGTTTCGTCAGTTCCCACACGTCAGCAACATCCATACGCGCCTTTCGATGCGTATAGTGCACGACCACGTCGCCCGATTTGTCGGGACGCATGCCGTATCGGGAAGGTTTTCTAATTTTTTTCAGTTTTCTAAACAGTTTTTCCTGTAAGTTTGCAATCAAATAACTTCCTGCATAATTAACGAATTCAGGATCTACAAGTTGGGTTCAACTCTCGTATATGTTAACTGGGACTATTTGAAACTAGTTGTTGAAAGTTCTCAGTAATTAGTTCGAAAAACACCTTCCAAGTTGGGGGTCTGGACCGGGTTTGTTGTTCACGTTTGAACAAATTTTCGGGATTTTTGGTTCGATTTCTACAACAATTTAATGCACGAGAAATTAACCTACTTAAAGGGGATGGAAGGGGGTTATATTGGCTGTACGTAGGATACGATAGATCGATATTTGATCGCGTATAGCCCGAGAAAAGCTGTGCAGAACATACGTACCTGATGTTGTCTGTCGGAACATAGCCACCTCTGTTCGTGGTCCTCTCCGGCGATCACCGGCGATGGCGGCGGCCCCGAGCTTGTGCAGTGGGATCGTGGGATGTGGGGGGGCCTTGGCGAACGTCTTTGGATGACTTGGACGGATGTAGGGATAGAGGAGATGAACTTTTCGAGGATTGCTCATATAGGTATACGGGATTTCTAATCTGATTTTTTTTATTTGAATCTCGATCGATTCTAGAGTTAGTTTATGGGTTTAGATCAAGGAGATTTAGGTGAGGATCTACCCAAATTTTTTGAAAAGATTTGATCAAATTTCCATAAATATTTGATCGAGATTTTAAATCACATGAGCGGCTCTCTCAGCGGCTTAAGTTCCCAATCGGGAACTTATGAGCACTGTTCCTACCGGAACAGTGCAATATGTTTTTTTTTCCTTTGTTCGTTGAGTAGCAGAAGGGGGGTCGGGTCCCAATCACTGGGGGTGAAGGAACAGTGCTATGCACTGTTCCAAGTGTTTATTTTTTTTCCCCTTTACAAAATAATCTCTTTAAATCAAACAAAAGATATAATTATATTTATATCTAAAATTCTAGTCTAACCACATAATTCATGAAAATATATTACATATATCTATAAATTCCTAAAATTCCTTGGTAGCATTTATTTACTCTATATATAAAAACTTACTTAATATTGAAACCCTAACATCATTAAACCAAATATGATTTACAATTATTTCTGAAATCAGTAAATAATACATAAAAGAAAATTATAAACACGTATAAAATATTTCTTAAAAATAATTGAATATTGCGACCAGTAAATTTAGAGGAGTACGACTTTAGTCAGGGCACACGATGCCACTCGTCGTACCATATGGTCTAGTTAATGAGCGTAACAAAATATAAATACGGCTAAGACTTTATTTATAAATATATATCAAATAATTCAAAAAAAAGATATTTTCAAGCAATATAGAATAAAAATCTTTTGAAAATTCTGGGGGTATACACATCGCTAACGTGTCTAGAATGGTCAAATTAGCTAGGATTGCCTAACCATCGGTCCAATTTGGACACAAGGACAAAAAGGTAATTTCGGGTCAAAACGGTATCCGTGTCGGAGCCGTTACGCCTCGAAAAGCGTACAAAAAAATAAGTCTACAAAACATAACAAATTATATGTCCACGAAACCAGAATGATGATACGAATCCAACGGTATATCAAGAATTGGATTCCGTTGACCCGATCTCAATTTGGTCCATTGACCACAACTTGGAATTCCGGTTTGTACGGAAATACGTGCCGGAGCCAATGTTCTTAAAACTCAGCAAACTACATGTCAAAGAGTCCAGAATGACGATACGAACTCAACGGTATATCCGGAATTGAATTCCGATGAGCCGATCTCAAAATGACCTGTTGACCCGGATATTGGTATCCGACTTGCACCGAAATGCGTGCCGGGTCCAATGTCCACCAAAACCTAGCAAATTATACGTTAACGAGTCCAGAATGATGGTACGAACTCAACGGCAAAGCCAGAATTGGATTCCGTTGAGCCGATGTCAAAAAGTCCTGTTGACCCGGACTGTGGGACCCACTTTGCACCGAAATGCGTGCCAGGGCCCATGTCCTCCAAATCTAACAAATTTTATATGAAAACATGCCGAAACGATGCCACAAGTCTACTGGTGGTGTCAGAAATGAAATCTGGAGTCCCGTATTCAAAAATAGAATTTTACAAGTTGGAAATTACGAATTCGGACGGCCAACTTTGGCGTCGAATTCAACCAATCAAACAAGCTCACGATGAAACAAAACTGGAGGGGTAGCAAGAGGGTTATACCAGCTTCACACTGGAACTGGTAGCACGCCAAATGGAGCTGCGGTGGAGGAGGTACAAGCTGACGAATTTGACTCCGCTAAACTGTCCAAAATTAATACAATTTAAACGGTCAACTTGGTGGCCGGTTTTGATGTATCAAACGATAAAATCAACGGATGAAAGTTGACAGGAGTGAAGGTGGATATACCGAGATTGTGACGGAGCGAAGAAATCGTCGATCCAACGGTCGGATTCCCGAGAAAATGTGCGCGAAGTCGTTGCAACGGAACACGAATTCTGGATCGATCCCGCGCGCGCCACGACGGAACTTCGTGCGAAACGCACGAATCGCCTCGACGGCACGTCCCGGAAGATGGTGGCCGCCATGGGGCCTACCCCGGGGGTGCGCCCGGCCATGTGGGGGTCGGCCACGCCGACCATGGCGGCCACACCGGCGGCGGGCGCCCGAACGCGCGCGACCAAGTGCGCGGCTGACATTGCTGCAGTTGCAGCTGCTGCTGCTGGCCGCGTTGCCGGTCAGCCAGGCGCACGGTGGCACAATACACAACGGCGGCTGGTCGAGGGCGGTGTTTGTAGTGGTGGTGGCGGTGGTTCGGTTTGAAAGGATGTGGTGGTGGTGATTGTTCATTGGGGTGGTGGTAGTTGCTCTAATGGTGGAGAGGAGAGGATGAAAGTAGGAGCAGGTGGCGGTCGTCCTGCTAGCCAGGGAGGCCGGCGGTGAGGCTGGGCGGTGCTCGGCCAAGTGGTCGGGGGAGGAGTTGCTACTGGATGTAGTGGTGGTGGTTAAATGAGGAAAAAATGATTTAGGAAGAGAGAGATAAGTGAATAATAAATGTGTATAAGTTTGTGAGGGGAGGAGAGAGAAAAGGCTATCCCTAGAATTTAGGGCCGACCATGGGGTGTTGGGGATTTAATTGGCTGCTATGGTATGGAGGGAAATTAATGGTGAGGATTTAAAGAGGGGTAAATCTATGGCTAGGATTGATTATAGGAAATTAGGTCATTCCTATCGGGATTAAAATCAATAGAACTTTCCATTAAACATTAAAAATAGGTAGAAAGGATATCTTATTATTTTTTAAGGATAATGAGCTGAGGGAAACATGAAGCTTGGACTGGGTTCGGTCAAGCCGGGTTGGATCAAAATCGGACATTGCGCAATAATCGAATTAAAATAGGTATTGATAATCATGGGTAAATAAGTAGCATGTGGGGATTCCAATAAATGGGACACAAGTATCGTGCGATTAGTAGGCTCAATGTGGGCCATGTTCATATTTGGGGCTGACAGGTTTTGGTCGACAGAGTACCCACAAATCAAGTTGGAAAATGAATGTGACACCGTGAGGTAAAATAAAATCGGGTCACGTGTCAGGAAAGTTATGCGAAGCAATTGGAGCACAAAATGGCGTGTCTGAGTGGGACACGAAGGTCAAGGGTGAAGAGTGTCTCTAGTAGATCATGCATGATGAGTTGGTTTCAAGAAAATGACTGGTCTTGTGCTCTCAAATTAAAAGTCACGGTAACGTGCTAATAACGATCAAGGAAAAGAGTGGGAAAAATAATTAATGATCAAATGGTCTAAATCGACCCGAAGTTCTACAAAGCAAAAAGAGTACAAGGGAACAAGTTTGAGTGGGACATTATATACCGTCATGAAGGCAGTCATGTCCACTACAAAACTCATGAAGAAGATTTCCATAGTTGAACATCCCTGACACTCCAATATCAAAGGCACGAAAAAGTACACCTAAAGATAATAAATAGAATAATTTATTTATTGAAATTAAATCAAGCAGAAAATAAAATAAAAAAATTAACCCAAAATTCAGGGTGCTCACATCCTACCCACCTTGTAAAAATTTCGTCCTCGAAATTAAAATGTTCGTACTCCTTCTAGGTCAAACCCCCACAATCAAGCCCCAGAACTTAAACAAATTATACCATCAAAAAGGACGGCATATAGGGTCATGGCATATGGTGGCAGTGAAAGTCTCATCTAGGTATACTAGTCATGCTAACCGAAACGGTCATAGGGTATCAAAACACACAAGCAATCTGCTAAACTAGAAAAGTTACAGAAATAACAAATCATCAAAACTGTAAGGCAGTCTACCATCCTACATGAAAACTGGTACTCATCAAAAAATAAAATAAAGATAACTACCAATTATCTATAAAGGGGTACTATTCAAAAAAATCAAAATCAGAAGTTAAAGAATGAAAGTCAATTGCATGGAAATCCAATCACAATATATATTAAGAATATTTAGTCTCGATACGATCTAAGTTGATCAAATTGGGGAAATCAAGATTTGGGCAATATGGAGGACAGGTTCAACAAAGTCTGAGAACGAGCATACAAGGATGGAGATTCAGGTCATAATCAAATTTAATTCAATTGAGTACAACCCAAGATAAGAAAAGATAATCGAAGTCGATTTGGTCGTGATTAAGGAAAGTAGGATTCAATGATATTGAAAACCTTTTTAGAGAAAAACAAAAAAGATTTCATACGAAAGTCAGTTAATCATCTCTCTCTGATACTATCAGTTTACCATTTGCCAATCATATTTTCTCACAAATCCTAATATAAAATCAACCGTTATATGACTACCCTCAAAAATTTTATAACCTTCAGTCATCTAAACTTTTACCATGATCACCATAGACAAAATTTCAAACTTCTAGAACATTTCCCACGAAGCATACCCCTCTTAATTAGGTATCAACATTTATTCATTTAATCAAATTTCCAAATTCCTTCACCTCGTTCTAAATTAGATCCGAAACCTCTAAATCCAGTTTATAAAATCCTTGTACTTGTTTAAGTCAAGTCTCGTATTCTCTCAATTCTAATACCACTATGTCATACAATTTATTCTTGTTTATAAATCAACCTTCATATTTTTTTCAACGTTCACCTTCAAATATTATCCTTTTGAATTCTACAATTTTCTCCAATCATCTAAAAATAATTCCTATAACTTAAAATCCTTGTGTTCTCTCTGTCTCTAGTCACCCTCTTACAATATCTAGTTCAATTTCGCATAATCATTGAATATAATTAAATTCTTCTTTCCATCTCTAAATTTCTACATAGCCTTGTAATAGTTTCCAAGAATCAATGACCAAGATTTTCTAAGTTCTCAAAACTAGGTTGACCTCAGATATCCTCATTAGTTTTTTTTTTGAAATACATCCATGAATTACTCATAACCAAAATTTTATGCGATTGTTTCTAAATTGATAACATTTATCACTCGATTCCATTCTAAACCTTTACCACATCTCCCTCTCAAATTTTTCATATTTGACATCCAACATTCTGATTCCTACAAAATCATCCTATAATAACCAATTACGTCATTTCCGAACTAGATGATTTACGTTATTTCCTCAACTTTTCTCAGGTAAAATGATATGAAGATTCAAGGGTTTCAAAGTATAGCTGACAGAATTAGATACGAGACAGAGAATTGATGTAATCAGGACAGTTATATAAGATAAAGAATGATGGTAATAAAATATTGGCATGAAGAGAAATGATGATAGAATCTGTTCTGCTTATCTGTTTAAACGAAGGAACCATTTTAAAATCATAGCTATAATATCAAATCCAAGATAAGGTCTAGCAAAATCATCGATTCATTGTATTAAGAAGAAATTCGTAAGAAGTTACACAAAGGTCTATAAAAGCAGCTAAAGCTACTCCTAAGTTAAATAATGAGAAGCAAAACAAAACAACAAGTAATAATTCTTTTTTTTGAATGACTGAAACAAAAGTAGAGAAAACATGTTCAAAAACATTTAAGGTACAGTCTGATAATCATATGCGTCTATCCAAAATCATGGTACTCTAAATCCTCGTCATACTAGTAAGCAAGGCTATGATAATCACAGAGTCCTCGACTAAGGCACATACCTCTAGAATCATGGAATTTAACATTTTTGCGATGTCGCTAGCTTGGCTGCGAAAACCTTAAATTCCTACACCCGAGAAATATATCCAAAATCAGACTATATGTCCTCACCATGCTGGCTAATGTGACTATAGAATACTAGATTCCAAAACTTAGATGACCTAGCCCATATAATTTCATCTTGACAAAAATTAAATTAAATCAACAATGAATACCCAAAAATCAAATTTATCAACGAACATCAAGATTCAAAAATGAACAAAAATCCTTCAAATCATATAAATACTACTCGGATGCTACAACTAACATTAAGATTCAAAATTCAACAATCTTCCATCAAAATTAATAAATACAAACTCAAATTCAACAATAATCTATCAAAAATCAAATTCAACAACAGAAAGTAAAGATAAATTAAATCAAGGGAAGAAAGTTTTCAAATCGAAGTTAAAATAAGATTCTCAAGGGTCATTCCAGGAATCTCTCAAGGGATCCTAACTGTGATTGAGTACCTTCAAAAATATATCCTAATCCTACTGCAGGCTGTAGTGGTACTCTAGTTCGAATACCACTACACAAACTCGACCTGCATGGGCCGCCACTAAAAATGTGTCACGACCCGCACCCTAGAGTAAGGGCACGAGACGTGCGTACGTCCAGCCTACGCCGCAGTGTCGGCGGTAGAACGCTGTCCTAGGTCAAACATCTAACAATATAAAGGTACTTGTACAGTATATACTCTCCGAATGGAGGTGACATAACAGATACAGTCTCAATCACATCTAAGGTAGAGCTTGATAAAGATAGATAGATAAAACTAAAATCCACAAAAAGATACAGCAGATAGAAGTCTAAGTGTCTAAGATATCACAAATCCAGAAAGTATCTCAAATCTCAAATACAGTAATCCATAAAGTAAATACAACTCGAGACAACTAAAAATAAAATGAGAAATTCTAGCTATCTACTCCGACCTCTACTGTGTCTCCTCTAGGCTAGCAAATAACCTCCAAGCTATCTGTAAAATTTATCAACAGGTCCAGTCAGGACGGGAGCGAGCACATATCTCTCAAAACAGTTCATAACATGTTAGGAGTATAAAGCATGCAATAGAGTAAAATACAAAAAATGCTAAAAAGGAAGTACGGAAAAACAGGAGATATTTTGTAACTGAAAGTAATACATGATAAGTAAAGACTGTAAGTGGCTAAGTGATTTAGAGTATAATATGGTTATGTAAACGGCTTAGGAGCACATGAATACAACTAAGAAGCACATGAATACACTAAAAGGCACATGAATACCTACTGGGGATAATGATCACATAACCAATTCTACTCATCCTGCCCCAATCAATACACAAGGATCCATTCAAGTTACGTTAATGGCACATGAATACATCTAAAGATACGTGAACTCATGCAATGAGTAGTACATGAGGCACATGATAGCACATGAAAGCACATGATAACATGTAAATACATGAACTAGTACGAGTACAAGGAGTACCTGATGCACATGATAAAGTACATGAACATGAAATACCCGATGCACCCGTAGAGGGATAACATCTCAGGAAAGGATCCACATAGTACTAATCCGTGAAGATACGTGTCAGCATCAAGTAAAGTAATCTTGAGCAAGGATATAGTCCAGACAGGTATGAAAAGATCAGAGAATGTACTCGCCTGATAACCTGAACAGCTGATAAGTATAGGGGGGTCCAACTGAAGCCACGTAGTCCTATTTAAAGCAACACATGTTACAAGGTATTCAAGTTGTAACAAAAGAATCTCTACAAGCAATCTATATTATCCTAGGTTCTTCTAAGTCAAATCGACTCTAGGTCAACTTCGGTCAACAATCTAGTCAAACTAGGTCAAGTGTTGACTTACAGTTGACTTTTGGTCAACTGGTCAACTCTGGTCAAACATGGTCAATTTTAGTCTAATTATTAAAGATATAAAGTGTAATTCGTTATTCATACTTGAAACTTACGACACGCAATCGAGATAAGATGATTAACGGTAAAGTTAATAATCTTATTATTATGATCCACGTGTCCGTCTTGCCAATTTCAGCGATGTGAGATCACTGAAATTGACTGATCTCAGTTCCGTTGTACTAATCCCGAAATACAAATATTATAAGAATTATTATACTAAAAGGTGATACATAGAGAAACTATCTACAAATATTGTCGGATGATGAAATAAACATCGCCAACGTGTCTAGAATGGTCAAATTAGCTAGGATAGCCTACCCATCAATCCAATTTGGACACAAGGACAAAAAGGTAATTTCGGATCAAAACGGTATCCGTGTCGGAGCCGTTTTGCACCGAAAAACGTGCAAGAAAACAAGTCTACAAAATATAACAAATTATATGTCCACGAAACCAGAATGGCGATACGAACCCAACGGTATATCCAGAATTGGATTTCGTTGACCCGATCTCAATTTGGTCCGTTGTCCAGAACTTAGAATTCTGGTTTGCACGGAAATACGTATCAGAGCCAATGTTCTTAAAACTCAGCAAACTACATATCAACGAGTTCAAAATGATGATACGAACTCAACGGTATATCCGAAATTGGATTCCGATGAGCCGATCTCAGAATGATATGTTGACTCGGATATTGGTATCCGACTTGCACCGAAATACGTGTCGGGTCCAATGTCCACCAAAACCTAGCAAATTATATGTCAACGAGTCCAGAATAATGATACGAACTCAACGGTATATCCGGAATTGGATTCCGTTAAGCCGACGTCAAAAAGTCCCGTTGATCCGGACTGTGGGACCCACTTTGTACCAAAATGCGTGCCAGAGCCCACATCCTCCAAATCTAACAAATTTTATATGAAAACACGCCAGAACAATGCCACGAGTCTACTGGTGGTGTCAGAAATGAAATCTGGAGTCCCGTGTTCAAAATGGAATTTTACAAGTTGGAAATTACGAATTCGGACGACCAACTTTGGCGTCGAATTCAACCAATCAAACAAGCTCACAATGAAACGAAACTGGAGTGGTAGCAAGAGGGTTATACCAGCTTCGCACAGGAACTGGTAGCACGCCAAATAGAGCTGTGGTGGAGGAGGTACAAGCTGACGAAGTTGACTCCGTAAAACTGTCCAAAATTAATACAATTTAAACGGTCAACTTGGTGGCTAGTTTTGATGTATCAAACGATAAAATCAACGGATGAAAATTGAAAGGAGTGAAGGTGGATATACCAAGATTGTGATGGAGCAAAGAAATCACCGATCCAACGGTCGGATTCCCGGGAAAATATGCACGAAGTCGCTGCGACGGAACATAAATTCTGGATCGATCCCGCGCGCGTCACGACGGAACTTCGTGCGAAACGCACGAATCGCCTCGACGGTGCGTCCCGGAGGGCGGTGGCCGCCATGGGGCCTACCCCGGGGGTGCGTCCGGCCATGTGGGGGTCGACCACGCCGACCACGACGGCCATGCCGGCGGCGGGCGCCCGAACGCGCGCGGCCAAGTGCGCGGCTGACATTGCTGCAGTTGTAGCTGCTGCTGCTGGCCGTGTTGCTGGTCAGCTAGGTGCACGGTGGCGTGGTGCACGATGGCGACGGGTCGAGGGCGGTGTTTGTAGTGGTGGTGGGGTTGGTTCGGTTTAAAAGGATGTGGTGGTAGTGATTGTTTATTAGGGTGGTGGTGGTTGCTCGGATGGTGGAGAGGAAAAGAAGGAAGTAGGAGGAGGTGGCGGTCGGCCTGCTGGCCAGGAAGGCCGACGGGCAGGCTAGGCGGTGCTCGGCCAAGTGGTCGGGGGAGGAGTTGCTGCTGGGTGTAGTGGTGGTGGTTAAATGAGGAAAAAATGATTTAGGAAGAGAGAGAGATGAGTGAATAATAAATATGTGTGAGTTTGTGAGGGGAGGAGAGAGAAAAGGCTATCCCTAGAATTTAGGGCCGGCCACGGGGTGTTGGGGATTTAATTGGCTGCTATGGTATAGAGGGAAATTAATGGTGAGGATTTAAAGAGGGGTAAATCTATGGCTAGGATTGATTATAGGAAATTAGGTCATTCCTATCGGGATTAAAATCAATAGAACTTTCCATTAAACATTAAAAATAGGTAGAAAGGATATCTTATTATTTTTTAAGGATAATGAGCTGAGGGAAATATGAAGCTTGGACTGGGTTCGGTCAAGCCGGGTTGGATCAAAATCGGATATTGCGCAATAATCGAATTAAAATAGGTATTGATAATCATGGGTAAATAAGTAGCAAGTGGGGATTCCAATAAATGGGACACAAGTGTCGTGCGGGTAGTAGGCTCAATGTGGGCCATATCCATATTTGGGGCTGACAGGTTTTGGTCGACAGGGTACCCACAAATCAAGTTGGAAAATGAATGTGACACCGTGAGGTAAAATAAAATCGGGTCACGTGTCAGGAAAGTTGTACGAAGCAATTGGAGCACAAAATGACGTGTCTGAGTGGGACACGAAGGTCAAGGGTGAAGAGTGTCTCGAGTAGATCATGCATGATGAGTTGGTTTCAAGAAAATGACTGGTCTTGTGCTCTCAAATTAAAAGTCACGATAACGTACTAATAATGATCAAGGAAAAGAGTGGGAAAAATAATTAATGATCAAATGGTCTAAATCGACCCGAAGTTCTGTAAAGCAAAAAGAGTACAAGGGAACAAGTTTGAGTGGGACATTATATACCGTCATAAAGGCAATAATGTCCACTACAAAACTCATGAAGAAGATTTCCAGAGTTGAACATCCCTGACACTCCAATATCAAAGGCACGAAAAAGTACACCTAAAGATAATAAATAGATCAATTTATTTATTGAAACTAAATCAAGCAGAAAATAAAATAAAAAAATTAACCCAAAATTCAGGGTGCTCACAGTAGCTAATCCTAGTATCGGTCGAGGATTAAGTCAAGTAACAAGTAACGCAAGATCATGTCAAATCACTTAAGTGAACAACACTATCAAAGTCATGTGTGGAAATACATAAAAATAACTAATAATAAAAGCAAGTGATAACAGGTACCAGACATGAAAATAAATCAGGATAAGAATGCAGTACACAATAGAAAATGAGATATGAACAAACAAGAATAATAGGAAACATACATGTAAATAAACTGTACAAAGTTGCCAAGGCATACTTGCCTCGAGTTTATATGATGACTAGACAACAAGTCACGATTAAATCGTCAAATTAATAGAAATACCAAAAGGGAATCTTCTATAAACATCTTCGAATGCAGAAAAAGACATCACCATCAGTCTAGAAATAAAAATAGCTAAGTTTGGCTACCCATAAGTCCAATTATGGACACAGGGGTAAAACGGTAATTTCGGGTAAAACGGTGTCCGTCATTGGACCCGCTTTGCACGAAAAAATACGCCATGATAATGGTTGTCCAAATTTGATAAATTATATGTCAATCTTGGCCAGAACGACGCCATGAATCCAATGGTGGTGTCAGATTTGGAATCCGACTACGTTCAAAATCATAATTTTATATGTTAGAAATTACGATTTTGAACGACCAACTTTGGCGTCAATTTCAACCAACAAAACAACATCCTATGGAACTAAAATTTTTATGTGTCAACGGTGGTTATACCTGCTATGTACCAGAGTTAGTGGTTCGTCAAATAGAGCTTCGACGAGAGAGAAATAAATTTGCGAAGTTGGCTCCACGAAACTGTTAAAAATAAATACGATTTAAATGGTCAACTTGGTGGCCGGTTTTGATTTATCAAACGATTGAATTAACGTCTAAATTTTAGGAGAGTGAATCGGTATATACCGAGATTGAAACGGAAGAAACTTTTAGAAGATCCAACGGTCCGATTGTCCAAAAAATACGTCCAAAGTTGCTATTCCGAAATGAATTTATGGATTAGAATTTATGCGCATCACGACGGGATCTCATGCAAAACGCATAAATAGCCCGTATCACGCGTCGGAGAGGATCATGGCTGGCCGGTGGGTTCGTCGAGGCAGGTCAAGGCCATGGGGAGTCGCGATGACATATGGTGGCCGCTACTATTGTATGGTTGTGTCGTGCTGCTGCACCCGCGGTTGGCCGTGCCTGGCCGTACTGGCCACCGGAGGCGTCCGACGGTGGTTGGCTACCCCGTGCCGCTGCTGCAAGCTGTTGTTGATAGTCGCTGCTGCTGTTACAGCTTCACACGGGGGGGGGGGGGGGGGTGTTTGGTTAGAATTCGATATTAGGGTTTAGTTATGGTTAATTCATATAGGATTTAAGTGTCTATGCCTATATATATATATATATATATATATATATATATATATATATATATATATATATTTTTTTTTCTTTTTTTTTTATATATATATATATATATATATATATATATATATATACTCCCTAGCCCAAGTCTATGCATATAGTCTTCTATGTGGGTGATCATATTCTAATTAGAAAACCGTATCTAACTCTAAAATTTTTACTATATAGTCTTCTAACCACTTCAATCTAAACATAACTTGCATTCCCCAATTAAATTGTGCTATACCTCTACCTCATCTTTATATAACCAAGGTATTCTAATCCGTCTCTACCCAACATAAGTGAATAGCCGAAGGGTTGTAGTCCATTGCTCCTAGAATCTCTCATTAGGTTAAGTTGCCTATAAGAATTCTATGTTGCCAGTTCGATCTACTCGGTCTATCTATTTGAGACGTATATCCAAACCCTTACTACCTTAGATAATTAATTCCCTTTTATGTAACGTCCTAGTCCCAAAATACGTAGGAGTAGGAGATCGTATACATGCCAGCTACGTATCAAGCAAAATACATCCCAACTCGAATACGTATAAGTTGTCTTGGTATTCTAACTCTATCTATCAATAAATAATGATCATATCTAACTCAATCCACAGAATAAGTAAATCAGGAATAAATAATATATATTATGGTCTGCATCCCAATAACATACATGTTCGATTAGACCCGATGAACGATATGTGTCTATAAAACTAAGCTAAAAGCAGAGTATAAATAATGGAAATAATATATAAGCATGATAAAATACCTGAGTTGGTCATAGAAATAGCTCCATGATCAGCAGATCAGCTCTGCATGACTACTACCTGGAGAGATCACCAGGTCCTCAAGGTAATAGCAAGGTACAGAAAAATATGCCATATAACGGTAAAAAGATAAATGATCAAAGGACATCTACCGTAACCAGTCTAAATGATATACATGTGAGAACATTTACTAGAATATCAGACTTTCGCAACTGAAGCTCACAAGCACCTCAGCAGGCTATTGTCCCTAGTACCGTGTCGTGGGACCAAGGACAATCAATAACTATAGCATTAACCTTTACTTTGCTACAAAGTTAAAGGCTCACGATAACAGGCCACGATACAATAAGTCTGATACTATAGTCAAGTTCTTCCCACCCAATGTCTAGTATCTAACAATGTCAAGTCCATATAGTCATCTCTATAGCAATAACAATAACAATAACAATAAACCATCCAGTAACTACTACGAAGTCAATACCTTGAATAATCATGTAAACCTCGTATCATGAACGTATCGGTGTCTTGTGGTCAGTCGTGTTAATGGAAACGAATAAGATGCAACATCATGCCTAGTATTGATACTGTCACACCCTAGTTCCAAAATATATCGAAACCCAAGACATGAGCATGCTAGTTGTACGGCTAGAATAAGTATTCCCAATTTAATGGACTTATCCTAATCGTTGTACGCTGAATCCTATATCTACTCTACAACAGTTACAGGTAAACTAATATCTCCACAATAATAACACTATAATCTCATCCACAGGACAACATCAAAAACACATAAGAATATGATAAATATTTGACTGAAATAGAATATAAGTCTAAAATAATCAAGTATGGTGGAAATATATCCACTGAACAAAGTACAATGCTGGAAAAGTAAAATACTGAAATAAAGAAATATTCAGGACATAGCTAGCTAGATAAAATGTCCATGACTCTTAAGCTATCAACCCCTAGATCAGGAAAACTCCTCTGGCACAACCTCTATGTCCTCGGCAAGATAGTCGGGCTCGATGCCTGGTCCGAAGAATGTAGGATAAAGATACTCGTCTAGATCTGGGAAATAACTAGGTCCTCAGGGGACATAAAAAGATACAAAATAGCAAGCTACAATATGAACTATAATAAATATAGGAAATAAACTGGGTAAACTATTCCATCTATGTGAATGCATGTCGAAGATAACTTTGGACCGTATGAGTATGTAAGGGAGTTGTCACGACCCGCTTCTGAATAGTCGGACACGTCCAGCCTTCGTCGTTAGACACGACGAAGTAAGCTGTACCAAGCTAGGAAAATCTAACCAGAAAAACATGAATATGTACAATCACATCATCTATAAGACGTTTCTAGAATGATCACCATAATCAATATATCAAAATTTTACTAGTCATTAGGAATGAAATGTACTATGAATTCTAAAAACAATATCTAGGAGTAAAGCTAAATAGTCTAAACCTCAAACCTCAAGCTAAGTCATGACTCCATCCTGCTCAGCTAAGATTCCGGGCTCTGGCCCATAATGTAGAACAATGTCCTGCAAGTATACCTGCAACATATCCTAGTTAGGAGCGGAGCTAAGTATATCCAAGGAAATGAACATGAACATCATGGTATAAAAATGAATACAGGAAAATATAAAGTACGAGAAATGAGAACATGACATGAAACCTGAACATGAATACTGAAAAGTAAATACAGGGAACATAAAATGAATCCTGAACATGAAATACACAATAAACCTGAAGTGTGCAATATATCAAAATACATCCAGAGTGTGTGATCGGCTTGGGTAGATTCAGGGAACATGAAATGGTATGGCTTCGGTCCCGCGTGCACGATGCGGGGCCTAAGCTATTCACATGAATAGTAACTCGGGTTTGATCACATATCTATAGTATTTTCCCTCCCAGACACAAGTAAACTCAAGGAACCAGATACCAGACAATCTCGTGAAATATCGTGTCAACCAGAAGATACAAGAATGAATATACAATACATGAAGAAATGGACAAGTCCGAGGAGTATACTTGCCTTGCTCAGGGTGATCAAGTGGGGTAGTGATGCTGGATATCCTCCTGTCAAATGATTATAATATTTTATTGAGTTAACAGTTAACAACTTAATTTATTTAACATAAATATAAGCTTCTAACTATTTTCTAGGTTTATAGAACATGCTTATGGTTAACCTTTATATCTAACTACCAACCATGGCACTCCTAGTTAACAGCTCAAGTATTCATCCCACCCAATATTCCTAAACAGGAATGCTCCTATAGGTTATCATAAAATTAACTATATTCTAGAATATAGTTATATAAACTCTAATTATTCAACTATGGAAAAAAGGCACTGACAGTTTTAAGGTTAAGTCTAATATAGGGCTGATACAATTTCAGTCCTCATGTTACTAAAATAATTTAGCCTTGGATAGGATTATTGTCAACAGTCCAATCCCTATCAGGGCTGATGCAGATCAGTCTTAACTAAGATTCTGATTTAAATAAGTCCAGTGAAGGTACTTGATACAAATCAGTCCTAGCTAAGGCTGATGTAAATCAGTCCATAATTGCTTCAATTATTCCAACTATCCCAGCCACCTCCCTTACAAATGAAGACATTTCCAACCCTCAAATCTACGGTCATTCCTTAGCCTATTCCTGAAAATGGATTTCTGACCTTCAATCCCAGATTTTGGACACTACTCTTGAATGGATAAATCTAGAAGAATACCTATACATTGCCAAAATCCCTTTACTCAAGTCATTAAGTCAACTGCTACCACTAGTTGAAATTAAGGATGCAAGCCTCCCAGACATCTTTAGTAGCAGTTACTGAAAATCAGGAATCAGTATCCTAACACAAGCTATACCCTCTCATGTGTCTGCACAGGTCATATAAATGCTCCGGTCCTAAAGGTATTCATTTGTGAATGTTAAGAACACTAGGATTGACAAAATGAGAAATCTGTTTTGACTTAAACTTATCTCATAGTGCATCTCCAATATTAGTCATTCAGCACTGAAAACTGCAGTTTCTCAAGTCCTACGATAACCTACCACATCTTTCTACAGATTAGAACCCATGCTTCACTTTTCAGATTAATATTCTCTAGTAGAACCCAGGTTTCAGTAATGAAGTATGATTGAAATGAATAGGTCTCCAACTGAACTCAAAAGATGAATATAGTAATTCAAATAAGCTGCTGCCATATTCAATAGAGACCACATCAAATATAACAAATCAAGCCTACCAGCTCATACCTATACAACCTGACAATGAGAGCATAGTTGCACACGACTAACCCATGGTTCAGAATAGCATATACATGGCTGATAAAAATATTAAATACAAAATTATACAACTCTATTGTAAGATTGATAACTACTGTACTAGTCTTCCACTTCCTTCTACGCCATAGCCCAGACATGCCACCTATCCTGGACACGAACAGTACTCCGAACACGTATACAGACACCACGCGAATGAGAGCAGAGCCTCGGACACGATCAATGCCAATTAAAGCAGACACGAACGCACACCCAAACACAAAACAACAACACACAGAAATCATAATCACGCATAAAATGGTTCAAATCGTGAAGTGGAATTAACACATTACCTGATTATAAATAGGTGATCAAAATTTCCAGAATAAGTTGAGTCCGACACGATTCATCTAGGACACGAACTCAGCTAACAATGACGATTCAACCCGAAAGTTCTCCTTCAGGCTACAGATCCAACTCAACTTCCAAATGATAGCCAACACAGAAATAACTAAGGGTTGATCAGACTAAGATCCGATTCTAGGATTGCTTTCTTACCAAAGATCGAAGATCTGAACGAGAAATCCATGGAGGTGACGAATCCGCGTCCTCGCAGCCGTAAGGATTGCTGAAGAAGAGAAAGTACAGTCATGGCTTCGTGCTGTCGAGAGTGTACTCGTTCCAGCACTCAAGCACCAGAGAGAAGAGCATCTGCCATCACCATCGCCACTCGTCATGGAGGGGTCGGGTACCTCTGCTGCTGTGGAGAAGTGGCCAGATGCCGACATCGGACGCCGCCACCAAAGGAGGAGGATCCGACGGAGAGATTGCTGAGAAGTAGGTCCCGCCGTTGTCGCCATTGATCTCGACGGGGGGAGACAAGCCTACTCACCGGAGAGAAGAGTAGATCATCGTCGCCACCACCATCGACATCGTCGCCAACATCATCGTCGCCGGGAAGCTAGGGTCAGGGCTTCGGAGGTTTGGGGAAGAAGGGATTAGGAAAAATGTTGAGATAAAAAATGAGTTTCTCTCTCATCTGTTGAGTTATATAAGAATGAGGAAATAGCACATATGCCCTCCCGCTCTGGGCAATTAAGCAGGGAGGTCCTGTGATTTTTTATTTTTACGAAATTCTATTAAAAATAGTTAAAAATTTAAATTAAAGTACAGGGACCACCAAAAGTTTGTTATAAATAATTTTTGAATTCAAAAAAAATTGGGATTAAACAAATTGGAGGGAAAATTTGAAGATTTCAATTTAATTGAAGAGTGGGGTTACAAATCTTTTCCCTTCAGAAAAATTTTGTTCCCGAAATTTCAAAGATGACCAAAATGAGGAAACTAGAAGAGAGTTTAATCACCATATCCAATCATTTATTAAAATTGGAAAAACCAAAATATAAGATACAATCAAATGAAAAAACTAGGATAGCGCTCTCGCATCTCGTCCTCGCGCTCCCATGTGGAATCTCCGGGAGAGTGGTGCCTCCATATGACTCTAACAAGTGGAATCGTCTGATTTCGTAGTTGTTTCTCCCTCCGATCAAGGACCTCCACCGACTGCTCTACGTAGGTCAAGTTCGGACCCACCTCTAGCCCTGAGTGATCAACAACATGGCTGGATCTGGAATGTAGCGTCGAAGCTGGGGTACGTGAAAAGACGTCATGTACTCCCTCCAATCTAGCAGAAAGTGCAAGTCGGTATGCCACCTCGCCAATGAGCGCCGTCACTTCGATGGGCTCAATGCATCTGGGCTGAGCTTCCCGCCTCTGCCAAAACGAATGGTGCTTCTGGTTGGTGGGATCTTCTTGAACACCATGTCTCCAATTGCGAACTCTAACGGTCATCTGCTATTGTCTGCCCAGTGCTTTTGCCGATCCTGTGCAACTCTGCGACGCCCTGAGCCTTGAGATCAAGTATGATAATTACACACAGGTGGTTGAAATGACACAATCTAACAATGATCAAGAATCAAATAGGCACGAGATGGAATGAAGTTTTGATTACAACTTAGAGGAGCAAAATCATGAAGACAAACTATTAAGCACAATTAAAATCGATAGTTTAACACAAGTGGACTAGGACAAGATAGGAAAATCATGGTCAGATAGACATGATTTAAAATTAAAGTTTAGAAAAGACACAAACGAAGCATGGAATCAAAATCTGGCAATGTATAATTTTGAGGAAATCAATAATCAAACGATAAAATGCTAGAAGGGAAATTAGCAAGGGTTGATTGAAAAATATATGGAGATACCCGGGAGGTATTAGTATTAAGTCAAGGTGAATGTGCAAGGATTTGCGATTTTTAAAATATCATTAATCATATGAAAAAGGATATAGTTTCCATGGTGTCCGGGAACATATAGCCATTTAAAATCACTTTGCCTAGAATCCCTACCCCGCCAGTATATATCTGACTGCAGCGGACTTTCAGCTCCGTGACTCAAATAACAATATGTCACCGAATAATCTGTCAACTTTATCTACGAAGCAACCCAAGAGATCAAGATATAAAGAATATGATAAAGTCTCAATAATACTCGTAACCTGTGAATGTCTGAAATCACTTCAACTTAGAGTTTCTGCCTCGCCAGTGCGCTGCTGGCTGCAGTGAATCTTAGTCTCCATAATCCAGGTGACGGCTGCAGCGCACGACTGCCACGCCCTAGTAGGTCATCGAATAGTCTCTCAATCTTATCCATAAGAATTTTAAAAGATTTTCAAGAAATTCAAAATGAGTTCCGATAGTCCAAGTCACAATAAAGATGATGTATCTGTCTGTTAGAATACAAGGGTTTATTAGGTACTAAGGAGCAACAAGGTATCCAATCAAGGAACAATGAGTGCTAGAGAAAACAAGGAGGTTTTTAAATCTTGAACAGGGAACGAAGTTTCAAATAGTAATCAAAATCTCAAATGGCAACCAACCCATATAGGGAACAAAATCTCGAATAGATAATAAAGTCCTGGAGTGGTGATCAGAAAACAGGGTACAAAATAGAAACAAAATTTTTGAAGTAAGGAGCAATCCTCGTATCGACAACAGAGTTCAACAAAGTCTCAAATAACAATAAAATCTCAAACAGATCCCGAATGGGAACGAAATTTTGAATAAAATACCAACTTGCAGATGGAAAGTTCTTTTCAGATAGAAAATCTCGAATAAGAAGCAAGACCATGGATAGTGAATAGAAAATAGAGTATCAATTAGTGAATAGGAAACAAGCATTAAATTGTGGATATGAAGCAAACGGAATCTCAATTTGGAAACGAGGTCAAACAAGGTCGTGAATAGAAACAAATTTTTGAATAGGAACAAGTCATGAATAGGAAGCCAAATCTCATGTAGGGAACACGTCAAAACCTCAGATTTATAAAACGAAGTTTTCAAACAATGTCTCGAATAGGGACTGAATCTCAAACAATGTCAAATAGAAGCGAAGGTTCAAACAATGTTTCGATTGGAAACAAAGTTTAAAAATAAATTTTCAAGTAGGAATAAAATCTCGAGTAGTACAAGTTCGATTAGCGAACAGAATATCAATAAGCGAATAGGAACAAGTATCAAATTATGGATATGAAACAAGTTTACCGAAATAGGAAATAATATCTCGAAATAAGTTTCGAACATCAACCAAGGTTTCAAAAATAGGAAAAAAGAAGTTTCAAGAAATAATCTAGGTGGTAAGAGAAATTAAAGGAAAGACTGGATTATGAATCATGATCCATGATTTTCTTCAACCATGCAAAGGAATCTTCTGTCTTCAATCTGTCTTCAGTATTCCTCCGGGACTGGAATCACTTCAATCTTCTTCACTGTCCTGACGTAGACTGGTTCCTACGGTAGTGCTCCATGTGATCGCTGAAACTGGAGAGGTAGGTCCTTTTTCTGTTGTACTAGTGCTCCTCGTGCTCGTCCTTGGGCAGTACGATCAACGACCTCCAGGCAATCCTTGACTTGATGGACAGGCGATCCGTCGAACAAGCATAACCTCGATCTCTTGCGACAATCGTTGTAGTGGTGTCCTGGGCGACGACAGAAAATACAAATGATCGCTGGCTGAATCTGAATCTCCCGCTTGGCTGAAGTACATGGGCTCTGGTAGGAATATACGGCTGCTGGCATGCTGGTTGCTGAGATCATGCTACTCTTCAGCTATTATGATCCGTGACTTGCTGGCAATTCTTCATTCGGTGGGCAAAAGTTCTGCAATATAAACAGAGTCTGAGCCTCTTGCGGTACTTGTCAATCAAGATGTCCTATCCTCTTGCAGAATACACAACAAATGTGGCCTAAATCTGTCTTTGATGATGCAGCTGATGATGTGACTGAATAAGCACTGTCCGAGTGTTGCGATGCTTTGTGGGTCCAGGGTGGTTGCTGTCTTTGACATAAGTCTTCATGTATCTCCTGGGCTTCAGCTTCCTATCTTGTTATATGTGCTACGAGCTGGATCTCTCAGTTGGTGACTCCAATCTTTAGAGGAGTTGGGTCCTTATTGACTTGGATGATCTTCAGTGGTGGCTCCAGGTTCTCGATCTGCTCCTCGGTACAAAATATACGCTCGGTGTCGGGAAAATCCAGTGATTAGAAATCCTTCCTGGCTCAGAGAGTGTATCCACAAGTCTGGCTTGGAAAAGGATGGCATGCTCCCTCTGGGCATCAAGGGACTCTTCAAACATCTCCGTCAACTGTGTACTACCCATAGGGATAGTAGTGTGATAGAAGGTAGTGAGAGCTCGAAACCTTCAAGTGTAGATGGATCAACTGTTCCGGTGTTGCGTGCTTGAAATATCTGAAAAACAGAAAACTGTTAAAATGTCCTAATCCTAAAACAACAAGGGTTTATTGATATCAATATACCTGATATACCCTTATTTCCCGATTTTCCTATGCTGTGATCAAGTTTTCCTAGTTTAATCAAGTCCCCCAATTGTACGCTAAGATCTAGGTACCATTAGGATAGACCTGCATGGGCCACCACTACAAACATGTCACGACCCGCTTCCGAATAATCGAATACGAATCGGACACGTCCAGCCTTCGTTGTTAGACACGACGAAGTAAGCTGTACCAAGCTAGGAAAATCTAACCAAAAAAACATGAATATGTACAATCACAGCATCTATAAGACGTTCCCAGAATGATCACCATAATCCACAAATCCATATATCAAAATTGTGCTAGTCATCAGGAATGAAATGTACTATGAATTCTAAAAACAATATCTAGGAGTAAAGCTAAACAGTCTAAACCTGAAACCTTAAGCTAAGTCATGACTCCATCCTGCTCAGCTAAAATCCCGGACTCTGCCCATAATGTAGAACAATGTCCTGCAATTATACCTGCAATATATCTTAGTCAGGAGCGGTGCTAGGTATATCCAAAGAAATGAACATGAACATCATGGTATGAAAATGAATACAAGAAAATATAAAGAACGAAAAATGAGAACATGGCATGAAACCTGAACATGAAAACTGAAAATTAAATACAGGAAACATGAAATAAATCCTGAACATGAAATACATAATGAACCTGAAGTGTGCAATATATCAAAATACATCCAGAGTGTGTGATCGCTTGCGTAGATTCAGGAAACATGAAATGGTACAGCTTCGGTCCCGCATGCACGATGCGGGGCCTAAGCTATTCACATGAATAGTAACTCTAGTTTGATCACACATCTTTAGTATTTCCCCTTCCAGACACAAGTAAACTCAAGGAACCAGATATCAGACAATCTCGTGAAATATCGTGTCAGCCAGAAGGTACAAGAATGAATTTACAAGACATGAAGAAATGGACAAGTCCGAGGAGTATACTTGCCTTGCTCAGGATGATCAAGTGGGGTAGTGATGCTGGATATCCTCCTGTCAAATGATTGTAATATTTTATTGAGTTAACAATTAACAACTTAATTTATTTAACATAAATATAAGCTTCTAACTATTTTCTAGGTTTATAGAACATGCTTATGGTTAACCTTTATATCTAACTACCAACCATGGCACTCCTAGTTAACAGCTCAAGTATTCATCCCACCCAATATTCCTAAACAAGAATGCTCCTATAGGTTATCATAAAATTAACTATATTCTAGAATATATATATATATATATATATATATATATATATATATATATATATATATATATATATAAACTCTAATTATTCAACAAAAAAAAATATATATAAACTCTAATTATTCAACAAAGGAAACAAGGTACTGATAGTTTTAAGGTTAAGTCTAATATAGGGCTGATACAATTGCAGTGCTCAGGTCATGGAAATTATTTAGCCTTGGAGAGGATTGTTGTCAACAGTCCAATCCCTATCAGGGCTGATGCAGATCAGTCTTAACTAAGATTCTGATTTAAATCAGTCCAGTGAAGGTACTTGATACAAAACAGTCCTAGCTAAGGCTGATGTAAATCAGTCCATAATTGCTTCAATTATTCCAACTATCCCAGCCACCCCCCTTACAAATGAAGACATTTCCAACCCTCAAATCTACGGTCATTCCTTAGCCTATTCCTGAAAATGGATTTCTGACCTTCAATCCCAGATTTTGGACACTACTCTTGAATGGATAAATCTAGAAGAATACCTATACATTGCCAAAATCCCTTTACTCAAGTCATTAAGTCAACTGCTACCACTAGTTGAAATTAAGGATGCAAGCCTCCCAGACATCATTAGTAGCAGTTATTGAAAATTAGGAATCAGTATCCTAACACATGCTATACCCTCTCATGTGTCTGCACAGGTCATATAAATGCTCTGGTCCTAAAGGTATTCATTTGTGAATGTTAAGAACACTAGGATTGACAAAATGAGAAATCTATTTTGACTTAAACTTATCTCACAGGGCATCTCCAACATTAGTCATTCAGCACTGAAAATTGTAGTTTCTCAAGTCATGCGACAACCTACCACATCTTTATGCATATTAGAACCCATGCTTCACTGTTCAGATTAAGATTATCTAGAAGAACCCAAGTTTCAGTAATGAAGTATGATTGAAATGAATAGGTCTCCAACTGAACTCAAAAGATGAATACAGTAATTCAAATAAGCTGCTGCCATATTCAATAGAGACCACATCAAATATAACAAATCAAGCCTACCAGCTCATACCTACACAACCTGACAATGAGAGCACAGTTTCACACGACTAACCCATGGTTCAGAATAGCATATACATGGCTGATAAAAATATTAAATACAAAATTATACAACTCTATTGTAAGATTGATAACTACTGCACTAGTCTTCCACTTCCTTCTATGCCATAGCCCGGACATGCCACCTATCCTGGATACGAACAGTACTCTGGACACATATACAGACACCACGCGAATGAGAGCAGAGCCTCGGACACGATCAATGCCAATTAAAGCAGACACAAACGCACGCCCAAACACAAAACAACAACACACTGAAATCATAATCACACATAAAATAGTTCAAATCGTGAAGTGGAAGTAAAACATTACCTGATTGTAAATAGGTGATCAAAATTTCCAAAATAAGTTGAGTTCGACACGATTCATCGAGGACACGAATTCAGCTAACAATGACGATCCAACCCGAAAGTTCTCCTTCAGGCTACAGATCCAACTCAACTTCCTAATGACAGCCAACACAAAAATAACTATGGTTGATCAGACTAAGATCCCATTCTCAAAAATTGAATTGAAAGGATAGGATTGCTTCCTTACCAGAGATCGAAGATCTGAACGAAAAATCCATGGAGGTGACGAATTCGTGTCCTCGCAGTCGTGAGGATTGCTGAAGAAGAGAAAGTACAGCCGTGGCTTCGTGCTGTCGAGAGTGTACTCGTTCCAGCACTCAAGCGCCAGAGAGAAGAGCCTCTGTCATCGCCATCGCCACTCGTCGTGGATGGGTCGGGCGCCTCTGCTGCTGTGGAGAAGTGGCCAGATGCCAAAATCGGATGGCGCCACCACAGGAGGAGGATCCAACGGAGAGATTGTTGAGAAGTAGGTCCCATCGTCGCCACTGTTGATCTCGCTGGGGGAGACAAGCCTAGTCGCCGGAGAGAAGAGTAGATCGTCGCCACCACTATCATCGATATCGTCGCCAACATCATCATCGCCGGGAAGCTAGGGTTAGGGCTTCGGGGGTTTGGGGAAGAAGGGATTAGGAAAAATGTTGATATGAGAAAATGAGTTTCTCTCTCATCTGTTGAGTTATATAAGAATGAGGAATTAGCACATATGCCCTCCCACTCTGGGTAATTAAGCAGGAAGGTCCTATGATTTTTCATTTTTATGAAAATCTATTGAAAACAGTTAAAAATTTGAATTAAAGTACAGGGGCCACCAAAAGTTTGTTATAAATAATTTTTGAATTCAAAAAAAAATTAGGATTAAACAAATTGGAGGGAAAATTTGAAGATTTTAATTTAATTTAAGAGTGGGGTTACAGGAGTATTATTAGCCTTAACTAATATTGGAATATATACTAGCATACTTTCCCGACCATACTGTATACTAGTCCGTGGTCGCTACCGGATATATCCACTAGTATAGCCTATAACATGGTACATTGAGACTGATATGCAAGTGTCTGTCCCATATGCCTACTAATATTCTTTCCCTCCCGTGTCCTGCTCGAATCACATCTATGACTTTGGCATTCCACATCACTATGCAGTCTCTATCTAGACTCACTCTAAACAATATATGAACCGTCACACGATCCGCCCATATTGGTAGCTAGCCAAATACGTAGACTCATACCAACATAATATAAACTCACTCAAAGTGTCGTGTCATGAGATGTGTCCAGTCATAGAAGTCATAGGAAATAACTTCATTTCTAATCAAGAGACTCCTCTTAACCTCTAAGTCACACAAGCACTATCGTATCGATGACACCATCGATAGCACCCAAGTCACACTTGGACGTACACCACTAACACAACTATTCCTACGCATAACAACAAACCATGCATTTAATATAACAAGAAAGGTAGCAAGGTATCTTGCCTGGATTTGTAGCAAAGGAATAAAGTATTGATCCGGCGTTACCCTCCTCAGACACGGTCTCATGAACTCCTATAAATATATATAACTAACAGTAATAATTATTCTAACAATACTACTATAATTGACATATATATCTATACATACTAAGTAGGGTTATCTACTATATATTAGTTATAATAACATAACTAGACATAAGATTCCTATTAGGGGTAACAAAATCCACAAAATATATGTATAAATATTTTGTTTTAATTTTAAAATATATTATAATATTCTGGAAATAAATATTATATTATTAAATTGCATACAAACTATTTAGAACCTATTTCATGATCAAACTAACATCTACATTGATAAATCAAGGTTATTAGAGCTAGTTTAACCATGAATAAAATAACTTCAATATTCTAAAGTAAATGGTAATCAATTATCTAAATTAATAAATACTCATGATCATGAGTCAAGCATCATTGATATGGAGCATTAGTTGCACACAAAAATATTTTTGGGCTCACAAGATGACAATTTCGATAGTTCGTTAACGGTATAATTTTATTCTTCAAAGATTGAATGAATTAGGCATTAAAACAGCAAAATTATGAAAAACTGAATGAATGAGAATTGCACGTAATCGAAATATGGTCATTTTCATATATGATATCGATGGTAAAAGTGAACTATACAGTTCAAAACCACCACGCAATGAACAGTGCCAATTCTGGATATACTTTGGTAAAATGTGTGCCCCGACCAATGTATAAATAATTTTGACAAGAAATTTTATATAAAGGTAGTATCACATAGAGGAACCCATTATTTTTTGTTTCACAAATTTTCGATGTCCAGAAGTGGAGAAATCGCGATTGTAAGATGACATACCTGTTGTACTTCCGAACAACAAGGTAGAGGAGTCTTGTGCGGCCTGTAGCAGCTTGTGTAGGCTGTTTCCGACCTTGTGTGCTGCAAGAAAAAACTACTTTTACAACGCTAAAAAATGTTGTAAATGGGCTTTTACAACGTTTGATATAAGGTTGTTATATCCAGGGTCGTAAAAAGGGGGACATCTTCCACAATGTTTATGTGAACATTATGAAGACGTTGTAGAAGTTCTTCCTACATTAGTTTACAAACATTGTTAAAATTTATAAAATCTGACAAAAAAAATTCTACAACGTTTTTCAAGTATTGTAAAAATATTTTTTTAAAACGTATTAGAAGTACTATAAATATAATTTCACAACGTTCAACAACTGTGGCAGAAACAATGTCTATCACGTTAAGTAAACATTGTGCATAAATTTTGTTCAACATTGTAGGGGTGAGCATTATTCGGTTTTGGACCGAAAACCGAACCGAATCGAACTGAATAAGAGATTCGGTTCGATTTAAAAAATAATTGGTTCGGTTTCAATTTTAAAAATACTAAAATTCCTTATTCGATTTCAGATTTAGTTTTGGAGTTCGGTTTCGGTTTAAAACGGAAAACCAAATAGGAAATATATATATATTGTCACGCACCGCTCCCGTAGGAGCGATCGTCCTCGCTAAGGCGTGATGCCGCACAAGCCTAGATTACGCTCGTGCAAGGCAGTTTTATAACGGTCGATTACAGCGACTACGACGGAGTTGTCGCACAGAAGTCCCAAGCAGAAATATTGAACGTGCATCAGAATTTAGAAGCAAAACACAAGTTATTCAAAATATGCTCTTAATTGATATTGAACAATCAGATTACAATGGGGCGCAAGGCCATGATTACAAGTTTCTCAAGCTCACTTTTCTCTCATTTTACAACTCACTCTGCTCTCTCTTTTATCTCTCGATACAATGCTTCAAGGCGATGAGTGGCAGATTCTGCAGGATGGCAATGTCCATACATTACGTCCCGTATAAGTCTTGACTTCACGCGAACACATGCTTCAAATCGCCAAGGAACTTCGTACGGCAACGTATCCAAGCGAGCTCCGTGCCATGAGCTGCTACCTGTGCCTGTACATGAAAACTATGTAGGTGTCAGTACTCAACTGTACTGGTGGAGTGAGCTCCTCGCCCATCCATACAAAATAGACACGTTTATTTACTTTGTGCATCTTAAATCCCTTTTGATTGTCTTTCTAGTCTTGCCTTAGGATCAACTTTAAGACAATGACGCCTTGGCCTATACTTGGCAACGGAATGACGGGGTCGTGCTATACTCTATTCACGACTTTAATATATTCGAGGCAGTACCTCGCCGAGAAGAAACTTATGCAACTCAGCCGTGCCAAGACTGCCACTTTTTCTATGTGCCACTAGCCCATTCTCGTGCCAACGACGTCAAAGGGACAACTCGTGCAGGTCGTGCCAGTAGACTTGTCCGTGCCTTAAGATCGAGGCCGTGCCTCCTAAGATCAACCCGACTTAACCAACTTGCCTTACGGCCCTTCCTGACTTAACTCGAGACGAGGCCACATTTATGCCGAAGCACGTATCATTGCTATAGCCTACTCTTAGGCTATAGAATGGTGATACAACCGTACACACCCTAACCCGTGCCGATTCAAGGTTAGCGCTTTCTATAAGCGTAACTTGATAACCAAACTCGTAACCTGCTAGTTCTCAACGCAATCCAAAGGCATACATACGGATAGCCGCTCTTACCGACATATCTATATGAGTGGTCACTAGCAATGTCAAGCTATCCTAGATCTTTTGCATACGGTGACCATTCGCGTGGCGAGGAACGAGCTCCCACCGAATGACCCACAGCCTATATTGTAATGGTTTACTTCAATCGAGTCATACCGTCGATGAAGGTCGTACAATATCTGCAATTCCTCCTAGGCTGATACGAACTCGGTGGCCCGGGATCACTCAAGGAATTTTGCCCTTGCACGCAAGTTGTCCAATGACCATGCAAGACTCAACTCGATCTATCAAATCCTTCCTTAACATGACCATGCTTTCCATCTTTCTATCGAGACTCCCAAGTAGCGGAACCCTACGTCGACATTAGCAAATGAATGTGCAAACTCGAAGTAAAGTCCGTACGGGATAGCTATGCATATGGCCTTTTGGCTAAGTTGTGCTGTATGTCGCGCACCTAAAATTTATGGTGCAAATGAATTACGAACGATATCAAGTACCACTCGGTCAGAAACGTAGATACACTTAGAGTATATATCGATGGAAATACTATCGAACTAATGCTTAGGTGCACACAGATGAGTGATTTGAATTTTGAGGAATAGTGCGAACGACACAGTACGTCGAGACGACGTGAGCGATTACGCTAGAGATTCGTCGAATGAATCTGAAAAGATGTATTAGCGAACAATGCGAACGTGATTGTGGACTAAATCAGATGGGTCGAATCCTGAGTGGTGTATGGTCCGTCTTGAAAATCATTCGAGCAAAAATTGAGGATTAGGGGTAACGGTGAGTATGTCGGCGAGGCGATGCGATCACACAAAGCCTTAGAACGTATCGCGCTTAGTTGGTCGTGACTTCGAATGTCCCGAATAAGATGTCGTTCGGATAACTTGTGAATGGGCAATGTGAGTTAGAAAATGATTCAGAACGATGAATAAAAGTGAATGTCTTGATCAAGGAAGCCTAGAGGACCGCACTTATGAATAAAAGTGAATGTCTTGATCAAGGAAGCCTAGAGGACCGATCTCGCATGATTGTTTATCGAGACTTCCAAGTAGCGGGACCGATCTCGTGTGCGAGACTTATCGAGACTTAGCGAGACTCCCAAGTAGCGGAACCGATCTCGTGTGCAAGACTTATCGAGACTTAGCGAGACTCCCAAGTAGCGGGACTGATCTCGCATGATTCCTCACCGAGACTTAGCGAGACTCCAAACTAGCAGGACCGATCTCGTGAACGAGACTTATCGAGACTCCCAAGTAGCAGGACCGATCTCGACGACAACCAGTCGCGTGGACTTCTTTTGTCCGTGGCATGCTTTTCTAAACCAATCGTGGCACGTGCCTTAGACATACCTTGTTCTTTAGGCGACGCTATTGCTTAAGTCATATACTTTATATGATGAGCCTTGTTGTCGTGGGACTATGTGACTTGGCAACTGCAGAAAATAGGGGACAATGCTTGCTATGACTTCAGTAGCCCAGCACAACTCTTGTCTAACTTATTCGGGCAACGACTTGGCGAGCAAAGGCTACGCCAAGCTTCGTATCGAGGGAACGTGCCGTATAAGCGTTCGACTTGAACAACCAAGTTCTTGGGTGCCTAGACTTAAGCCACAAGCCATGCAATACGAATTAACCCATGAGACATGCGAAGGCTATGCCAAGCCTTGGGCGACGGGACTGTGCATGCATTATCAAGCATTCACGCGGGCGACGCCTATAACTTAGGCTATTTCGAGCGTTGTGGCAACTTAGCAACTTAGGCCAACTTCCTTCTCCCAAGCCACGGGATAAAGGATCGAGTGTCATTTTAAAAGCATATTGAGCAAACTTCCAAGCAGACCGTGGGACCATTTTCCATGTTCTAACACATTTCGACCCGTCGAAATTATTCCCTTAGCTATGTGGATGCGTCTCTTTTATTATCAAGCCTAACTTGTGCAAGTTAAAAACATGCGAGTTATTAAGTGAAGGCTAAGATGAGGCAATTTCACCAAACCTACCCCACCCGAGCGAGAAGTCGTCTCGACCAAGCGAGTCTTCGAGCAACCATTGCATGGCTAAGTTCGAACGCCATCGGCGTTTCGATTCCTCCGATTGATTCAGCGGGATGGGGCACTACATCATACACCACTCAAAAAAAATTTCATCCTCGAAAATAACTGAGTACTTACTTATGGACCACTTTGATCCAAGGATTCTCGTATACACTCCGCCTATGCATTTTTTAAATTCGAGCCACGCTCGCACTACTATCAATCTTTTCCTTTAACACGATCTCAAATCCTCAACACTTTTCTATTCCTCAAGTCTCATTTGAATTCAACGTATCACTTGGTTGGATCGTGCACATATCCCAGGCGTTCATGAAATACGTGCATTTCAGCCAAGCCGTATGATTGAGAATTTATTATTCTCACTCGAGTTGCATCATACATATATTCAGGCATCCCTGAAATATATGTATGTCAGCCAAATCTCGTGAGGGGTATTTTTATACTCTTGATTCACTCTATCCATCCATTCCAATCCTCAAATCAATCTTTCGATTACTAACTTTTAAAACAGGGGCATCTCGCCTAACCGTTAGGCCGTTTCTCAAGGCTAAAGTCAATGTCAGGATTGGAATCATAGTTCCCCAACAATAATGCCAACACTGACCCCAATCCTAGGGTCAAACCAAGGTCGATAATACGGAGTTTTTTTACCCAAGCTTGCATCACTCAGATTTCTAAACATCGAGCATGATCACCTAATTCGTATCTAGGCATTCATAACACAGACTCGAATCCGTTCAAATCACTAATTCTAACCAATTTATGTATTCGATCACGAGGTCGTCTAGCACAACAATTTGTTACGCTCTAATCTCACGCAAGTTTGATTATCTACGTTGGACATGAATCACAATGCCATGTTCTTGCAGGATAATTGTCCTTATCAGAGCGTAACTCTTGCTTGAGTCTAGACTAATTCATTCCTGATACGCGGATTAGACCTACTCAATCCTCAAGTTTAATCGTCAAGAACATTGAGTCATTCTCGAGTCCACCTTCGCGTCAAACCACAAGTCGAAGCAATCAAATTGTCACGCCATGTAAGTTCGATCATCCCGCTGTATGAATCACCATACCAGCGCTCACGTGGAGTGATCGACCTAATCCGATGTGATACATGTGCGAGGCTGGAGTTGCGCTCGCAAAAGACAAGAATGTCAATATTGTGGTTATCGTCGAAGCAATCCAAACATTTTATTTCCATCCAAGCCAAGATCTCAGTTCGATAGTCCGTTTGTCATTCGTTCAACTAAAAAATCCTCGAGCTAAGTCTATCTTTTCCTCGACACATTTCAACATCCCGAGTATAGCATCCATCGGAACAATGATATCTTACACGATTATCATTCCTCGAATCAGAGTACCCTCGAGTTATCGCACATCGATCTTTGATACATCTCAATACCATCGATGATATATTAAGCTGACGATCTTCCTTTACAACGAACTCCGAGTCATGCAACTGATGCTATTGTCTGAATTGGATATACCACAATTCCATTCGATCAAATCTAAAATCATAAGTGCGGTCCTCTAGGCTTCCTTGATCAAGACATTCACTTTTATTCATCGTTCCGAATCATTTTCTAACTCGCATTGCCCATTCACAAGTTATCCGAACGACATCTTGTTCGGGACATTCGAAGTCACGACCAACTAAGCGCGATACATTCTAAGGCTTTGTGCGATCGTATCGCCTCGCCGACATACTCACCGTTACCTCTAATCCTCAATTTTTGCTCAAATGATTTTCAAGACGGACCATACACCACTCAGGATTCGACCCATCTGATTTAGTCCACAATCATGTTCGTATTGTTCGCTAATACATCTTTTCAGATTCATTCGACGAATCTCTAGCGTAATCGCTCACGTCGTCTTGACGTACTGTGTCGTTCGCACTATTCCTCAAAATTCAAATCACTCATCTGTGTGCACCTAAGCGTTAGTTCGATAGTGTTTCCATCGATATACACTCTAAGTGTATCTACGTTCCTGACCGAGTGGTACTTGATATCGTTCGAAATTCATTTGCACCATAAAGTTTAGGTACGCGACATGCAGCACAACTTAGCCAAAAGGCCATATGCATAGCTATCCCGTACGAACTTTACTTCGAGTTTGCACATTCATTTGCTAGTGTCGACGTAGGACCTATTTAGGCATGCACGCGACTTGCTAACTTTAGCATGTATTTTCTATCAACTCAAGTTTGACACCGTTCGGCACAAAGGCCATCGCCTACCGACGCATTCGATTGAACACTTGTACGAGCTTTTGAAAATATTTAGACTTATTATATGGACATGCCGAGGGACATTTGAGAGAGAGAGCGTACACTTCTTTATCTTTGAGAGAGAGCGCACACTTCTTTATCATCGACGAGCTTTCAAAACTGAGAGATTCGACTTGAAGTCCAAGGACGTAAAGCCGTGCTCTGATACCATTATGTCACACCTCGCTCCCATAGGAGTGATCATCCTTGCTAAGGCGTGAAGCCGTATGAGCCTAGATTACCCTCGTATAAGGCAGTTTCATAACGGTCGATTACAGCAGCTGCGACGGGGTTGCCACACAGAAGTCCCAAGCAGAAATATTGAACGTGCAACAAAATTTAGAAGCAAACACAAGTTATTCAAAATATGCTCTTTATTGATATTGAACAATCAGATTACAATGGGTTGCACGGCCATGATTACAAGTCTCTCAAGCTCACTTTTCTCTTATTTTACAAGTCACTCTGCTCTCTCTCATCTCTCGATACAATGCTTCAAGGCGACGAGTGGAAGATTCTGCAGGATGGCGATGTCCATACATTACGTCCCGTATAAGTCTTGACTTCACGCGGCCGCACGCTTCGACTCGCCAAGGAACTCCGTGCCTCGACGTATACAAGCGAGCTCCATGCCACGAGTTTCTACCTGTGCTTGTACATAAAAACTATGTGGGTGTCAGTACTCAACTGTACTGCTGGAGTGAGCTCCTCGCCTACCCATACAAAACTGACACGTTTGTTACTTTGTGCAGCTTAAATCACTTTCGATTGTCTTTCTAGTCTTGTCTTAGGATCAATTTTAAGACAACGACGCATTGGCCTATACTTGGCAACGCAATGACGGGGTCATGCTATACCCTATTTGCGACTTCAATATATTCGAGATAGTGCCTCGCCGAGAAGAAACTTATGCAACTCGGCCGTGCCAAGACTTTTACTTGTTCTATGTGCCTCTAGACCATTCTCGTGTCAACGACGTCAAGGGGACAACTCGTGTAGGTCATGCCAGTAGACTTAACCGTGCTATAAGATCGAGGCTGTGCCTCCCAAGATCAACCCGACTTAACTAACTTGCCTTACGACCCTTCTTGACTTAACTCGAGATGAGGCCACATTCATGCCGAAGGACGTATCCTTGCTATAACCAACTCTTAGGCTCTAGAATGGTGATACAATCGTGCACACCCTAACCCATGCCGATTCAAGGTTAGCGCTTGCTATAAGCGTAACTTGACAACCAAACTCGTAACCTGCTAGTACTCGACGCAATCCAAAGGCATACACGCGGATAGCTACTCTAGCTGACACATCTATATGAGTGGTCACTAGCGATGTCAAGCTATCCTGGATCTTTTGCATACGGTGACCATTCGTATGGCGAGGTACGAGCTCCCACCAAATAATCCATAGCCTATATTGTAACGGTTCACTTCAATCGAGTCGTACCGTCGATGAAGGTCGTACAATATCTGCAATTCCTCCTAGGCCGACACGAACCCGGTACCCTAGGATCGCTCGAAGAATTTTGCCCTTGGATGCAAGTTGTCCAATGACCATGCAAGACGCAACTCGATCTATCAAATCCATCCTTAACATGACCATGCTTTCCATCTTTCTATCGAGACTCCCAAGTAGCGGAACCGATCTCGCGTGATTCCTTATCGAGACTCCCAAGTAGCGGGATCGATCTCGTGTGCGAGACTTATCGAGACTTAGCAAGACTCCCAAGTAGCGGGACCGATCTCGTGTGCGAGACTTATCGAGACTTAGCGAGACTCCCAAGTAGTGGGACCGATCTCGCGTGATTCCTTATCGAGACTTAGCGAGACTCCCAAGTAGCGGGACCGATCTCTTGAACGAGACTTATCGAGACTCCTAAGTAGCGGGACCGATCTCGACGACAACCAGTCGTGTGGATTTCTTTTGTCCGTGGCATGTTTTTCTAAACCAACTGTAGCTCGTGCCTTAGACAGACCTTGTTCGCTAGGCGACGCTATCGCTCAAGTCATATACTTTATATGACGAGCCTTGTTTTCGTGGGACTATATGACTTGGCAACCGCAGGAAACAGGGGACAGTGCTTTCTATGACTTCGATAGCCCAGCACAACTCTTGTCTAAATTATTCGGGCAATGACTCGACGAGCAAAGGTTACGCCAAGCTTCGCTTTGAGGGAACGTGCCGTGCATGCGTTCGACTTGAACAACCAAGTTCTTGGGTGCCTAGACTTAAGCCACAAGCCGTGCAATACGACTTAACCCACGGGACATGCGAAGGCTATGCCAAGCCTTGGACGACGGGACCGTGCATGCATTATCAAGCATTCACGCGGGCGACGCCTATGACTTAGGCTATTTTGAGCGTTGTGGCAACTTAGAAACTTAGGCCAATTTCCTTCTCTCAAGCCACGGGACGAAGGATCGAGTGTCATTTTAAAAGTACACTGAGCAAACTTCTAAGCAGACCGTGAGACCATTTTCCATGTTCTAACATATTTCGATCCATCGGGATTATTTCCTTAGCTTTGTGGATGCGTCTCTTTTATTGTCAAGCCTAACTTGTGCAAGTTGAAAACATGCGAGTTATTAAGTGAAGGCTAAGATGAAGTAAGTTCACCGAAACTACCACATCTGAACGAGAAGTTGCCTCGACCGAGCGAGTCTTCGAGCACCCGTTGCAAGGCTAAGTTCGAACGTCGTCGGCGTTTCGATTCCTCCGATTGATTCAGCGAGATGGGGCACTACATCAATACAATTTACATGTTATAATAAAATATTGTTATAGCTCATTTGGTAGTAAGGGATGAATTCCTACGGGAGGTGTTGGGTTCGAATCCTACTTTGTGCAATATATAATTTTAGTCCCATAGTGTGAACTCTTGGTTATTTCTTTCTCACTACATTTAGTCCTACATCGGTGGAAGAAGAAAATGTAGGGGCAACCAAGCTCTATAAGAGGAAAGAGGAGGGCAAGACATGTATGCAACATGGGCCTTTGGGCTGGTTCCTTTTTGGACCGGGTGAACCGAATGGTCACCTTATGAGCAATTGGCCTTTGGGCCTTTGGGTCACCTAAAAGTTAATTAATAATAATTTATAAGGCATTCGGTTTTGGACGGAATAAACCGAAAACCGAATACATTATTTGGTTCGATTTGGATTCGGTTGTGCCCTATTTCGGTTCTGATTCTAAAAGTTTCAGTTTATTCGGTTTTGCTTTTTTCAGTTCGGTTGAAACCGAATAAACCGAATACTCACCCCTACAACATTTTAAAAAAAGTTTATACAACATTTGCAAAATATTGTATATATTATTCAGTCATGTTTCCCAAATATTGTAAATAATATTTGTATATTGTAATTATAATATCAACAATGATCTAAAAGTATTGTAAATAAAGTTTACAACATTTAGAAAAGTTGTTAAAATATTATCTTACAACAGTTTCTAAATGTTGTGGATTGTGTTTCCATTTTAAAATATACAATTTATAAATAAAAATATATTGATTACAATTATAAAACAAATACATTATTCTAATTCCCGCTCTATATAAATACAAATCCAATATTCTAATTCTCACTTTATACAAATACAATACACTCTTCTAATTTCTGCTCCTGCTGTTGTTGCTGCTACCACTGCTCGAGGTACCTTCAGAACCAAGAAGACAAGCTTTACATATGCATCAACTGTCACAAAGGATAAATGTTGGAATTGATTGATTAATTGAAGTAACAATTAGAAGGACGTAGTGACCTGCTCATGAGCAAGACAATGTGCAACAAAAAGTTTTAGCATTAAATAATATATTGAGATCTACAAATATGCACAAATAGAGAGACAACCATTAAAATATAAAAAATCGATCTTTCATATCATCGCCACTTTGTTGCAACTGAAAGAATTAAAGACTATATGTTGTTTCACTAATTGCTAGAAGTTCACAAATGCGACACCAATTAGAAAACAATTGATAAACCTAAAGCAGGAGAAAAACATAACTAATTAATTTGCCTGCAACACAAAGCTTAGTGAAAGAATGTGAGATTGTTGCTAACTGTTAAATATTGGCTACAAAATTTCTGTCACTCAAAATTCAGTCCTAAGTAGTGACCCGGAAATGATGTGCTGAAAGTATATCAAATACCAAAAAAGAATTCAGCCATTATTTTATTTTGTGTATTGCCAGAAAATGGTAGAGAGGTAGGAACTACTGGACCATGTTAGTGTTTATTGCCAAAAGGTAGTCTAATATGCAAAAATTACCAATTGCATAATATATACAAGTAGTTACTGCACAAAGCAAGCTGAAGAACAATGCTTGTAACCTTAGTAGATAGACTTTCTTGGGTGGTTGGGGAGAGGAAGAAACACATTAAAGAATACGTTTGATGATTAAAAATATACTGGTTAGAACTGAAACAAATAATAGTTGTTAAATAAAAGAAGATGGAACTCCTTTGGTAACAATACTTGTCATTTCTTGACGAAACAAGATTTTTATTTACTGTCATGGCAATGGACAAACCATAGCTCGAGGTCAACTTCTCTCTCCTAGGAGGCTGACAATGATTGATTTACGAAAAGTTATAATCTGTATGTAGGAGCAAGGAAGTTGGTAAGCTAAAACAATTTTTGATATGCAAGACAGATGATTTCAAGTCAACTATTAGTCGATTATTTTCAACCCTAAGAAATATTTTAGATATGTGGTTTTAACTACTGAGTAAGGTATTACAAATATTAAGGAATCGGACATCCAAAAGTCTAGTAGTTGATCCAACAATATAAAATAGATATAATTGATGGGAATAATTTCTTATAATTGCATTTCCATATTATCACATTAATCGACAAAATCAATAAAATGAAGGAAAAGAGTGACAGATTTAGTAAACAGTCAACAAGTTGGAATATCAGGAAAGGACTAGACGGAACCATTCTAGAAAAGCATACCAACATTGCTAGTATTTAAGCTTAAACAATATAATATAAAAATATTTTCATTTTAATATATTTAAGATATGAGTACTAGCTTCATGTAGTATCTTTTGACATTAATAACCTGCACACGCATATCAGAGGAATTACCAAATAGAAGAATCCTGCTTCTTTACAAGCCTCGTCTAATTCTCTAACAACTTCTAGGACTTCTTCATCTTCAGCCATCTTTGGATTGTTAAACTTATCCAAAAAATAGACCATTTTCTGGATGAGAGAGAATCACGAAGTCTTATAATAGATGACTTTGGTGGTGAAACAAGGCTTAACAAACACAATAAAAAATTGCAAAAGAACAAGAGTACTCACTTTATCTTGAGAAAGGTTTTCTACCAACAATAACTCTTGTGCTCCTTGGTTGATTGACAACTCTAGTCAACTGAAAATAACAAGTGGAGGGTAAATCAATTCTCATTGAAGCGAAAGTATGAAAAGAAGGGGTACAACATTTTATAAAAGAAAAAATGCACTAGTTTTATAGAAACATTTACCTCAGGAAACAAGAAAGAAGTTGTCTAATCAATGGTGATAATGGCTTAATAAGTAGTTTGGGTGTTTGAATCCTTGTTGCATTCAATTCTTTAAAGAGTATGCCCTTTATAACATTAACAAAACCCATATGCTATTCATCCTATGTTAGTGTTAATATAAAGTCATGAATCTCAAATCTACCCATACTAGATTTTAGTAGACCAAACAAACACACTACCCATACTAGATTAATGCTAATATAAAAACATACAAGTAATTTTTCTTTATTACTATTGGAAAGTCAAGTGATGTTTAACATGTTCACTAATGATTTTGTTAAAACAAATGCTACTGTAATGCAACTGCAGTTCAGATTGGTAGATATAATATAATCAAAACACATTTATAAAGAAAACTAAAGCATATTGCATCTTGGAAAACCATAAGGAGAGTACCATAAGGTTTGAAATTAACAGAGAAGGAGAGTATCTATTTATAGTACCGGAACATGGAAAAACTGTAACATGGAGCTGCAACTCATGTAAATGATAGAGCCCATTGTAAGCAATCCATAACCAAGGCCAAACAAAGATAATCAATGCTGGAGCACGTTTGTGACTGGTAACTATATGTTTATTAATTACTATGATGTGCATAAACAAATCAAGGATACTAGCATGTCATGTATTTCGAACCCTTTTGGCTTTTTTCTAGGAAGGTGAAAACATATGTATAATCAATACTAAAGTTTTATGACACCTATATAATAAAAAACTATAACCCAGGCACAATATCGAGCAATGATTCAGATCATTCATATACAACCCAAGTCCATTTTAGGAGAGTTGTCTCGACCAATTTTTGGTTCCCCTTGAATAAGGATATGAGAAATGCAAGGGTGCATCCCATGTGGAATTCTAGCAGAGTGAAGATTTTATTAATTTCTTATGTGAGTCTTTTCAATGAAAATGTTTGTTAGAAGAACTATTGATTAAACTGCACAGTAAGATTCATCATTGTATAGGGTTCTCCATATGTTGGAAGAAAATCTTGTCAAGGTATTTAATCTTCGACAGGATTCTTTTTTCAAAATTTTGAACCAAAGACGTGACCTTTCAGAGTCATTTCAGCTATATTACATCTAGGTCCGACATTTTTTTATTGAAAAAGGAGTAAAGCATAGCAACGAACAGAATGCAGATACTGGAAAACAAACAAAAAAGATGGAAGAAAGGGGGAATTACCCGGTTTCGACGGGGTCGTCGATGTTGCTGGTGATCGTGCGCTCGGCAAAGTCCTTGGTGGAGAGAGGCGGAGCCCTGGAGTTGAAGTGGCCCGAGTGTTGGTGAAGCCGAAGAGCTCGTCCTTGGTCGAGGGCCAGGACTTAGAGAGGAGGCAGCCGGAGGAGTGGTCACAGAGGGGCTGGAGGTATGGGGAGAAGGAGGAGGAGGAGGGGGAGGCGGTGATTTTCTAAGCGATGGAGACGACCAGGTAGAAGAGAACTCGGGAAGGAGGGAGGTTAAGTGTTAGGGTTAGGGAATTTATGGAGGAGAGCGGGACTAGATTATGGTTAGGGATTGATTTCTGGGAACATTAAAGAATAGAAAATTTTTGAGTGGCACCACACTTGATTGGTCTATTTATGTGGGCACCCCATATTGTTTGCATATTGTATAAGTTATCCTACTTTGGACGAAAAACGTCCAAAACTAACAGGAGTAGAGATGAACCCAATTTAAGTGACTTAAATACCCCTGACCATTGTTGTTCCCTTATGAGAGGAGAATTTCTTACGAAAATACCCCTCTCATGTGAAAAAGTGCCAAAACACTCTCTCTTCCCTATTCCTCTGTTATTTTGGTTCTACTTCCCCTCTCGATCAAGATTTCTCTTTTTCATCTCGTGTAGTTCCCCCTCTCCCTCTCGTCTAGCCTGATTCGTGAAGTTTCTCATAGAAACATGTAGGTAACAGTCCACGAAACATTTTTTTGATCAATTATTTTTGGTTTGTATGAAAGTTTATTTTGATTCCGTTTAATTTTGCTCAGAAATCTCCAAATCGAAGGGAGAAGGAGCTTCCATGGTGAGCCAAACAAGATATTCATTTCAATTTTAGGGTTTAGATATTGTATGTTGTTTTTATTCGAATTTTAGGGTAACATTGTTTGAAATTAACTGGGAATCATATGTTGTTTGTGTGTTGAAATTAGGATTTAGGGTTTAGGGAATCATATGTTGTCTGTATGTTAAAAGTTAATTAAAAATTATTTGTGCATGGTACATGGTACATGTTGAAAGGATTAATTTGTTCTTCTGTTAGGAATTGTTATGATTCAAATTGACTACCATTTGTTACGGAAAGTACATGGTTAGGTTCCATATACATGGAACTTCAGTTGTGCATGAAGTGGACCCGGACTTGATCTTCCTGTTGGATATTCCTTATGTAGTCCAGAGTAACTATGTGGAGGCCAGATATAGGTACTATTGGGTTGATCAGATAAAAGATGGGGAAACAGTTGAGCTGTTATCTGATGCTGGTTTGTTGGACATGTTCAATAAGCAACTGTCTGACCGAGAAGGAGAGCTACAGTTATATTTAGAAGAGAAAAATCTTCTTAGTAAGTAAGGCACACCATCTAAGAAGAATATGAAGAGAGTAGCACACAAACCTAAGACCCATTCTGGGTCACAGTTTTGTGGAGATGAGGAACTTGGGTCACATCCTAAGATCCAGTTTGATACACAAGCTGAGACACAATCGTATGGAGATGAGGAACTTGGGTCACATCCTAAGATCCAGTTTGATACACAAGATAAGACACAGTCGTATGGAGATGAAGAACTTGGTTCACATCCTAAGACCCAGTGTGATACATAAGCCGAGACACAGTTGTATGGAGATGAACCAATAGTTGAAGATGATGATACAAATTATGATGAATCTTATGTACCAGAGAATGAAGAAGATGGCTATGCAACAGAGGATGTAGATGACTATTGGGGGGAGTATGTTGTCCTTCTAGAGAACAACCAAGAAGAGTGGGGGGAAGATACAAAATTTTAGAGGCAGTATGCTGAGAAGAAGAAGCTCCCAATTAATGAAATTGACCCTACATATGACTATCATAGTTGTGACTCATCTTCTTCTGAAGGGGGTAAAGAAGTTGGTCAAGATGTTAATATCTATACAGTGAGAGTGAGATGGGTGAGGAGCAATACACAGCTCCAGTGGTAAGTAGCCTAGTCCTACGACAGTAATGGACAAATCCTGAGGAGTACAGAAAGTATTTGAGGTCCTGTTTCATAAAGAACATATTTGAGATAAAGTTTGTGAAGAATGATGGCACTAGAATCTGGGGGGGTGTGTCAAGATGAAGCATGCCCATGGATGTTTAGGGTAAGAATTTCAAGTTCTAACAAGACAACCTGTATTCCAAGGCAGTTGAATGAGGAGCACACTTGTAGGCACACCTCAAATCTACAGAACAAAATGGCAAATAGCAAATTTATGCTAAAGTGTTGGAAGATGATATCAAGGCACACCACACTTCATGGAAGGCAAAGGATACAAAGAAGCAGATGTGGTCCAAGTGCACTGTGAATGTCTCATATTGGAATGCCCACAAGGTATTGCTAAGGGTGAAAGAGAAGTTGTTTGGGGGTTATGAAGAAAGCTATTGTAAAGCTCCTGAGGTTGCAAAACAAATACTGAGAACAAACCCAGGTTTGATACCAATAACTCTTTCCTTCTAATATACTGTCTAATATACATTCTGAGTTTGTCTAATATACAGTTAAGCTATTTTGAGAACAAACCCTATTTTTATACACTCTTTTCTTATATATATTGTCTCTCTTTTTTAATGTGGAACAGGAAGTGTAGCTTTTTGTGGGAATATACAAGGAACATCTGAGTTTGGATATTGTTGTATAGGGTATGAAACAAGTTGGTCTAGATTCATAAATGGTTACAGACCATTAGATGGATTGGATGGCTGTCATTTGAAAGGAAAGTATGGGGGGGTGTTTGTCATCAACAGCTTTAGATGGCAATAATGGCTTATTTGTACTTGCCATCTATATATGCACATCTTAGTGTGAAGCAACATGGGGCCATTTCCTTACTTTGATTAATGATAAGTTGCTGCAACATCCTGGAACAATTACTTTCATATTTGATAGGCAGAAAGGCCTAGGAATAGCTGTGGACAATGAGTTCAAAGGACACCCCCATAGATTTTTCTTTAGGCATTTTTACAAAAACTTCAAAGCCCATGTCAATAGTAGGAAGCAGATGAAGCATCTGACATAGGGGGCAGCAAGAGCATACAGAAATGTAGATCAAGCTAAATGGATGAAAGCAATTGAACAACAATGTCCTATTGGTCACCAGTATATGATGGCAGAGAACACCAACAGGTATCTCTAGTTTATGTAGCTTGTTTTCATACTTTATATGCATGTATCTCTAGTTTATATTTGTACCTAGTGACTAGCACATTTTTGTATCAGAGACTAACATATTTCTTTAACTAATAGGTGGTGTAGAGCACATTTTGATAGAATAACAAAGTGTGAACACATAACAAATAACTTCTCAGAATGCTTCAACAATTGGATAGGTGAAATAAGAGGTAAACCCATCACTATGCTTGTGGAAATGTTTTATATGATGGTGATGAAGTTGATATATGATAGAAAAATGATATCAAAAAGTATGGGATGACTTTGACTTGACTCCAAGAGAAGGTCATTGAGCAAAGGACAAAGCAAGTGAATAGATATCTTGTGAATGAGGCTTATGAGGGGCTATTTTGTGTCACTAGTGTGTTCTCAATTGAGAACAGATAGACTGTAGATATTAATGCAAGAACATGTGACTGTTGTGTATGGGATATAACACGGATCCCATGTGTTCATGTTGTAGCTGCCTTGTTACCTAGCAGACCCACATGGCAAATATGAGTATATGTTCACAAGTCTCTTGTATATGTTCACAAGACCCACATAGAAAGCTATTTTGTATATTTTTTCTATCTTTTTTTACTGTGCTAACATATTTGTCTTGGTATAGCTTCACAAGTCCCTACTATCATGCCAGTACCTACAAGAAAGCTTATGCTGGAAAGATTATACCTTTACCAGAACAAAGCTTATGGGATCAAGTACATACTTACAAGTCCCTATCTATACTTGTGTTATACTCGCTACTTCACTAGTTCACTGTCTATACTTACAAGTCCCTACTCTACACTGTCTAATACCTATACTCTGTGTCCTCTTTCAGCCAGCATATGAGGTTGGTCCTCCTGGTAGACACAGACAACCAGAAAGACCAAGGGGGGCAAGGAGGTTAGAGGCTGATAAGATGCCAAGAGCTGCCAAGAAGCAGAGGATTTGTGGGAGGTGCAAGTTACCTGCTGATCATAATGCAACAGGGTGCCAAGGAGGACCAGTTGGAGGAAACACAAAAAAGTCAAGGGCACCTAGGCCACCAAGGTCACCTAGGCAACCAAGGATAAGGAACACTATCTACAAAAGGCCAAAGGTTTCAAGGGGGCCAAGGCCAAGAAAGGCTGCTATGGGTACATCAGGAGATCCTGAAGTTTGAAGTTTAATGTTTGAATGTCCAAAAGTTTCTCATTTTGTATATGGAAATATCGGGGTTCTCTCTTAGGAGGAGATCTCATTTGAATGTCCCTATTTTTTGTACTAAAAATTACAACTTGGTTTAGGAACAGGGGGTTCTCTCTACTTGTTTAAGAATGTTTGTTCTCTATTTTATATATCTAGATTGAATGTGAAGCAACATTGGGTTCTCTCTACTTGTAATGTGAAGAATCCTATCTAATCATAATATGTTTTTGTTACATTCTCTATTTTTGTTACATTACCTGTAATGTGAAGCAACATGGGGTTCTCTCTACTTGTTTATTCTCTATTTTTGTATATTTTTGTTACATTACTTGTAATGTGAAGCAACATGGGGTTCTCTCTACTTGTTTCTTCTCTGTTTTTATATGTTATATTCCCTATTTTTTATGTTGAATCCTATGTAAGGAAAATCTGGAATACAATGTATAGGAAAATCTGTTACATTATCTGTTACAAGAATGATAGGCAAATCTGGAATACATCATAATATAAATCTGGAATACATCATTCTCTGATTTTGTTAAATCTGGAATACATCATAATACAATGTTAAATCTGGAATACATCAAATCTGGAATTCATTTTAGGAAACTTTCTTACATAGCCAAGCAAAGGCAAGTCTTTCTTACATAGCCAAGTCATGAAACTAATCAAGAAACTTTCTTGCATTTGAATGCATTCATTTCAGATAATTTGTGGTTTACATGGCCAGGTCCTTCCCGAATGTCTTACACAACTTTTCTAAAGTTGTGTTCACTACAATTTGAACAGGAATTTTCGACTCAGACCGGTTGTCATCATGTTCAGAAGCCTCATTCAACCATTGGAATGCGTTGTTGCATTTTCGACATTGTAAGAATCGTCTTCCATAGCTGTGGCTCCTTTTTGACACCATGATATCTCTCTTTCCTCCACAATTAGGTTTAGGGAAGTGGCTTTCGCCCAAGTGCATTGTTGCTTCTAATGACATAAGTCACCACACGTGAAACACCCTTCACTACAAATTTTTGATGATGAACTTTCGTGCTCGCATTCGTAAATTACAACATCCAGCCATTGAAAATCCAAGCAGAGGGGGCACTTCAGAAATTTTTTCCAGGATTTGCCTTCGTATTTGACTTTGAGAGGTCCCGAATCCCCTTACAGTTTACAATCTTGCAAGCTGAGCTCAAATAGTAACATTCATCTACAATATGGGTGTTCTTCGAGCATATTTGACATTTCTCCTAAACAAACCATTACAGAAATTACATGAGAAAATTCCCAACCAATCTAACAATGTACGAGAGAAAGAAAGAGAGTGGAAGAGAGACTGGAAAGACTTACCCTAATCTCTACTGAATAGGCGGCCATGGGAGCTCGATCGAAGTTGTGCTGTGAGGATTTCGGGATTAGGGATAGGAACTTGTGTGTGTGATGTATAAAGAAGAATGGAGGGGTAGTTTAGGAATAGAACAATCTATTTTTTCTTCACTCAAAAATATGCAACAGTCAGGGGTATTTAAGTACTTAAATTGGGTTCATCTCTACTCCTGTTAGTTTTGGACTTTTTCCGTCCAAAATAGGATAACTTATACAATATGCAAACAATGTGGGGTGCACTGCATAAATAGACCAATCAAGTGGGGTGCCACTCAAATTTTTTCTAAAGAATAAGGTGAAGATAGAGGTGGTTTGGGAAAGATGCGGGTCTTGTGAAGAAGCAGGAGAGAGGGAGTATTAACTGGGAAAGGAATTGAGAAGGAAATCATAGCCTTAGGATGAGTATCCAGGGGACACAATAAAATGAGGTAGAGATTGGATGCACAAAATTGATTTTTGGCAAAATTTGGGCGACTTACTAGTTTTTATTCCTACCCACACTTTATGGGATGAAGGCAAACATCCGTGATATATTATTAGTATCCATTTACAAATTTATCCTAAATAATATTATTTTTTATTTTAAAATAAATAACCATTTGAAATATTAATTTTAGTACTCAGAGTAACGTATCTAATAATGTCGCTCCTAAAATAAAATTTAGGGGCATGAAAAATATTTTGGTTTGTAATACTTTCATCCTTGTCATATGTATTAAATGTGATCTAAATTGTGATTTTTTTTATTTTTACAAACTTTTGTCACGGTTTGTACTGTGATGGATGTTGGTGTCTTTGCCTTTAGACTAGGAAAGATAGTCCCACATCGGCTACACCAAATGGTGAGTATCTCAATATAATGCATTGTTTGTGTTGAGGTGTGCACATGAGGTGTGGTTGGGCACAAGTGTGTGCCATGTGGGAGTATTTTCCTAGAAAGAAAAAGGATTAATTCCAACAATGATGCAAGTTGATTTTTGTTGTGCGGACTCGGACTCGGACACGGACTCCAGGTTGTCTCGTGGATGCACGAGAGTGTTCGGGGGGTAGGCGTGGATTGGCACACTACTATGTTGATTATGGGATGATCTAAATATCAAACTCTATTTTTGAGTATTGGTATTTTAGTCCCATATCGGATAGGAGAAAAGGTAAAGTCTCACTCCACTCTATAAATAGAGCCCCTTGGCCTCCTTTGGAAGATGGAGCAATAAGAGAGTTAAGGGAGTATATAAAGTCCTGGAAGCCCGTTCAAGTCTCAAATATTGACTTGCGAACGTTCCAGAAGTTCTTCGTGAACTTGCTGGTTCCTGGAAGCATATCGTGGTGGGAGAATCTTGTTTTGAGCAACGGTGATCTTAATCACTCCAGCAAGAACCTTTCTTCTTCTTCTTCTTCTTCTTTTCTTCTCTTTTCTCTGAGTTGTAACTCAGTTCTGTCCGTCAGCAACTACAATTGCGAGGAAGAACGTGAGATTTATTTTCTGATTATTGTTGCTTTTGTAATCAGATTTATATTATAGTGTTCCTCGTGGATCTCGAGAATAATCAAAAGGAGAACGTTTGTTTGAACCTCTGATCTCGACATTTAGTTCTACCATCTTTGATCAAGCCCCGAGACTAACAATCTCAAAGCAAGATCCTTGTAGATGGAGAACAGTTGTACGAAACTTCTGGATACAAGTTTCAACAAACTTGAGAAGTTCGACGGGGATCATTACAACTCTTGGAAGAGGAAGGTATGCATGAATCTGCAACTAGCAGAGGTGGACTACATTCTGACAGAACCAGAACTGGAGATTCCAAACGAGGATAATGCTGTTGTTCGGGCAGTTGTGATTGCAACCGCAAAGTAGAACAAATGGAGGAGGGACAACAATCTCTACAAGCTGATGATTTTGAACTCCATGGAAGATACTCTGGCGGAGACATACAGCAGGACGGACTATGCTGAGGTTGTCTGGGAGTCTCTAGAGAAGCATTATCAGGCGGATGAGAGCCGTAACAAGATCCATGTGACTAAGAAAGTCTGGAACATGAGATTTGAGGACGATAAGGCGATGTTGCCTCAAGTCAAGGAGTTCCTCAAGTTATGTCAAAAACTTGCGGACGATGGCATGCCACTTGTCGACGCTTTTGTCGTAGGGGGTATAGTTGCCAAGCTTCCGTCAGGATAGAGAAGTTTTATCTCGAACTGTAAGCCCACTTTCCGATTTTTTATTTTATTTATTTTTATTTGATTATGATTTACTTTTACGGTCATTAGGAGTCATATCTAAGCTCATAAGGGAGCTATAATCATATTATGGTCATTTGGACCTTAGTAAGCATTGTTTAGCTATTTTATAGCTTACAATAATTTTTAGATATTTTTAGATAATTATTTTATTTAGTTTTATATAGTTTAAAGGCTTCCATTATTTATTATGAGGCCATTTGGGGATAATTTGAGGTAAAGTATTTTTAATTATATTTTAGAAGGTTAAATATATTTTCTATAATTTATAAAAATTTTCTGGAATTATTTTAATAATTTTAATATTGGAAAACCTATTTTCTAGGACCTTTAGAATTTATTGTGTTAGCATATAAGCAAATATTGACCCCAAATGTTTTTCTAGGGTTCATTATACTATTTTATATTTTTTAAATTTTTTCATAATTTTTGAGTATTTTTAAGTATTTATTTATTAAGGTTTATATATTTTTAAAGGCTTCCAATATTTATTATAAGGCCATTTGGGACTAATATGAGGTAAAGTATTTTTGGTTATATTCTAGAAGGTTAAATATATTTTTTATAATTTTCTACATTTTTTTAAGGAATTTTTTAGATTTTATTTGAGTTTATTTGGACTTAAAATATTTTTTAAATGATTTTCTGAATAAATAAATAATTATCCAGTCATTCACCGGGGGGCCCACCTGTCGGCGCCAACTGCTACAGTAACCGCCTCTTTCTCTCTCCTATATATATCTTAAAGTATTTCGTAAACCATAATATTCACTTGGTCGTTTTGAGAGAGTTGCTCTTTGGAGACCTCGACTTCACGGAGTGATTGCCGTCAACCCCGACGTGATTTTAGCGTGTCGTTTCTTTGTTGGATTCATCTCGAGGTAAAAATTTTGAATATGTAATTTATTTTTGTATAGTTTGTTCCTAAATTTCTGGAGAATTCGTAGAGTATCGGCTGTCCAAAACTTCGAAAATCATGAACCATTTGAAGTTTTCGAGATTCCGGGAGGACCGGAAATCGAAATCATGAACCATTTGAAGTTTCGAAAAGCTAACACAGAGCTCTATGACATATATTTTTCCTAGAAATTAATTTGTTCATCTATATTTTGGTTATTCTGTTGAACTCAGAATTGATCGGTGAATCACCATTTTGGTCACGATTAGCCATAACGGCGATGTCTTTTGACCAAAACGTGAATTTGCAGCACGGTGGATTCCAGCGCACTTATGGTGCTAAAATCTACCAAGGTGTATTTTCAAAATCTAGAGTTCACGATGTTTGACTAGATAGTCAACGACATACCTCGATTTGCGTGCCATGGTTTCCAAAATTGGAAACATGATTTTGTATAGCCAAACTTCCATGTTTAGATTATATTCAGATTATTATTAGGTTAAATTAAGTTATTAAGTAATTTATTCCAGAACTAACCATTATTAGATTAGTCAACCCATTAGCCACTTTTTCCATGAATTTAGAACTAGAACCTTAGAATTGACTTGTGGTTTTCGTGCATAGTTTGTGGTACGTTATAGGTTATAGGTTAACAACTTCTAGATTGGCAATCCCCTCATCCTCAACTTGTGACTACGGTTTGTGCGAGGATTCAGGCAAGTGCACTTTCTGATTGCTTTCGATTCATAGTAGTCTTTCCATTTCATGTTTATGCATATGCTCTCTTGCTTGTTGACACATTGTTACACGGATTAGTGTCATGGATCTCTACATACTTTATTTCGTGATTGTCGTGTTTTCGTGTTTCGTGACTTGTTCGAGTCCATGAGTACTAGTCGGAAGGAAAAATATCTTAGTAGACATGTGGACTACCCAGAACTATCCTTTGTGTCTTTCGTAGAGAATAACAACAGCACACGACACGTGCAGGGTGTCCGATTTACCCACTAGCCATTCACATGTCGAAACTGGTATTTCAAAACACATAGATAGTTGTCTTTACTTGTTTTTTTTGTTTTATTCACCACTTGCCATGTCATCCTAGTTACATGTTCCTTTTCTAGCTGATATATCATGTTGTAGAGTTATCTACTTTCTTTCGTGATTTATCATGATATCGGTCTTATTTTCTAGATCATCTCACATATGTTATTTTCATGTCTTGTGAATTCTATTATGTTTTCGATTTGTCGTCTGTTTGTGTGCTTGTCCCATTCCTGACTGGAAACCAACATTTTTCAGGTTTAGCTGTGGCTTCACTTAGCATGGGGAGATAAGGGTGTACTTGCTGGCAGAAACCTAGAAATTAGATAAAGTTGTATCATTTGCATTAATTGTAAGAACCTTGTATTTTCTTTAAATATAAATGTTGTAAAAGTTGTAATCAATTTAGAAATGTGAATGAGCAATAAATGTTATATTTTATAATTTTGAGCATCTTGGCCGTGACAGCGTTCTACCGCCAACTCTGCGACGTAGGCTGGCTTGGACACGTCTCGTATCAGAAAAGCGAGTGCGGGTCGTGACACGGACATGCACATGAAGAAGTTGCAAATCAGCCTGGATCAACTACTTCACAACACAAATATGAGAGATGAGTTGATCGCTAAAAACAAATTGGACACGTTGTCCAAACAGTTGGCAGAGGTCAACTTGGTGCATGCGGGGTGTCACAACCTGCACCCGTTTTTCGGATATGAGACGTGTCCAAGCCAGCCTACGCCGCAGAGTTGACGGTAGAACGCTGTCACGGCCAAGATGCTCAAAATCACAAAATATAACATTTATTGCTCATTCACATTATTAAATCAAATCTATAATTATTACAAGATTTATATTTAAAAAAAAGTATAAAGTTCTTACAAGTAATAAAATTGATATCACATCTATCTAATTTCTAGGTTTTGGTCTGCAAGTACATCCGTATCTTCCAATGCTAAGTGAAGCCACAGCTAACCTGAAAAATGTTGGTTTCCAGTCAGGAATGGAACAAGCACACAAACCGACGGCAATACAAAACATAATAGAATTCACAAGACATGAAAATAACATGTGTGAGATGAAAACTAGAAAGTAGCTGATGTCATGGCAAGCGGTGAAGAAAACGAGGAAACAAATAAAAGACAACTATCTATGTGTTTTGACATATCAGTTTCGACATGTGAACGGCTAGGGGGTAAATCAGGCACCCTACACATGTCGTATGCAGCTGCTATTCTCCACGAAAGACACGGAGGATAGTTCTGGATAGTCCACATGTCTATTAAGATATTTCCCCTCCTGACTAGTACTCATGGACTCGAATAAGTCACGAAACACGAAAACATGATAATCACAAAATATAGTAAGTAGAGATCTATGATACTAATTTCCGTGTGACGAGCATGTCAACAAGCAGCAAGACATATGTATAAACATGAAATGTATAAACTACTATGAATCGAAAAGCAATCAGAAAGTGCACTTGCCTGTGGTCCTGTGTTGGTGAAACCGATAATACCACCGCGTCGGAATAGTTTGTCTTGCTAGGGTTGATATGTAGAAGGTCGGATTCGCAAGAAAATATGAAATATGATCTGTCACAATCAAGATTTGATATTCGAAGAGAAATCAAAATAATATTTATAATAATTATATATATATATATATATATATATATATATATATATATATATATAGAATTATTATAAACATTATATATATGAAATCTGTACTTAGGCAAAATATTTAGTATTTAGGACGCTATATTTGGAGTTTAGTTGTAATTAAAAACTATATCTTTCTTTTATTCAAAATCATATAAAGAAATATTTAAAACTATATGTAATTATTTGTCAAAATTTATAGTCTAATTATTAAAAGATTTTAAATCAAAACCATATCTTAAAATATTATAAATACAAGAATATGGTTTAGAAAAAATATATATAATTTAAAACAACTACGGCAATAATACAAATATTAAAATAACAATACCGGGAGTAATAACAGTTTAAAGTATATATTTTCTGACATTTAGTATAAGCCTTTAAAATAAGCCAATCATCTCTTTAATCCTTTATTGCATAATAATAAAATAATAACCATAATAAACGGGAAATAACATTGGTCGTACAATCCCTTACTTCCTTGTTAGCAAAGTAAATAAATAATAAGGTATATTTTAGGGCTTCTATGCCCCATTTTGAAAATAGTTTTAGGTGTTAGTGCCGAGGCACAATTTTCGATGGAAAATTCTGAAACTGAAACAATTGTAAAGACAACATTTCAAATGCAACACCTTAAAGAAGATGTGCAACAGAGATCCTGGAGGATTCTGAATTACGAGGATCTAAAAAGATTCTACGTAATACACAAAAATTCTAAAGAGACTTTTGTGCAAGCGACTATCGGCAGTAGAGCTTCTAAAAAGAAGTTACTGTGAAATGCAACAGCAGCGATGACAGGCGAGAATGAGATGCTGGGGTGAATGAACCACCGTTTCTCAAAGCTTTATTCGCCCCACACGAGCACGAACAGATTCCAGGAACCAGCAAGTTCACGAAGAACTTCTGGAACGCTCGTAAGTCAATATTTGAGACTTGAACGGGCTTCCTGGACTTTACAGACTCCCTTAACTCTCTTCTTGGTGCCTCTTTCAAAGGAGGCCAAGGGGCTCTATTTATAGAGTGGAGTTGAGATTTCACCTCTTCTCCTATCCGATGTGGGACTAAAATACCAATACTCAAAAATAGAGTTTGATATTTTAGATCATCCCACAATCAGCATAGAAGTGTGCCAGTCCACGCCTACCCCCCGAACACTCCCGTGCATGCACGAGACATCCTGGAGTCCGTGTCCGAGTCCGAGTCAGCACAACAAAAATTAACTTGCATCCTTGTTAGATTTAATCCTTTTTTCTTCTAGGAAAATACTTCCACATGGCACAAACGTGTGCCCCACTATACCTCATGTGCACACCTCAACACAAGCAATGCATTATATTGAGATACTCACCATTTGGTGTAGCCGATGTGGGACTATCTTTTTTAGTCCAAAGGCAAAAACACCAACAATCCTCCACATATCTCAATATATGGGTTGAGCGTTCCCCACAGTGACTGCCCATCATGCATTAGGAGAGATGTCGCTACGACTTGAATCTTCCCGCATAGGTTAAATAACAGCATGATACAAGAATGGACTAAGCCTTGAATTCTGCACCATAACTGCAATTCTTCCTACTCACATAATGACATCAACTGTGCTTCTGCCTGCACATTGAAGGCCCTGTGCCTGCCTAGTTTCAGTATATAATTTTGGGCGTCTACAAGTTTACCCTCAAGAGACGGCCTGATATCTCTTTCCATACACTATAAGTGAGTTCTTTATTAAAGAGATATGGCAGGAAGCCTTGCGCTTCCTTGCGGTGCTACGCCGCTATGACATGGCCTGAAGCCGAGGCATTACCCCTACCTGGGAACCTCATCGTAGTGTCATACTACTGTAGCATGAGGTCACAAGCCTCTTTGTAGTGCCAAACTTCCCAGCATGAAGCCTAAGGCTTCCTTGCGGTGTTACGCCACAACGACATGGCTTGCAATGCCGAGGCTTTACCCCTACCTGGGTACCTCATCGTGGTGTCGTGCCACTGTAACATGGGGCCATCCTCCCCTTTGTAGTACTGTCTACAACTCTTTAATTACGTCATACAGCATTAGGGTACCTGCCTATTTCGGTGCTACGCCGCTATGACTTGGCTTGCAAAGCCGAGGCATTACCCCTACCTGGGAACCTCATGGTGGAGTCACTCCACTGTAGCATGGAGTTTCACTCCTTGTAGTGCTGCTCTACCGTGCTTTCTGTAAAGCACACCAGGCATTCACTCTGCCTGAGAACTCATTAAGGCGTTTAAGCTAACCTTCCACAGGATCTATTTTTTTTGCAGAAAATACATAGTAGACAACAGTGGTTATGGGTCCGTATCCCTTCCATGTTCCAGAGAACAAGTACCCACTGTTACCTGATAGTTTCCCAGTCAGTGATCCTCCTTTGAACCAAAAGTTAGATGCCTAGTAGATTTCTCTTTGAACTAATAGCATGAAACTTTATGGTAGGATTACAAAGACACACTATCAGAATGCCTTCAAACCCATTTTACAAGCTGTATCATCGACCAGCTGGCGCTTGAGGCCCTTGGTGAACGGATCCGCCAGGTTCTCCTGACTCCGAACATCAATCACTGCAATAATACCTCTCTTGATAAGATCGTGTACTGCTCTGTGCTTCAACCGCACCATTCTTTTCTTCCCGTTGAAGAGTTCATTTGATGCCACTGCTGCTGCCGCCTGGTTGTCACAGTATATCGGTATTGCCGGTATCTGAGCCCCAACCACCGAAAGATCATACATGAGCTTCCGAAGCCACTCTGCTTCATCTGCAGCAGCATCCAATGCAAAGAATTCAGATTCCATGGAGGAGCGAGATAACATAGTCTGCTTCTTCGACTTCCACGATATAGCAGCTCCACCCATGGCGAATACGAATCCACCTGTGGAATACTCGCTCTCCATATCTGAACACCAGCTAGCATCACTGAAGCCTTCCACTACTGACGGATCTCTGCTGTAGAAAAGTGCATATGTCTGAGTTTTCTTGAGATATCTCATAACACGCTTCACAGCTTTCCAGTGCTCAACGCCTGGATTGCTAGTGAACCGACTCAGCATTCCCACGGCAAAAGCTATGTCAGGCCTTGTGGCAGTAGTAGCGTACATCAAGCTTTCGATGACGCTAGCGTACTCCAACTGCCTGACGCTTTCTCTCGAATTAGGCTCCAGCTTCTGATCACTCCGGTACGGTGTATCAATTATAGGAAGATCTTGATACCCGTAGCGAGTGAGCATCTTCTCAATATAATGAGATTGTGACAGCGCTATTCCAGTGCCTGTCCGGATGATCTTGAGCCCCAAGATTACGTCAGCATCCCCCAAGTCCTTCATACTGAACATGGTCGAGAGGAATTTCTTTGTCTCTGTGACGCAGCTTAAATCCGTACCTAGGATTAGCATGTCGTCCACGTAAAGACAAACGATTACTCCTCTTCTGTCAGCAAACTTCGTATAGACACACTTGTCTGTTTTACTGACCCTGTAGCCATTTGACCTTATCACCTTGTCAAACTTCTCATGCCATATTTTGGGAGCTTGTTTCAAACCATACAGAGACTTCATCAACTTGGAGACTTTGTCTTCCAGACCTCTGACGATAAAACCTTCTGGTTGTTGCATGTAGATCTCTTCGGTCAGCTCGCCATTAAGGAATGCTGTTTTTACATCCATCTGATGTATCACCAGCTTGTGTATTGCTGCTAGAGCAATTAACAATCTGATGGTTGTCATCCGAGCTACTGAAGCATAAGTATCAAAGTAGTCGATCCCCTGCTTCTGAGCAAACCCTTTGGCCACTAGCCTGGCCTAGAACTTGTCAATGGTTCCATCTGCTTTCATCTTCTTCTTGAAGATCCATTTGCATCCGATGGGTCTTGCTCCTTCTGGCAGGTCAACCAATACCCATGTGTTATTGGAGGTGATTGACTCAATCTCGTTGTCTATCGCCTCCTTCCAGAATACAACATATCTGGTCTTCATCGCCTCATCATAGGTAAGCGGATCTGCTTCCACATGATAGGTGACGAAGTTATCTCCGAAGTCTTTCGGCCTCCTCGTTCGCTTAGTTGACGGCTCAGCGAGTTCTGGTTCAGCTGGTGTCTCCTTGACGACAGCTTCATCTTGGACTACTGGTTCATTAAAGACTTGTCTGCTTTGTACCCTCATCATTCTCCGGAAGATCCACGAGAACAATATTCTTGTGTTTTACAAACTTGTCTTCAAAGTATTCAGCATCGCGAGATTCGATGATATGGTTTGACTCGATATCAAGGAATCTCCGAGCATCACTCTTCTCGGTATACCCCAAGAAGATCGCCTTCGTAGTCCTTGTCCCCAGCTTCTGAATCTTCAGATCCGGGAGCTTCACATAAGCCAGACACCCCCACACTCGAATGATATTCAAGTTAGGTCTGACTTTGAACCAGAGTTCATGAGGAGTTATGTCGGAAGTTGCATATGGCACTCTGTTCAGAATGAACGTTGCCGTTAGTGCAGCTTCTCCCCAGTAGCACTTTGGAAGACCCACAGTCAACAGCATGGAGTTCATCATCTCTGTCAACGTTCTGTTCTTCCTTTCTGCTACTCCGTTGGATTGAGGAGAGTACGGAGCCGTAGTCTCATTGATGATTCCATGTTCTTTGCAGAATGATAAGAATTTATGAGACCGATACTCCCTGCCTCGATCACTCCTTAACCTCTTGAGTTGTTGTCCAGTTTGCCGCTCAGCCTCGGCCCTGAACTCCTTGAACTTCTCGAATGCTTCGTCTTTAGACTTGAGCAAGTAGACGAAAGCATACTTTGAGAAGTCATCGATGAAAGTAATGAAATACTTCATCCCGGCCTTTGTAGAGAATTGTTTGAAGTCACAGATATCTGAGTGAACCAACTCCAGAAGATCTGTGCTTCGATGGACCCTGTGAAAGGGTTTCTTTGTGATCTTCGTCTGAGCACATACTTCGCATTTCTCTACCTTACCCCTACACTTGGAGATAAGTCCTAGACTAGACATTCTGTAAATTCTTTTACAATGAACATGTCCTAGCCTATTATGTCATAACTCAAGAGAATAATCAGAAAAAGTGATTGCATTTATATTATCATGCTGGGTTACAACAAGCTGAATCTTGTACATTCCTTCAGTTTGGAAAGCTTTCCCGAAGAATGTACCCTTCTTGGACATCACCAACTGGCCAGCATTGATGTCCATCCTCAAGCCTGCGTTGCAGAGCAGACTTCCAGAGATCAGGTTCTTAGCAATTACTGGAACATACTTCATACCTTGAAGCGTCAGAGTGTTCCCCGATGTGAGTTTCAGCTCCACCGTCCCGATCCCCAGTACTTCAGCTTGTGCCTGGTTTGCCATTATGACCTTCTCTGAAGTTGGCTCATAAGAGACGAACCAGTCCTTATCTGAACAGACATGACAGATCGCACCAGTGTCTATCCACCAGTCCAAGTCAGCCCCCACAGTTGCAACCTGTGCTATCATGGCAACTAGATTAGTAATCATAGAAACCTTACTAGGCTCACCTTGTTCTTTGGGCTTGGACTTGCATTCGGATTTGTAGTGGCCCTTCTTGCCACAATTGAAGCAAGTCACATGGGACTTGGACTTCTGCTGCTTGAAAGCAGGACCCTTCACTTTCAGATTCGTGAAGTCCTTCTTTTTGCGATGAGAAGCAGCCTGCTTCCCCTGGTATTCTCTGGTTTGGACCAGATTTGCCTTCGCCAGTTGCCTGGACAGAGTATCCATCTTCTATTGAGAGCGCATCTCGTCCTCAACATGGATCTCTTGCAAGAAATCTTCCAAGCTAATTTCCATCTTCTTTCGATGCATCCTTGAATAGAAGTTGCTCCATCCTGCAGGAAGTTTCGCGACGATCCCTCCAACGACAAACTTGTCGACGAGGGGCATGTACTCGTCTTCTAGTTTCTGACGCAACTTCAGAAACTCCTTCACTTGGGGCAGCATCGACTTCTCGTCTTCGAAGGTCCACTTATGGTATTTTTCTACCATGAAGATCTTGGACCGGTTCTCGTCATCTTCATAGAGCTTTCCCAAGGAGTCCCATATCTCTTTGGCAGATGTCTTCTTGGAGTAGGACTCTGCCAGAGAGTCTTCCATGGAATTGAGTATCAGTAGTTTACATATACTGTTTTCTCTCTTCCACTTCGCTTGCTTGGTTGTAGCAGCGGCCACAGCCGTAGCAGATCCAGTGGTTGGAACGATCGGTTCTTCTTCTGACAGCACGTGATCAACATCCACGAGTTGAAGATTTAAAGTGACCTTTCGTTTCCATATCTGGAAGTGTTCGCCATCGAATTTCTCCAACTTGTTAAAGCCGATATCGATGAGCGAAGCACAAGAATTATCCATCTTCTCATTAAAGCTTTGAGATTGTTAGTGCCGAGGCACAATTTTCGATGGAAAATTCTGAAACTGAAATAATTATAAAGACAACGTTTCAAATGCAATACCTTAAAAAAGATGTGCAACAGAGATCCTGGAGGATTCTGAATTACGAGGATCTAAAAAGATTCTACGTAATATACAAAAAATCTAAAGAGACTTTTGTGCAAGCGACTATCGGCAGTAGAGCTTCTAAAAAGAAGTTACTGTGAAAGGCAACAGCAGCGATGACAGGCGAGAATGAGATGCTGGGGTGAATGAACCACCGTTTCTCAAAACTTTATTCGCCCCACACGAGCACGAACAGCTTCCAGGAACCAGCAAGTTCACGAAGAACTTCTAGAACGCTCGTAAGTCAATATTTGAGACTTGAACGGGCTTCCTGGACTTTACAGACTCCTTTAACTCTCTTCTTGGTGCCTCTTTCAAAGGAGGCCAAGGGGCTCTATTTATAGAGTGGAGTTGAGACTTCACCTCTTCTCCTATCCGATGTGGGACTAAAATACCAATACTCAAAAATAGAGTTTGATATTTTAGATCATCCCACAATCAGCATAGAAGTGTGCCAGTCCACGCCTACCCCCCGAACACTCCCGTGCATGCACGAGACATCCTGGAGTCCGTGTCCGAGTCCGAGTCAGCACAACAAAAATTAACTTGCATCCTTGTTGGATTTAATCCTTTTTCCTTCTAGGAAAATACTTCCACATGGCACAAACTTGTGCCCCACTACACCTCATGTGCACACCTCAACACAAGCAATGCATTATATTGAGATACTCACCATTTGGTGTAGCCGATATGGGACTATCTTTTCTAGTCCAAAGGCAAAAACACGAACATTAGGCAAGGACAATAGTATATTTGTTACAAATATAGTTTTAGAAAATTTATACAATACCCAAAATAAATAATAATTTTAAAATTACTAATAATAACAATGACAACAACATTCAACAATAAGACTTAGTAAAAAAATAACTATTCATTACTCTCCTCTGCTCCATTAACTGGAGAGAGAGAAAAGAACTTTTATTCTTTCAAAAGGGGAAAGTAGCATAGGAGGGAGAGGGAAAAGAGAGCTCACCGGAGAGTTGGGAGGTTGGGTGCTCCGGGAAGATCGTCAGCCGGAAAGGGCAGAGAAGTCGGCCGGGCGGCGCGTGCGAGACGGGTAGTCACCGGCATTGGCTCCTCGCCCAGGAGGAGAACGGCGGCACGAAAGAAGGGAAGAGTGGTGCGACCCTGTCGAAGTCGGTCGAGGTCAACGGTGCCCTTGAGGCCAAAAATCGTGGAGGCGAGCTCGGCTGTTGGCGCCACCAGGAGGAAGGGTCGGTGCGACGACGTCGAGAGGTCGAGCACGGGGACGACGAGCGAGAAAGCTCCGCCAAAAGTTCCTCGGTCGCGGTAGAGAAGTGGCGCACGCGTGCCGAAGAGATTGACGCAGGGAGTCGGGCGAGGTCTCACGGCCTCGACGGTCAGTCACAGCGGAGAAGAAAAGGGGATCTAGAGGGGCGGACGCCGATGGAGGCTCCCACCAGAATATCAGGTTGAGTGGCACTCGGTCCTCGTGGCGGTCGAAGCTGTTAGTTCGTGGGAGTCGCCAGTCTGGCGAAGGCGGTATGGTTATGAGGAGGAGGAGAAGACGAGGCCAGCGTTGCGGCCACGAGTAGGCACGACAGAGTTCGGGCAGCGGCGGTCTGTTATTTTCTTCTGTATTCATTTTCTGATTCGGACACACGAATGTGTTCTGTTGTGAATCGCAGGATTAGGACACGGATATGGATGCCCGGGGTCGGACCCAAGGCTGGACACAATGATTGTGGTAGTGGACACGGACACTTCGACACCAATTATTAGTATTAGCTGTGAGTTGGTGGTGGTGAAAGGAAGACTGTGCAAGTCGACGGGTGGTGGCTGAGATGGTTGACCAGGGAGAGGTTGGAATAGGCGAGAAAAAGGTTCTTCTCTATTCTCTATGTTATAGATGTATGGTAGTCGATGAGGAGATACAAGGAGCCTTTGGGGAGACTTATCCTATTTAATACGAGGAGAGACCCTGTCGAAGGCATTCCTATACAATATGAAATATCGTATATTGCCTAGCCGATTAGCGGGGAGGGGTTAACTAAATATTCAGCTAAACCTTGAAGCTTATCTTTAGTTATAAATTCCCTGCCTTTAATTAATTTCCTTTAGTTTAAAACAAATAGTTATCTAAAACATAGTTGATCCTATCTAGATAGGATTCTTGGTAACAACAATAATTTGAAGAAGCACCTAATGCTTATCAACAATTTAAATTACTTAAATCAAATAATAACCTTTAAACAGAAATAAATCTAGTCACGATTTAAATTGATATTCGATATTATCAATGATTTAGCCACATGCATTTAAACCTTGTCATAATCTATTAACAAATAATAATATTTAATTTATAATAATATTGACTATCTATCAAAATACTTTAAATCGCATATTTCTTACTATCAAGTAATTCTTTTAAAATCTAAATAAATTAAGTGATCAATACAATAAATTTAAAATAATATTTAGCTTTTATCCAACTAAATTGTATATCTTCTAACCAAAGAAATAAATAATTCAAGACGTATTTTTTATTAAAATTATATGAAATATTTATAATTCAAAAATCCATTTTCGAAGTCAAATCATTTGGAAGTCTAAATTAATGATCAAAACATCTTCTAAACTTTCAAGAATAAAATACGAAAATTATTTAAAATTAGTTAGTACCTTTAAACCATAAATTTTAAACAGTTTCAAAAAGCCGACAAACAAAATATTTCTTTAGGAAGTCTCGGCGAAAATCACCTTTAAATACAATAATAAAATTTTAGAAAATTTTGGGAGGAAGAGTTACACGTGGGACTCCAAATGGAAGCATAAGGTTTCTCACAACCAGAAGAAGAAGAAGAAGGACTTCAACCATCTGAAGGTGAAGTCGGCTTCGTTCAAGTCAAAGCCAAAGCCCAAGTCAGATGTGACTTGCTTCAACTGTGGAAAGAAGGGCCACTATCGTAGAGACTGCAGATCAAAGTCCAAACAGATAGAGCAAGGTGAGCCTAACATGGGTGCAATAATTGTGCAGGTTGCCACGGCTGATGTTGACACTGACTAGTGGGTGGACACGGGTGCATCCTGTCATGTTTGCTCTAATAAGGAGTTGTTCACCACATACAAGCCTACATCTGAGAAGGTTATGGTGGCGGACCAGACACAAGCTGAAGTACTGGGGACAGAAATGGTAGTACTGAACCTGATTTTGGGGAAGTCGTTGACGCTTCAAGATCTGAAGTATGTACCGGTGATAGCCAAGAACCTGGTCTCTGGAAGTCTGCTATGTAACGCAAGCTTGAGGATGGACATCAATGCTGGGCAGATAGTGATGTTCTACAAAGGAACATACTTCGAAAAAGCTTATTGTACCGAAAGGATGTTCAAACTTCAACTTATAACTCCTACAAAAATGATTAATGCAATTTCTTCTTTTGGTTATTCTCTTGAGTTATGGCACAATAGACTAGGTCATGTTCATTGAAAAAGAATAAACAAAATGTCTAGTCTAGGGCTTATCTCCAAATGTGGGGGTAAGGAGGTAGAGAATGTGAGGTTTGTGCACAGACAAAGATCACTAAAAAACCGTTCAAACGGGTGAATCGAAATACAGATCTTCTGGAGTTGGTACACTCAGATATTTGTGACTTCAGATAGTTCTCCACAAAGGCCAAGATGAAGTATTTTATTATATTCATCGACGACTACTCGAAGTATGCGTTCGTCTATCTGCTCAAGTCTAAAGACGAAGCATTCGAGAAGTTCAAGGAGTTCAGGGCTAAGGCTGAATGTCAAACTGGACAACAACTCAAGAGACTCAGAAGTGATCGAAGCGGAGAGTACAGGTCTAATGAATTCACATCATTCTATAAAGAACATGGAATTATCAATGAGACAACTGCTCCATATTCTCCTCAATCAAATGGAGTAGCTGAAAGGAAGAACATGACGTTGACAAAGATGATGAACTCAATGTTGTTGACTGCAGGTCTTCCAAACTGCTTATGTGGAGAAGCTGCATTAACGGCTACGTTCATTCTGAACAGAGTGCCGTACACAGGTTCCGAAGTCACTCCTCATGAAATCTGGTTCAATGTCAGATCCAACTTTAACATCATTCGAGTGTGGGGGTGCCTGGCATATGTGAAGCTTTCGGACTTAAAGATTCAGAAGCTTGGGACAAGGACTACAAAGACGATCTTCTTGGGGTATGCTAAGAAAAGTGATGCTCGGAGGTTTTTTGATGTTAAAACCAATCAAATCATTGAATCTCGTGACGCTGAATTCTTTAAAAATAAATTTGCGAGGCATAAAAACATTTTATCACGAACATTCCAGAGAATAATGTGAGTGCACAGGCGGCTATCACTTCCAAAGAAGATACAGTCCAAGAAAAAAATTGTCATACCAGAGACAATTGTTGAACCAGAACTCGCAGAACCCAGATCTAAGCGGGTGAGGAGACAGAATGACTTCGGAGATGAGTTCGTCACCTATCATGTGGAAGCTGATCCGCTTACCTATTATGAGGCGATGAAGACCAGAGACGCTGTCTTATGGAGGGAGGCTATCAATGATGAGTACGACTCTATAACCTCAAATAATATGTGGGTGTTGGTCGATCTGCCTAAAGGAGCTAAACCAATCGGATGCAAGTGGATCTTCAAGAAGAAGATGAAGGCCGATGGAACTATTGACATTCAAAGCAAGGCTGGTAGCCAAAGGATTTTCTCAGAAGTAGGGGATCGACTACTTCGAAACATATGCTCCAGTAGCGCGGATGACAACAATCAGGATGTTGATTGCTCTGAGTGCAATTCACAAGCTCGTCATACATCAGATGGACGTGAAGACAGCATTCCTGAATGAAGAGTTGACCGAAGAGATCTACATACAACAGCCAGAAGGATTCATCGTCAAGGGCCTTGAAGACAAAGTCTGTAGGTTGGTGAGATCTCTATACGGTCTGAATCAAGCTCCCAAGATGGGGCACGAGAAGTTTGACAAATTTATTAGATCAAACGGCTACATAGTCAGTGAGACGGGCAAATGTGTTTACATAAAGTTCACTGACGATAGAGGAGTCATCGTTTGTCAATACGTTGATGACATGCTGATCCTGGGTACGGATCTAGCATGTGTCACTGAGACAAAGAAGTTCCTCTCATCTAAGTTCAATATAAAGGATGTAGGGGAAGCTGATGTTATCCTAGGGATAAAGATCATCCGGACAGACACTGGAGTGACGCTGTCACAGTCTCATTACATAGAGAAGATGCTCACACGCTATGGATATCAGGATCTTCCAGGGATCAATACTCCTTACAGGTGTGATAAGAAGCTGAAGCCAAATCCTAGGGAAAGCGTCAGGCAGCTGGAGTACTCAAGCGTCATCAGGAGTTTGATGTATACAACTACTGTCTTAATGCCTGACATAGCTTTTGCCATGGGGATGCTGAGTCAATTCATGAGCAACCTAGATGTGGAGCACTGGAAGGCCGTGAAGAGAGTTATGAGATATCTCAAGAGGACTCAGAAGTATGTACTGTACTACAGCGAATATCCGACAGTAGTGGAAGGATTCAGTGATGCAAGCTGGTGTTCAGAAATCGAAAGCGAAAGGTCCACAGGAGGATACATCTTCTCCATGGGTGGAGCAACTATATCATGGAAGTCAAAGAAGCAGACAATGCTCTCTCATTCCTCAATGGAATCCGAGTTCTTTGTACTGGCTGCTGCAGCAGAAGAAGCAGAATGGATTTATGAGCTCATGTATGATCTTCCAGTAGTTGATGCACATATTTTGGCGGTACCGATATACTATGACAACCAGGCAGCTGCAGCGGTGGAAATCAAATGATCTCTTTAATGGTAAGAAGAGGGCTGTACGATTGGGGCACAGGGCGGTGAATTATCTAATAAAGACTGGAGTCATTACCGTGATTGATGTTCGGAGTCAGAAAAATATGGCCGATCCATTCACCAAAGGTCTCAAGCGCCAGCTGGTCGAGGATACAGCAACTATGATGGGCTTGAAGACGATGTGATATTATGTCTTTGTAATTCTACTATAAAGTTTTATGCTATTAGTTCAAAGAGAAATCTACTAGGCATCTAACTTTTGGTTCAAAGAAGGACCACTGACGGAGATAAAATCTAGAACAGTGGATAGTCCTTTGAGACACTGAGGGGTTACGGACCCATAACCACTGTTGTCTAGTATCTGTTCTCTTAAAAGAACAAGTCCTTTGGGAGGATGGCTTAGACGCCTTAATGAGTTCTCAGGTATTTTGAATGTTTGGTGTGCTCTATTGGAAGCATGGTAGCACAACACTACAAAGAAGCGTAAGGTCTCCGTGCTACAGTGGGGAGACACCACCAAGAGGTTCCTCGGTAAGGGTAATGCCTCGGCTTTGCGAGCCATGTCACAGCGGCGTAGCACCACATATAGGCAGGTAGCCTAATGTTGTAGAATGAAGAGTGGTAGTCAGCACTATAAAGAGGCCGATGACCTTATGTTACAGTAGTGTGACACCACCAAGAGGTACCTGGAGTGGGTAAAGCCTAGGCTACGCGAGATATGTCACAGCGACGTAATGCCGCAAGGAAGCGCAAGGCTTTATGCTGGGTAGTTTAGTACTACAAAGAGGCTGGAACCTCATGCTACAGTGGCATGACACCACGATGAGGTGTAGCCTCGGCTTTGGGCCATGTCATAGCGGGATAGCACCGCAAGGAAGCACAAGGCTTCATGCCAAAGGACTCTTTAAAAGAACTCACCTAGAATGTATGGAAAGAGATTCGGACCGTCTTTTGAGGGTAAACTTGTAGACGCCTAAGATACATACACCAAAACCAGGCATGTACAGGGCCTTTAATGTGCAACCAGAAGCACAGCTGATGTTATTATGTGAGTGGGAAAAATTGTAGTTATGGTGCAGAATTTAAGGCTTAGTCCATTCTTGTATCATACTGTTATTTGACCCATGCGGGAAGATTCAAGTCATTAGTGACATCTCTCCTAATGCATGATGGACAGTCACTGTGAGGAACGCTCAACCCATATGTTGAGATATGTGGGGGATTGTTGGTATCTTTGCCTTTAGACTAGGAAAGATAGTCCCATATCGGCTACACCTAATGGTGAGTATCTCAATATAATGCATTGCTTGTGTTGAGGTGTGCACATGAGGTTTGGTGGGGCACAAGTGTGTGCCATGTGGGAGTATTTTACGAGAAGGAAAAATGATTATTCCAACAATGATGCAAGTTGATTTTTGTTGTGCGAACTCGGACTCAGACACAGACTCCAGGTTGGCTCGTGCATGCACGGGAGTGTTCGGGGGGTAGGCGTAGACTGGCACACTACTATGCTGATCGTGGGATGATCTAAAATATCAAACTCTATTTTTGAGTATTGGTATTTTACTACCAAAATATAGTAAATTAGCGACGACACATTAGCGACGGATAATTTTCGTCGGCGTTAGCGACGGATTTACGACAAATAGCCGACGGAGTACCGACTACATGCCGATACATTTTTTATTTTATTTTAAGGAGGAGAAAAGGTCGCTCATCCGTCGCTAGGGCATCAAAGATATAGCGACGGATACACAGCCGTCGCGATGCAGTCGATTATTTGGCGAGAATTGTTGGGAGAAGTGGCGGGACAATTCTACGACTACGTAGCGACGGATAGTCCGTCGACAAGTATCAAATAGAGCGACGGACTAGCGACGGATAAAATTCGATGCGAGTCCGTCACTAAATATACGACCCGGACTTAAATTGAAACGACGGGGGGAACTTTTCATTCCCCCTAAATTTCACTCTCTCTCCTCTCTCTCCCTCTCTCCCGCGGCGGTCGGCGACCTCCCTCTCCTCTCTCTCTCCCGCGACAGTGATCGGCGACTTCTCCTCTCTCTCCCAAAGGTAATCACTCCTCTTGCTCTCTCTCTCTCGCGGTGGTCGTGGGTGCAGCGGGCCGGGGGCGTCGGGGGCTGTAAGGGCGGCGAAGACTGCTGGGGCAGCGGGTGCGTCGGGGGCTGGGGGGCGGCGGAGGGTGGGGGTGGCGAGGGGTGGAAGGGGCATGCTGGCGCGCGAGGATGTGGGGGGTAGCGGGGGGCAGCGCGCTCCGGGGCAGCGGGTGGCGGCTGGGGTGGCGCGCACAGGGCAGCACGGGGCTGGGGGGGCGGCGGGGGGAGGGGTACGCTAGGGTTTGTAAGCGTAAGTAGCAGTAATTATCCTAGTTTAAGAAATAGGATGAGAAAGTCTATTGCTTTATATATATATATATATATATTTTTTTTGCTTTATATATATATATATATATATATATATATATATAAATATATATATATATATATATATATATATATATATATATATAGATATATAAAGCAATAGACTTTCTCATCCTATTTCTTAAACTAGGGTTTGTCATATTGCATTTTCTTTATATATATATATTTTTTTTCTTTATATATATATATATATATATATATATATATATATATATATATATATATCAAGGTTCAAAGTATCGGTATCGGAATCGGTATCGGACTTTTTCTATGAGTATTGGTATCAGCGATATCGGTAGTATCGACAGTTTCGGATTGGAGTATCGAATTTTTTGGTATTGGGAAACAAATAATTATCGGTAGTATCGGATTCTTTTACAAGCTTTTACAACCTTACTATGCTTTCAACCTAGGTTCACAATATCGGTATCGGAATCGGTATCAGACTATTCCTATGTTGTTTAATTTTCTTAGCCGAATTGACCGGAACAAAGACCCCGAATGTCGGCATCGGTCAATATTTGGTATCGGTCGGTATCGGATCGGAACATGCCAAATCGTATCGGTATCGGCCGTATCGGATCGGTATCGGCCGATACTTTAAACCATGATATATATATATATATATATATATATACATATATATATATATATATATATATATATATATATACTAACTCGTCAAGTTGAACCGTGTATAACATGCTCGACGCTTAAGAGGAATCATTTGGACTTAGTGGACTATCGAACTATAGGTATCGGACTATCGGTATCGGTATCGCACTATCGATATCGGACTATCGGTATCGGTATCGCACTATCGGTATCGGTATTGAACTATCGGTATCGGTATCGAACTATCAGTATCGAGCTATCGGTATCGCTAGCGGACTATCGGACTATCGGTATCGGCATCGAACTATCGGTATCGTACTATCGGTATCGGTATCGCACTATCGGTATCGGACTATCGATATCGGTATCGCACTATCGGTATCGGTATCGAACTATCGGTATCGGTATCGAACTATCGGTATAGGTATCGGTATCCGTATGTACTTAGTATCGAACGTAGCAGATTAGTATCGGTATATCGGTTTGGTATAGGTCGTATCGGATGGTATTGACCTTAGCGAATTGGCATCGTCCTATCCGATATGTATTGGTCGTATAGCTAGGATTCGTACCGGCCTTATCGATTCGGTATCGGCCATATCCGATAGGTATCGCCCGTATCGGATGTGTATCGGCCGTATCAGATTAGCATGGTGGAAGGTTTAGTAACAACTGTACTTAGATTTTTCTCTTCTCGAGCTAGAATACCATCGCAAGAGAGTCACGAGAGAGTAAAAAAAATCTCCTATATATTGATGTTTACGAGAGTGATTGGCCAATTACAGTAACACACATGCTGCATTTTCCATCAGGGAAGGAGAGATTGAAGGCAATAACATATAGAGTTGTATTTCAGAAGAAGACGAACTCCTATAAACTCTTTGTTTATAAAACAAGCTATAGACGAACTACTATAAACTCTTTGTTCTGTATTCTCTATAGCTTGTTTTGTGAACAAAGAGTTTGTACGAGTTCTTCTCCCGAAATACAAGTCTATATGTTATTGTATTCAATCTCTCATTCCCTAATGGAAAATGCAGCATGTGTGTTACTGTAATTGGCCAATCACTCTCGTAAACATCAATATGTAGGAGATTTTTTTACTCTCTCGTGACTCTCTTGTAATGGTATTCTAGCTCAAAAAGAGAAAAATCTAAGTACAGTTGTTACTAAACCTTTCACCATGCTAATCTGATACGGTCGATACATATCCGATACGGCCGATACCTATCGGATATGGCCGATACAGGATCGATAAGGCCAGTACGAATCCTAGCTATACGGCCGATACATATCGGATAGGACGATACCAATTCGCTAAGGCCAATACCAATTTGATACGGCCTATACCAAACCTATAGACCGATACTAATCTGATGCGGTCGATACTAAGTACATCCGGCCTATATACCAGCGGATCCACCAGTTACATGATTATATACTAATTCTGTTTAGTTTGTCTTACTATACAGATTTTCACATCCAATCTGTGATGGATCGTTATTTCGTTGATCGTATATAGATGTACAAACGACAACACAAGAGCAGAATAGGTGTGAGTGACGATTTTCAGGCAGGTGTGGAAGTGTTTCTTAAGTATGCCATGAGCAAAGCTCAGTATATGGACGGTAACAAAATCAAGTGTCCATGTCGTAATTGTCGTAATAGACGTTACGAAGAAGTGGTGAGTGTAAGAGATCATTTGACCCGTAAGGGTTTCATACGTGATTACGGCCTGTGGTCATCGCAAGGTGAACTATATGCAGAAAGACAGGTTGCGAATGCTGCTACTTATGCTTTTGATGATAATGCTGTAACGAATTTTGTCGTCGAAGACGACGAATGCTCTGTTGATTATGAAAACATGCAGAACCTTGCACGAGATATGGTGTACGATGCGGCAGGGCCTAATTTTGATCCGGAGGATCCTAATCCCGAGGCAAAGGAGTTCTATGATATGTTTCACGATACTGAAACTTCTTTATATCCTGGTTGTGAGCCACATTTGGTACTGTCAATGACGATGCGGTTGTTGAATATAAAGTCCAATTTTAACTTGCCACAAACTTGCTATGATCGGATTATACAACTAATCAAGGAGGTATTACCGAAGGAATCAAAAGAGCTTCCAAAAAACTTCTACAAGTCGAAGATAATGGTCCGACAACTGGGACTAGGGTACGAGAAGATATATTGTTGTCGCAACGGATGCATGTTGTACTACAAGGAGAACGAGGATATAGAAAGTTGCACCTTCTGTAATACGGATCGTTACAGGCCAGTTAGGGGAAAAGAAAAGTCAACTAGGAAAACGACGTCCTTACAAGTATAAGCATTACTTGTCGATCACGAAGCGCTTGCAGAGGATGTATATGTCTCAGAATATAGTAGAACATATGACGTGGCACAACGAAGAATGCACAAAGGACGATGGAGAATTGTCACAGCCTTCGGATGGAGAGGCGTAGAAATATTTCAATTTTTGTCATCCAGATTTTGCTGCAGAGCCTAGAAATGTACGCATGAGGCTATTTTCTGATGGCTTCCCCCCTTTCGGGTAGTCGAGATCTCAATACTCCTGTTGGCCGGTCATTCTGACCCCTTATAATTTTCTACCATGGATGTGTATGAAGACTCCTTATATGTTCTTGACAGCTATCATACCGGGTCCAAAAAATTCGATGAAAAATATCGATATATATTTACAGCCGTTGGTGGATGAGCTGAAACAGCTATGGGAGATCGGCGTCACGACCTATAATATTTCCAAGAAACATAACTTTCAGATGAGAGCTTCACTGATGTGGACAATCAATGATTTTCCTGCATATGGTATGCTGTCGGGATGGAGTACTCACGGCTTGTCCGATATGCATACAAAATAGTAAGGCGTTCCGCCTTAAGCATGGAGGAAAAACTTCTTTCTTTGATTGTCATCGTCAATTTCTGCCCGTGAGTCATCCTTGGAGAAAGAACAAGGACGCGTTAAGAGCTAGAAAACAAGAATTTTCTCATCCGCCTGCCAGATTGTCGGGATACGATATTTGGGAAGATGTAAAGGACTTGCCCACTGTAATGGAAGATCCATCGAACAATCGTGTTGATGGTTTCGGACAAACCCATAACTAGACCAAACGGAGTATCTTCTGGGACTTGTCTTATTGGAAAGATAATCTTATAAGGCATAATCTTGATGTTATGCATATCGAAAAAATGTGTTCGATAATGTCTTCAATACCGTCATGGATATTAAAGGAAAGACGAAGGACAATCCAAAAGCAAGACAAGACATTGCCGAGATATGCAATCGTCCTTATCTAAACTTGATACAAAGGGGAGCTGGTGGACAAATAACTAAGTCGATAGCACAATACACATTGAGCAAGGAAGATACATTAATAATCTGCAAGTGGGTATCTACTTTAAGATTTCCCGATGGCTATGTGTCGAATTTGTCTAGATACGTTGATCTCAATGAACGCACGCTAACGGGAATGAAGAGTCATGACTGCCACGTGTTTATGGAAAGATTACTGCCCATTGCTTTGAAAGAGTTGTTGCCTTCTGCTGTATGGGTTCCATTGGCCGAACTATCAATATTCTTTAGGGATATTTGTTCAACTAAGTTGACTGTGCAACACATGGTTGAACTTGAGGAGAAGATTATCTTAACAATTTGCAAGTTGGAGAAAATATTTCCTCCTGGCTTCTTCGACAGCATGGAGCATCTACTGATTCATCTAGCATACGAAGCCCGTGTCGATGCATCTGTTCATTATCGATGGATGTACCCATTTGAAAGGTACATAAAAATTGATATAATTTAAGTTGAATTTCAGTATATTTTAAAATTCATTCTTAATTCTCAAGATAATTTGTATCTCTAGATACCTACACCATCTAAAGAAGAAAGTTGGCAACAAGGCTCATATAGAGGCTTCGATATGCGAAGCATTTCTTATCGAAGAGGTGTCAAACTTCTGCTCCATTTATTTCGATACTCATGTTAAGATAAATCGAAATAGACCTCAAAGGAATGACGAGAACGTTGAGGATGGAGGTATATTCAATGTAAGGGGCAAGCCTGTTGGGGCTAGTAAAAAATGGTGGTTGACTGACGACGAGTATGATGCTGCTCACCGATTTGTCTTGTTAAACTGTGACATACAAGAACTGAGAGATTTGGAGAAGTCAGTACACTTACACTCGTTATAATCTCGAATTTGATGAAGTAAGTGACTACAATTATATATTCTTATTTTCTCTAATAGTGTATTTAGAGATGAAGTCAAAATGAGGACACCCGATATTACCGATGAGGGACTTCAAAGAGAGGTTGATTATACATTTTCGTCATGGTTTCACAAATATGTAAGTAAATAAGATTATAATTGAGGTTGATTTTATACATTCTTATAAATACGTAAGTAACTGAGATTAGAAATATATAATCTAAAATATTTAAATTATAAATATTTGTTTACAGGTTTTATTGCCTGAAACAACACTCACTAGTGAGAGTGTTCGTTATCTGGCATTGGGACCGAAGAGGCAAACAAAGACTTGGCCAGGCTATGTCGTTAACGGCTTCAGGTTTAAGGCAACTCAGAATGCTATAAATGTCGAATTTATCAATGACGACATCAGTACCAAAGATTCCGGTATTTGCATAAGAGGTACCATCTATGACGACGAACCGGACTTTGACTATTATGGTGTACTTTGGGATATTGTAGATTTACAATATAATGGCCTATATGATATGCATATTGTGATGTTCAAATGTGAGTGGTTCGATACTACACCAAATATCGGTTGGAGAATAAATAAACAATTTAGATTTGTCGATATAAATCATTGCAGGAGGTATAGAGGGTCCGATACATTTGCGATAGCAAATCAGGCTGTTCAAGTCTACTATACAAGCTACCCAAGGCATCATAGAGATCAATTTGACTGGTGGGCAGTATGCAAGATTAAATCTAGAAATACATTCAACGTTGGAGACCCAGCATACCAAGAGGTCCAGATTGACAAGTCCCAATACTTGGGACAACACTCAGATACAATGGATGTTGAAGATATTGTTGAGGAAAATAGAGGGAAGGAAGAGTTTGATACACAAGATTTAGCTGAAAAAGAGGAAAAAAAAAAAAAAAAGAAGAAGAGAAGAAAGAAGAAGAAGAAGAAGACGAAGAAGAAGAAGAAGAAGAAGAAGAAAAGAAGAAGAGAAGAAGAATTTGATGGGATGAGGATACAGATGAAATCGACGATGAAGATAAGGATGATGAGGAAGGAGGATAATAAAGACGAAGCCGAGGATGAGAACGAAGACGATGATTAGGTTAAATATTGTTGTATATTAAAAACACTTCCAATTACGTGAATTAAGTTTGACCTCATAAAAGCAATTACGTGAATTTATGTTTTTTTTGTTCGATTATTTACTTACTGCAGATGGCACTCCTAGTCTTTTTCGTTGCGACGGTACTCGTCTCCCTACTGGTGGTATGCATATTTTAGTTTAGAATTTTATATTCATTTACACTTTTATATTGTTAATTATGTTTATGTGTTCTATTTACAGGTCATGATGGCTGGCCGTGGTCGTTGTTCTGGTGGTGGTCGTAATGCTGGTGCTGGTGGTGGTCGTGGTCGTGGTCGTGGTCGTAGTGGTGCTGGTGGTCGTGGTCATATTCAATCTTCCCGGGATGTGACCCCATCCAGCGAACCCGACCCGGAGAGTACCCCGGGCACAGACGCATCCCACCATCGATCGACAACTTCATCGAGGCATAAGTCTGGATCTGCGAGCAGATCCGTTTCGCTATCGGACCCGCCAGCGGATCCACCAGCGGATCCCCTAGTTACTGCACAGTGGGCCCCAGAGTACCCCCATACTCGGTTCCATCCGATTACTGGGGAGTACATGTACGGACCCGCGGATCCTCCGACGGCACCAGAGAGGTCGAGAGGCGAGTTTCGACGAGAGCTATGGTCCGCGGGACCTCGTAAGTAAATTTAAGATAATTTATTAAATTTCTTTCATTTATTCAAGTTAATAATCCTGTCGTTTCTTCTTTTAGATTTTTTCCGTTTAATGTTGCCAGGGCTCTTGGAGAAATTATCAGGGCTAACTTCCATGGTCCCTACCTCAACTTTTCGTCGGTGCCCCAAACTTGAAGTACGTCTGGCTCGACGAGTTAAGGGTATATCTATATCTTCTAGTTAATTATTAGTTACTCTTTAATCAACCATTTTTTAAATTACATGATAATTGAATTTGTATGTTAGACGACGTACTGGTGGCCCCCCATCGTGAGAACGCGATCTGCAGGACCTACAGAAGCGCTGCCTCGAAGAAGATATGGGATATGATTCATGATCTGAAAATGGGGCAGACGAGGCCGAATTAGATCCGGCAGGACTATTATGAGGACCTCTTAGATATGATGAATACTCCTGCGTACAAGGAGAAATCGGAGAAGGCGAAGGCGAACCGACGGGCCGTGGGGCTTCATACGGGGGGATCAAGGCCCTACGCAGCGACGCTTGCAGATCTGGTGAGGTACCGTAAATTTATTTCACTATCGAATTAGGTATTATTAATATACGGAGTTAATTAAGTTCTACAGAAATTTCGTATGCAGACCCAACGGGCGGTGAATGAGGAAAGGGCGCCAGAATCGGTCACCATGCACGACGTATTCCAGCATACGCACAAGAGACGAAAGGACGGGAGCTTCGTCGACGAGAGGGCCAAGGAGACTGATGTAAGTAATTATGTTTATGAGATTTACGTTAGAATTAAAAGTATTCGGACTATAACTTAGGTAAACTTAGGATTCACACTTAGCTTAGTGAAACATAGGATTTATATTACAACTTAGGTAAATATATAATAAAACACATTCATTTGATAGGCTGCGTATCGTGAGGCCCTTAGTCGGGCTCAGTTAAATGACACCGAGGATGTCGGTAAAACGACGCCCGCCCGGACGCCCTCTTCTTTGGCCGCTCGCAACGACTTGTTCGTAGATACCGTCGACGGCATTAAGAAAGGGCTCATGTACGGAGTCGGCTCCCTAGGGTCGTTGCACATGGCGACTCAGAGATTTCCACCGACACCGCCTCTCTCGTGGCCCTGGCTGACGATGATGTTAGGTCGCCGCTTACGCAGCTGCACGAGGCGGTGTCGTCCTTGAGGGAGAAAATTGCCACGTACTTTCTGCCTCCGTCTGCTGCTGCCGGTCCGTCTGCTGCTGGTGTCGGTCCGTCTTCTACTGGTGCCGGTCCGACGACTGCTGCTCCCGGTCCTTCTTCTGTCAGTCATCTTTCTTTTAACCCTGCTGTCCCTCTGGTACCGCCTCCGACTGTGACGGCACTCCTTGATCTCATGTTGCCAGAGAAGCTACGTCGACTTCCGAACACTGTCTTCGAAGGCTTTCTGCCGTACCAGGTGGAGCAGTATATCGTCGGGCGCATGAGGGATTACCACCACCAACAATCGAACTCCTTCTCCTCCTTGAAGTATTGTATAAGAAAATTTAGAATATTTGTGTGAATTTTAGAATATTTGTGGAATTTTGAATTATAGTGACGGATATTAGTTTATGATTTCAGGATAATTGGTGTCTATTTTATATTGGTTTGGTTTGGTCTATGTGATTCTTGGATAATTTGTGTGCATTAAATTCGTATGTGCATATTTGGTCTATGTGATTCTTGGATAATTGGTGTGCCTTATATATTTGGTTTATGTGATTGTTGGATAATTGGTGTGCATTATATATTGGTTTGGTTTATGCATATTTGTGTGAACAGGGAAAGCTCTGCAATTTTTTTTCAAAAATATCTCAGTTACGACGGACTAGTGACCGGTTAGCGACGGATGTTTCCAGTTTTCGACTACTTTTCGACAGAATATCTGTCGCTAACTGGAGATTTGAAACTGTTTTCAGTTAGCGATGGGTGGTCGACGTCCAGCCGACGGCATATCTTGCTTGGCGACGACCTACCGACGGAATATCCGTCGGCAAGGTTCTGGTGGTATATAGTTGTACAGAATGTTAGCGACGGATATTCTGTCAGAAATTTGTTGCCATGGTCGACGGATTTGCGTCGGAATATCCATCGCCAAGGTTCTGGAAATACCTAGTTCGACGGAATAGCGACGAAAACTCCGTCGCCAAGGTTCTGGAAATACATGACATTTCCAGAACATGGTCGACGGATTATCCGTTAGGATTCCGTCGCTAATCCGTCCTTTGTTAGCGATGGCGATCGACAAAATAGCGACGAAACGCTACCCTCTGATAAACTGTTACGACGGTTTACTGACGGACTATCCGTCGCTAGCGTCTACACAGTTAAGTATTTAATACTTGAAATCGACGACAGACCATCGGAAAGTCGTCGCTAATGCATCGTATTGTGACGACAAAAGTCGTCGCTATTCCGTCGCTTGACGACTACTTAGCGACGGAGCTTTATTAGCGACGAGCTGATTGCCGACGGATTATTTTGACTAAGATCCGCCAGTGATCGGTCGCTAATACTGATTGCCGACGGATGGGCGACGAGCTGGCCGTCGCTACATTGACATATTTTGGTAGTGTTTTAGTCCAACATCGGATAGGAGAAAAGGTGAAGTCTCACTCCACTCTATAAATAGAGCCCCTTGGCCTCCTTTGGAAGATGGACCAAAAAGAGAGTTAAGGGAGTCCATAAAGTCCAGAAAGCCCGTTCAAGTCTCAAATATTGACTTACGAGCGTTCCAGAAGTTCATCGTGAACTTGTTGGTTCCTGTAAGCAGATCGTGGTGGGCGAATCTTGCTTTGAGAAACGGTGATCTTAATCACCCCAGCAAGACCTTTCCTCTTCATCTTTCTTCTTTTTCTCTGAGTTGTAACTCAGTTCTGTCCGTCAGCAACTGTGATTGTGAGGAAGAACGTGAGATTTATTTTTTGATTATTGTGGCTTTCGTAATCATATTTATATTATAGTGTTCCTCGTGGATCTCGAGAATAATCGAAGGGAAAGTTTGTTTGAACCTCTGATATCGACATCTAGTTCTACCATCTTTAATCAAGCCCCAGGACTAACAATGGATATTATTAAAATAATAAGAAAATAAATTTAGAATTTTAGTAGTGTAATAGCCACCTAATAAAATATTACTTTTATTGTCTATTTCTCTATAAAAAAATTAAAAGTGATATGCTCTAAAATTTTCAAAATATAATATGTTAATAATAATTGATAACCACAATAACAATAATAAATAATATACATATATATAAACACATATATATATTTTGCACTTTGACCCAAGATAAAATTTTGCAATTTTACAATTTACTTACCAACTCATTAGGGATCAGGTGTCCACTAGTGTGAATAGGTGGCACTTATATGAGATTAGGTGTCAAGTTCCTATAATAGGTGGCACATAACTTGCCACATGGCCTTCGTGCATGAGAAGAAAACCCTCTTCTCATGACACCTAAATCCTTCCCTCTTCTTCCACCTCTATTTCTTCCTCCTCTCCTTCCTCCACACACACTCACACACCACCTTCTCTCCTCCCTCTTCTACATACTACTGCTATTGCTGCTATATATTGCTGCTACTGCTGCTATTGCTATTGTCGTGGCTCCCGCTGCCGTCGATCGACGACCACGCCGCCGCCGTCGGCCATCCTGTCGCCGACAACCACTACCTCCAGCACCTCCTTCATCTCCTCCTCCTCTTCCACTTCTCAAAACCTAGGTAAAGGCCCTCTTTTCCTTCTCCTTCTCTTTTAATTTCAAAACCTAGGTCAAATTTTGTTAATAGGTTTCATTTTGGAATTTATAGTTTAGATTCAAAAATTTGGAAGAATTGAAATCAAACCTAGGTGCATTCCAAGGAACCAAGGCAAGCCCTCTTCCTTTCTATCTCAAATTGTCTATACTTTCAATTTTTTTCTTTAATAATACAAATTTTTAGTATAAATTGATTAGGAATTTAAGTTTAATAATGATATATATGGACATGTAAGAATTGTGATTTATAAGGGTTTTTGGATAATATGAAAGTTTGTGTTAATCTAAGAAAATTTATACGTTCATTGATTTAGAATAGTCGTACTCTATGAATTTTCAATTTATGAATTTAACATATACGTTCATAAATCATAACTTTATGTTTGTATCAGAAACATCCAAATAAAAATATTATTTTACAAGAAATCCAGTGAACAATTAATGAGTAATGCCTATAGGGTATTTAGAAGGAGAACACTTACTAAAATCAGGAATACTGTTGAAAAATAAATTGATGGAGTAACAAGGATATAATTTAGGATTCTAAATTGATAAGATAAGGATGAAATAAGGAGATAAAAATTTCAAGTAGGTTAGGAATTTGGAAAATAGATATATAAAATCTGGCAAGAAAATGTGACGAGTCAGAATTTAAGAATAATAAAATCAAAATATCAAGGAGTTACACTACATTCAATAAGCTATATACAATATAATATCTATTATGCTTATACCTTAAGCAAGATATTTCTAATACTAGCTTACCAAATAATCCTCCAAGCCATTTTTATATCTATGCTAATCTCCAAAAACACATTATATTCATTCCAAAATCTTAAATCATTATTAGCCTTTGGCTACATGGTCCTTCTTTTCTTACTATCATATTCTATATAACAGTTCTAGATATACCCAAACACATGTTTACTGATGTTGTCAAGCTCGATATCCTTAAAAAAAATTCTACAATCCTTTACTAGGCCAAATCCAACCGATACTTCTATTTGGATCCCAAGTATTTTATCTTATATCGTCCACTTCCTTCTTAAGAAATCAATCAATCTTTTATCAACATATGACTCATGAAGCTAACTGCATTAGAATCTTACTCTGTATCATACCCCAATCCTTCATTATAAAAGAATCCAGCTGGACTCAAATTATTCTTATATTTTCTATCTTTCGAGAACTTTCAGTCGAAAATATAACTGGTCTAAGTCTGAATCTCTTTATTCCATGTGTCTGAATATGCCAAACGTCATTCTTAATTATTCGACAATTTCAAGACATTTAATATTGTCTTTACCATAAATGAATCTAAATCAGCACCACATCCTATCCTAGGTGCTTTATTTTCGAGACCTGCATGGACCACCACTAAAAAGACGTGTCACGCCCCGCTCCCAGAATACGGCAAGCCGAGTACGTAACACCATCCCCAGGCTACGTGACATATGAATACTCTAGTACCCGTATTCGTGATTATCGCCCGTAAGGCTCTAGGATAGGTTATCACAGGTCATAATCTTCTATAACAAAATCAATATTATTCTACAAGGGACATTCTAAGCTATAAATAGGAAAATGAACTACTCTACCCAGTGTAACATTTAACCCAATATATAAAAGTAACCTGAATTAATAAATAGAGAGTATTCTGATTCCAACATAATTGCCTTCAAAAGTAAAATCTCGTTCTTGCTCTCCAGCTTCCTTTCAACGTCTCGTAGCAGTTCCTTAAGAGTATGTCCACAAATCTAGTTAACAATACTAGGTCATAAATACGACGCAGCCCTCAGTCAAGGAAATGAGATAAGTAAGGTAAGGTAAGATGATAAAATTATCGAAATTGAACTGGAGGAAGAAGATAATTTTAAAAGTAGATTTACTAAATAAAAATTCTCTTAGTATTAGGATCTTTTCACCAAAGAATTCATGTGTTAGGTATAAATGCGTAAACCTCAGACAAATCTTGTATACAGATACAATATTTAGAGAAACGCTTCTGGATCACACAACTTCTATTTTTCTCAACAATAATCTCATTTACCCGGATCAGGTTTATACTTGAATGGGCGGTGCTTAGATTTATCCGTCCCACCAGTATCAGGAATCACATAATAATGTGATATAAACATGATAACACATGAATTATTTCCCGAGTTATCGGAATCAAGTGTTATAACAATTGTTATATGACTTGAAATTTTTTAAGAATATCGGAACCAGGCTACATTGGATAATACATAGCCGAATTCGGAGATTCAGAATCCAATGGAAAGCAGGAAACAGGAAAGTAAGCTAAGCCTCACCTCGGGCATCGTACGGCCGTACGGATGCCGATAACAGGTACTGATAGTTTTGTAAAAATATGATATTGCAAAGATTTTGAAGGTGTATCCAAAGGTTTCTTTCCCATCCCGATGTATTTCTAATCTACAGTATACTTAGAGTATGTTTTAAATTCAAATTGTACTTTTTCTTTATGTGATAGGAATCACACATAAAATAAGAATAAGATTAAGAAAGAAATTTTCGTCCTTAGCGGAAAATGATGTTTAAACTGGAACTTGTGCTTATGACAACACTATTAGGATTTTTCGAAGTCACGTTCGAAAAATGAAGAATTTAAAAGTTTAAATTTTAAGATTTTCGGAAGTTAAAAATTTTCAAAATTTGGCTAACTTTGGAAATTATTGAAAATTTCGACAGAGTTTCCTTTGATTTATTAGTCACAAAAATTTCAACAGATAATATAACACAGTAAAAGCATATCTCGGGTACGCCGACCCCTTTGGTGGAGCAACCTCAACACCGGAAACCACGAAATTCATATAAAAAGATCAAGGAAATGAAAACTAGAAATTGTAGCAGACAATGAAATAAATTCTAACTAATCAAAATCAAATTTACATTTTAAACTTACTATAATGAAAATAGAAGGTGTTGGTTTACTTTATATCTACTCAACTCTAGAGTACAAGGAGAAAATTGAATTCTAAGGCCAATCTACTCAAATTTGATAGAAAATAATTTTGTAAGATTATTTAATAATTTTAAAAATTATGGGTGTGTATTCACCAAACCATATTGTCGTTATTTTTGAACTCTCATAAGTTTGATAAACGATGTTACTATGGTTAAAAACTCGAATATAACTTAAATAAACCTTTATTTTGATGGTGTACACACACACACACACACACACACACACACACACACACACACACACACACACACACACACACATATATATACAAATCTTGAAATTTATTCTATTAAGCAATCTTTGAATTATGTCTAAATCACGTTTAGTTATTTATTTACTTCATTGTGTACCTTAATTAGATTGATAGTAAGTTACCCCAAAATGTATGGGCACTTGAAAATACTTACTATGACTACAAGTTGAGACAAAAATGAGCTAATTTGCCTGTAAAATAAATTAGGACAGATTTAATACATATAAAATTTTATTTAAAATAAAAATACTCTTTTTAGTGTTTTTCAAATATTTAGGTAAGCCATACTAGGTATCTATATTGAATTCCCTGTGAAGGAATATATTTTTTTGTGCCAAGATGTAATTTCTTAGGTCTCTTGTTGGAATTGCTTTTGATGATCGAGAATTGTTCTTGAAGGATGAAGATAATATTATATAAGGATTTGGGATAGTCAAACGGATGGCCTAGAAAAAAATGTATGGATCATGTATGGAATGTTGTGGCTTGAATTGAATGTGATTGAATTTTGAATTCTTAAGAGACTCGCGACGGTGGGATTACAAGATAGTACGATCGAAAGTTTGACTGGAAGATTTGAGAATGACCCTAAGAATGTGAAAAGAATGTGAAAATTGTATTGATCAACGATCTGAGATAGACAAAAACTGATTTGATTGAGTATGGATGAGTTAATTCTGTATCAGATTCAAAAGATTAACATTTGGTTGAACTAATTCGAGTTAGTGAATGGATGTTTCCTCGGTTATATTGAGGTATATAAATTGATAGATGTTGATTCGATAATATTCTGTTTAGATAAACAATAAATTTGATGCATAATGAATCATCCAGTTTTATTGTCTTGATTAATGCTAATTTGTGAACTATTGGCGAATCGAATGATAGTACAGAAGTTACAGATGACTTGATTGAAGTAACCATAAGTATAAATAAATGGATATTAGTTGAACTCGACTTGATGAATTCTTGGTGATTGATCATTGATTATGACAAAATTGATAACTTTAAAAAATCTTGAGTCGATATATTGGATGAAATTAGTATATAAGATGAAGTGAATGGTAGCGACAAAAATTTTTCGTACTTGGGGATTGATATTAAGTTGGTTTGAAGATAAAAGTAAAACTAAATGCATGAATTGAGGGACGAACAAGATTGGAATTGGAAGTAAAGTATGATTGGAGAAATTATGTCGCATATAACTTTTGATTGGTGACTTAGAATTACTATTTGGATTGGTGACTGAGATATGAGAAATTTTGATATCTTTATATTACTCACTATTTGTGGATTCAATTTTCTATTAAGATGAAGTAATTTTTAATTGAATTTCTTGTGATTGATTTTACAACTTTTTACATTTACATATTTGACGAGACATAAAAAAAGGAAAAGAAAAAAAATAGATGTTTGATTAGTTGAATCATGAAATGAGAAGTTGTTGAAGCTATCCTGATTGGCGAGTTACAAGATTTTTATATCACGCAGAAAACGAGAATAAGTAATATGATTTTGAATTCGAAGATACATTGTTATAGGTTGAAACAATAAGGTAGCTGACTATTTTATTTGATCATATGGAGTTCCAACAATCTTTAAGATATCAAGTATCTTCAAGTTGTCTTTATTTCCATGAATCTTTTGACATATATGTTTCAAAATAATTCATTTGATATAGATACTACTTCATCTCTGTAAGGTGGGTAGAATATAATGTTTCTTTTATATTTGTTTTAAAAAATTTATCTTTAAATTTAAATTTCGAGGACAAAATTTTTGTAATGTGAGTAGAGTGTAATAGCCACCTAAGAAAATATTGCTTTTATTGTCTATTTCTCTATAAAAATTTCTAAAGTGTTATGCTCTAAAATTTTCAAAATATAATATTATTAATAATAATTGATAACCACAATAACAATAAAATATATATATATATATATATATATATATATATATATATATATATATATATATATATATATATATATATATTACACTTTGACCCAAGGTAAAATTTTGCAATTTTACAATTTACTTACCAACTCATTAGGGATTAGGTGTCCACTAGTGTGAATAGGTGGCACTTATATGAGATTAGGTGTCAAGTTCCTAGAATAGGTGGCACATAACTTGCTACATGGCCTTGGTAAATGAGAAGAAAACCCTCTTCTCATGACACCTAAACCCTTCCCTCTTCTTCCACCTCTATTTCTTCCTCCTCTCCTTCCACACACACACACTCACACACCAACTTATCTCCTCCCTCTTGCTACATATTGCTGATTGCTGCTACATATTACTGCTACTGCTGCTATTTCTGTTGTCACGGCTCCCGCTGTCGCCGATCGACGACTACACCGCCGCCGCCGACCACCCCGTCGCCGGCCACCACCACCCCCAGCACCTCCTTCATCTCCTCCTCCTCTTTCACTTCTCAAAACCTAGGTAAAGGCCCTCTTTTCCTTCTCCTTTCTTTTAATTTCAAAACCTAGGTTAAATTTTGTTAATGGGTTTTATTTTGGAATTTATGGTTTAGATACAAAAATTTGGAAGAATTGAAATCAAACCAAGGTGCATTCCAAGGAACCAAGGCAAGCCCTCTTCCTTTCTATCTCAAATTGTCTGTACTTTCAATTTTGTTCTTTAATAATACAAATTTTTAGTATATAAATTGATTAGGAATTTAAGTTTAATAATGACATATATATGGACATGTAAGAATTGAGATTTATAAGGGTTTTTGGATAATATGAAAGTTTGTGTTAATCTAGGAAAATTTATATGTTCATTAATTTAGAATAGTTGTACTCTATGAATTTTCAATTTATGAATTTAACATATACGTTCATAAATCATAACTTTAAGTTTGTATATATAGATACCTAGTATGGCTTACCTTAATATTTGAAAAACACTATAAAGAGTATTTTTATTTTAAATAAAATTTTATATCTATTAAATCTGTCCATATTTATTTTATAGGCAAATTAGCTCGTTTTTGTCTCAACTTGTAGTTGTAGTAAGTATTTTCAAGTGCCCATACATTTTGGGGTAACTTACTATATATAATTAAGGTACACAATGAAGTAAATAAATAACTGTAACGACTATAGTTCGTATTACGTATTTTTGTATACGTGTACGTATTTTGACTCGTATTGCATGCCTCCTTGCATGGTTTATTTTAGCATTTCATTGCTTGGTTTATCTTGGTTTGGTTTGGCTTAGTTTGGTTTACTTTGGGTTCATCATGAACCAAAAGAAAACCCCTACCTACCACCACCATCATCATTTATATCCCCAACCCCTTTCTCTCTCCTCATTTACTCTTCCTCTCCACTATTACTCTTCACCTACCAGAGAGAGAGAGAGGGAGAGCTTAGGCAAGTACATCTCGCATCATGGAGGAACTCTACTTTTGTTTTTCCATTCTCTTCCTCACGAGATTCTAAGACACTTTAGTACTTAGCATTTTTAATTTCCATACTTTAATTTATGTAAAACTAAGCTTGTTGTATTTTTGGATTTTTGGGTTTTGATCTATTTAACCTTTTTATTTTCAAGTTTTGATGGTTCCATGTTGTAGAGAATTTCTTTCTGCCCTATTTTGACCTATGGAAGTCCGAATTCTGACCTAGAATGAATGTTTAATGGAGCTTTGAAGTCATGGCGTTCCTTAGTTCTTCTTCTCGGAAAATGGGCGAAGAAGAACAGTGACTGGCCACATGGCTTTTCATGCGGCAAGTTTCCCCAGCCGCATGCGCCCCATTCCCTTCTCGAGCCGCATGAGTTCTTTGTCTGGCCGCATGGCCCGAACCGCATAAGCTCTCCTGGCCGCATGGCCCTTAGCCGTATGGATTGGCCTTGGCCACATAGCTATCCTTGGCTCATTGCCGTATGCGCCCCTTCCCCTTCCAGCAGCATGCGCCCGTATTCCATAGCCGCATGAGCCCGCATTCTTCAGCCGCACAAGACCCAACCCCCATTACCGTATATGCTGGTTTCCTTCAGCCGCATGAACCCATTTTGTCCTTGGCCGCATGAGCCATTCCCTCCCTACCGCATGGCCTCTGGCCGCATGGCTTCGGTAAATCCCAGCCGCATAAGACCCATCCCCATAGCCGCATGAGCCCATCCCCTTTCAGTCGTATACGCCCTCATCTATAGCCGCAGGAGCCCGCATGTTTTCCCTTGGCCGCATCCTCCCCCATCATGGGATCTGTAGTCGGCCGTCGAGTAGGGCACATTTCTAGCACACTATCATGTGTTGCATCCTTCAAGCTACTTAAGGGTACATGCATTTCTTGGACGATGTACCTACATGAATTCAATCCCTAATTGCGTCTGGATAACCTGGATGGTCTGTAGGGCTTGTGGCTGTTGGAATAATCTCATTGCATCTTGCTAGTAACTAGGCCTGTGATAACCCTAGTTAGTTAAAGTATCAAGCCGTACTTGTTGCTTGGCCGTGAATATTGAATGGAGTCTAAGTCTCGTCCTGTTTCGGTACCTGGTTACTTCAATAACATGATTATTTATGCTTATCTTAACAATAATGATCAGGGGCCAAGTTCTGTTCAGGCGAAGGGTTACAACCCCGGTCCTTGTTTGGTTTAAGGGTTGTAACCTGGATCCCCGAGCAGTACTGTGTCCTCTCTTCGTTTATTGTCTTATTGTACCCCACGTCATGCTCGTCATGTTTTACTTTACCAACCAGAATTTGAGACGAGTTTTAATTCAGGTAAAGGGTTACAACCCCGGTCTTTGTTTGGTTTAAGGGTTGCGACCTGGCTACCTGAATGGTTTCTCGTACTCAATTACTGTTGTTGGCTCTGTTATTATCAGTTTACTTTATATATAATTAACTTTAATATCCATTTATTATATGCTGGTTTTAGTTCCTAAGTGAAGCCTCTTTATGGCACTTGCTCTTTCTGGGGTCTGACCCAGCTGGTTTTGTATGGCCAGATATCGGAGCAGCTCCAGAGGATCTACCTAACTTCCAGCCAGAGGTAACCACCAGGCGTAACCCTGGCAACGAGTGGGTTCCTTTTGTTTCCACTTTATTGTGTAAATATTCTTTTGAGGCGTTTAGTCGCGAACGCGTGTTAGCTCGTAGTACCTTTACTTACTGTCTGCCTACGAGCTGTAACATGATTGACGAATCCTAGGTTGATCATGTATGACTGAAACTCTTTCTAGTCTTGACGTTTTGTACGACTAGCTTCATGATCATCCAAATATGTAATGTATGGGACGCCTTACTATTGTATTTGGTGCTCTGATATCTTGTAACTGTTATTACTTGCTTGAGGTTGAGACAATAGGCTTGTTCATGACCATAAGAGACTGATGGCTTGTATTTAAACTCTCATGTATCTAGACAGCCGTGATCGTATAGCGAGGTGGGTTGCACTTCAATATACGTAGCTGGCTACGTTCGCCCCCGCTCTCCAGTATTCTGGTTTTGGGGCATTACATGGTTTAAGTGGTGGCCCATGCAGGTTTGTAAATCAAGATATGTGAGGTTTACCGAATAGATGTCTCAATCATTACTCGCCCTTGATCTCTGCTTGTATCCTCTAAATCCTGGATTTTTGACCTGATCACATGCTTGTATCTTTGATCTGTCCTCGTCCTTCCTTATTGTTCCCTATGTCGTCTTCTTCAGCAGCATTGTTCCTGGACCTACCGATCGGCAAGGCGAAGCACCTCCCATGGACCAGCAGCAACCTGGAGATCAAGTCCAGCATTCAGGAGTAGCCTCTAGAGTCATGCCTACTGGAGGGTCAAGAGCCACCAGTTCAACCCGTCCAGCCTGCAGATCCCGATGATGGCACCTTGGTGGGTCTCATCAGGACATTGTTAGCTTCTCAAGATCATCGAAGAGATGCCTTGTACCAGGCAGTGACAGATGCTCTTACCAGAGGAGGTCATCAAGGTAACAGTACGGCCAACAGCTTCAAGCGCTTGAACCCTTCCTTCTTCGATGGCAGCGAAGATGCTATTGCTGCTGATGCATGGCTTCAGGACACTGAGGTCATTCTAGAAGCAGCCAGGACTCCAGAAGACGAGAAGGTGGCCATGGTGCACCTGTTTATTGGATCTTGCCCGCAGCTGGTGGGCGGTGCAGACCGTTGGATTAGTGGGCACCTATTGCGTGGGCAGTATTCCGTGAGAGATTCCAGACCAAGTACTTCGATGCTGTAGCTCGGTACGACCTACAGACGAGGTTCACCAATCTGAAGCAAATGGGCAGGACGGTCGATGCGTATACGATCGAGTTTTCCAGACTTAGTCGATTTGCTTCCACCTTGGTGGCGACCGAGTTCGACAGAGCTCAGCGGTTCCAGCAGGGACTCCACCTGGAGATTTTATTGGCAGTAGAGCAGTTTGAGCATCACTTTTGATGCAGTATTGAGAGCAGGCAGGAGGCATGAGTATACCTTCCAGAGGATCGTGGACAGGACCGGGGGTCGGAAGCGATCCTACAGCCAGATGAATCAGTCTTCAGCACCAGTCCCGGCAGCTAGGGCTTTGACCATTGGAGCTTCGAGGTAGGCGGCCTCAGTGACATCGGTTCAACATTCAACCCCGACGTACCATCAGCAGTAGAAGCAGAAGTACTCTTCCGTAGTGGGATGTTCACACTGCGGGAAGCTAGGATATGTGGTATCAGAGTGTCGTAGAGCACATGGTTTGTGCTTGGTTTGTGGTGCCCCGGATAGGGTTAGGAACTGCCCGAACAGGAGGAGTTCATCTTCATCAACCTTTTCAAGTCCTTCAGTTAGGGGGCCAGCCCCAGTACCAGTCCAGAGCAGCAGCAGCAGTACCCATTTCGAGGACCTTGCCGCCTCAGGCCCAGGCATTCCAGCAACAGAGACCGCAGCGGTATGTCCAAGTTCAAGCTCAGACCCAGAATCGCCAGAGAGGTTTTCAGCAGAGGGGACCCGCACCCAGAGGACATGGTCAAGTGCTGGCTTTGACCATAGGAGAAGAAGGATTGGCACCAGGTGAGGTAGTGGCAGGTACTATTCTCGTCAACTCCTTTCCGGCATCAGCATTATTTGATTATGGTGCATCGTATTAATTTATGTATGCACGATTTGTGACACGGATAGGACTGGAGCCCGAGTCATTATCAGTAAGGCTCAATATACTTACTGGTAATGGACTTGTGGAGTAGATAGAGTGTTTTCCTCGTGTCGGATCGTAGTTAGCGGTAGAGAGTTTTCCGCTAGATTGATAGAGTTTTCGATGGCCGATTATGATATGATCTTAGGGATGGATTGGTTGAGAGACTAGTATGCTAGGATAGACTGTCATATTGGTCGGGTTGTTTTTAGCATTCCAGGCGGGCCAGAGTTCTCCTTTTTCCGAGGCGAAGTTGAACCTTCTTCTCCAGTATTGCGGATGGCAGTAGCAGCAGTGCAGTTACCCCGGATAGTCGACGAGTTTCCAGATGTTTTCCCAAAGAGCTTCCAGGAATGCCGCCGGAGCGAGAGATCGAGTTTACTATCGACTTGATCCCAGGGACAACCCCAGTATCGGAGAAAGTCTACAGGATGGCGCATTAGAGTTAGAGATATTGTACAAGATCTTTGAAAACTTAGAACCAAGGAATTCATTCGTGCTAGTAGATCGCCTTGGGGAGCCCCGATGCTTCTTGTGAAAAAGAAGGATGGTACGTCCAGGTTATGTGTAGATTATCGTACCTTGAATTCAGTGACAATCAAGAATAGATACCCTCTTCCGAGGATGGATGACATGTTTGATCAACTCAAGGGGGCAGCAGTATTCACGAAGATTGACTTGCGGTTAGGATACCATCAGATCAGAGTCAGAGAGCAGGACATCCCGAAGATAGCTTTCAGATCTAGATATGGGCATTGGAAGTTCCTTGTTATGCCATTTGGAGTAACCAATGCGTCGGATGTATTCATGGATCTCATGAATCGTATCTTCATGCCTTATTTGGATCAGTTTGTGATTGTGTTCATAGACGAGATCCTGGTCTACAGCAAGAGTGAGGCAGAGCATGAGCAGTATCTCAGAGTTGTCCTCCAGATTCTCAGAGAGCACCAGTTGTACGCCAAGTTTAGTAAATACGAGTTCTGGCTCGATCACATTTCGTACTTGGGTCATATCATCACCAGAGGAGGAGTAGAAGTGGATCCCCAGAAGATCGTGGCTATTGAGACATGGCCAGTACCCAGCACAGTTGTAGAAGTTCACAGTTTTTTGGCTTGGGGCTACTACCGACGATTTTTTTCAGACTTTGCTCAAATTTCAGTGCCATTGACCCTATTGATCGCAAGGATGTGCAATTTGCTTGGACAGTAGAATGCCAGGATTCTTTTAAGAAGTTAAAGCGAGGCTTAATGACGGCTCCCATTCTCACGCTTCCAGATAGGACCGAAGGATTTTAGTATTATGATATTTAGACAGAGGTTTGGGATGTGTTTTGATGCAGCATGGAAAGGTAATAGCTTATGCGTCACGCCAACTTCGTGATCATGAGAGAAATTACCCAACCCATGACTTAGAGTTGGCAGTAGTAGTAGTATTTGCACTTAAGCTTTGGAGACACTACTTGTATGGAGATAGGGTAGAGATTTTTATCGACCACAAGAGCCTGAAGTATGTGTTCACTTAGAAGGATCTTAACATGCGTCAGAGGAGGTGGCTAGAGCTACTTGTGGATTATGATGTCAACCTGCAGTATCATCCTAGGAAGGCCAACGTCGTTGTAGATGCATTGAGCAGAAGAGCCAGAGTTTATTTCTTACAACACAACCAGAGTTATTAGCAGATCTTCAGAAGATGGGTATAGAAGTTTTCCTTCCTACCAGTGTGGCACTGATGGCCAGTATGCAAGTTCGTCCACTATAGTCGAGAGGATCCGGATGGCGCAGTCAACAGATTCTAAGCTTCAGCGACTCAGAGCAGAGTATGAGACAGGACGAAGACCAGAGTTATGTATTCATGAAGATGGTACACTTCGTCATGGGAGGCATCTTTGTGTACCTAGTGGAGATATCAGACAGGAGATCTGGCAGAAGCTCACAGTTCGCAGTATTTCATTCATTTCGTGGTACGAAGATGTACCGTGATATCCGTCAGCACTTTTGGTGGAATGGCATGAAGAGGGAGATAGCCCGGTTTTTTTCTCTGTGTTTAGTTTTCCAACAAGTTAAAGCTGAACATCAGAGGCCAGCTAGACTTCTTCAGCCCTTGTCGATCCCAGAATGGAAGTGGGAGCATATAACCATGGATTTTGTGACTGGATTACCTAGGTCCCTGGCCGGTAGAGATGCTATTTGGGTAATTATAGACAGGCTCATGAAGGTGGCTCACTTTTCCCATTCAGAGTTGGTCAGTCGACGCTCAGCTAGCAGAGATGTATCTCAGGCAGATAGTCAGGTTGCATGGAGTACCAGTTAGTATCACCTCGGACAGAGATTTAAGGTTTATGTCGTACTTTTGGCGCAGCCTGCAAGAGAGTTTGGGAACTCACCTCCAGTTTAGCTTATCTTATCATCGTAGACAGATGGTCAATCAGAGTGTACCATACGAACCTTGGAAGATATATTGCGGTCTTGCACACTCGACTTCGCTGGTTCGTGGAAAGATCACCTGTACCTGGTGGAGTTCTCGTATAATAATAATTTCAGGCCAGTATCCAGATGGCACCGTTCGAGGCACTATATGGTAGGAAGTGCAGATCCCGCTAGCATGGGATGATGTCGGTGAGAGACAGATGCTCGGTCCGGAAATGATTGCTCAGACAGTTGAGGTGATCAGAAGAGTCAGAGACCATCTTCGAGTTGTCCAAGATCGCCAGTGTCATTGGGCCGATTCTCATCGGTGTCCCCTTGAATTCTCGGTCGACGACCATGTATTTCTGAGGATTTTGCCTAACCATGGTGTCATTCGTTTCGCCGTACAGGAAAAGCTTAGTCCTAGGTATATAGGGTAGTTCGATATTCTGTAGCGAGTAGGTGATGTATCCTATCGTCTTGCTCTTCCGTCGTTGTTACGTGAGGTGCATGACGTCTTCCATGTATCCCAACTACGACGGTATATCCCGGACCCGAGCCACATCCTGGATCATTCGAAATTGGTTGTTGGTACTAACCTTTCGTATGAGGAGAGGCCAGTGTCTATATTGGACCGAAAAGAGAAGGTACTCAAGAACAAGACTATTAAGTTAGTCCGTGTTGTTTGGGTCATCACTCTTTGGGTGAGTCAACGTGGGAGCGTGAGGATGATATCCGATCGCGATATCCCGACCTGTTTGACTCGTAAGGTATAATGTCTTTCTTATGCCTTATGCTCTCAATTCCTTGCTTGAATGAATGATTGCAGGGTGGACTGCTTAGTATAGCTTGTCTGTGATTGGTATAGCTTGTCCTTGTCTCTCTAGCCTCTTAATTAAAATTCCGAGGAAGGAATTCTTTAAGATTGTACAACCATAGTTCGTACTACGTATTTTATATACGTGTACGTATTTTGACTCGTATTGCATGCCTTCTTGTATGGTTTATTTTAGCATTTCATTGCTTGGTTTATCTTAGTTTGGTTTGGCTTGGCTTGGTTTGCTTTGGGTTCATCATGAACCAAAAAAAACTACCTACCACCACCATCATCATTTATATCTCCAACCCTTTTCTCTCCTCATTTACTTCTTCTCCACTATTACTCTTTACCTACCAGAGAGTGGAGAGGGAGAGCTTAGGCAAGTGGAAGCAAGGAGGAACTCTACCTTTGTTGTTCCATTCTCTTCCTCACGAGATTCTAAGACACTTTAGTACTTAGCATTTTAATTTCCATGGTTCAATTTGTGTAGAACTAAGCTTGTTGTATTTTTGGATTTTTGGGATTTGATCTATCTAACCTTGTTATTTTTAAGTTTTCATGGTTTCATGTTGTAGAGAATTTCTTTCTGCCTCTATTTTGACCTATGGAAATTCGGATTCTGACCTTGAATGAAGGTTTAATGGAGCTTTGAAGTCATGGCGTTCCTTAGTTCTTCTTCTCGAAAAATGGGAGAAGAAGAACAGTGGCTGGCTGCATGGCTTTTCATGGCAAGTTTCCCCAGCCGCACATGCGTCCCATTCCCTTCTCGAGCCGCATGAGTTCTTTGCCTGGCCGCTTGGCCTGAACCGCATAAGCGCTCCTGTCCGCATGGCCTTAGCCGCATCGCTTGGATTGGCTTTGGCCGCATAACTATCCTTGGTACATTGCCGCATGCGTCCCGTCCCCATCCAGCCGTATGCGCCCGCATTCCATAGCCGCATGAGCCCGTATTCTTCAGCCGCATAAGACCCATCCCCCACTGCCGTATATGCTCGTTTTCTTCAGCCGCATGAACCCATTTTGTCCCTGGCTGCATGAGCCATTCCCTCCCCTGCCGCGTGGCCTCTCGCCGCATGGCTTCGGTAAATCCCAACCGCATAAGACCCATCCCTATAGCCGCATGAGCCCTTCCCCTTTCAGCCGCATACGCCCTCATCTATAGCCGCAGGAGCCCGCATGTTTTCTTGGCCGCATCCGCCCCCTTCTCTGGCCGTATAAGTCTGTCTCCTTCCTGGCCGCATGAGCCCGAGCCACATGGCCTTAGCCACAGAGCCGCATGACTCTTCCATAGCCCTTGCATTTTATGTTGAGTTGTTACATTTATACTTTTGTCTTATGATCCTCTGTGTACTTGGGTCCCTTGATAGAACGCCATGAACACGATAGTGACCCATAGGGGTGCACTCTTGACAAGTAATATGACATGCTAGTGGCCCGTCGTGGCGCACTCTGACAAGTAAACCTGACATGATGTACTTGATATGCTGTTGCGACAGCTAACTTGACATGACAAGAATGATTGGCCTGGACACCGTGAACGTGTGTTGGTACAAATAAACCAGTATTGTCTTACATCATGTCTAGGACGGGGACCCCTGAGTACCACGGTCAGGGGTACCTACTTAAATTGACTAAGGAATAACTAGAATAATCCAGTAGTCATGGAGAGATTTCCTGGCTACAGGCAATCCCGTTATCTGGGCGCCCCATCATGGGATCTGTAGCCTGCCGTCGAGTAGGGCACATTTCCAGCACACTGTCATGTGTTGCATCCTTCAAGATACTTAAGGGTACATGCGTTTCTTGGACGTTGTACCACATGAATTCAATCCCTAATTGTGTCTGGATAACTTGGATGGTCTGTAGGGCTTGTGGCTGTTGGAATAATCTCATTGCATCTTGCTAGTAACTAGGCATGTGATAACCCTAGTTAGTTAAAGTATCAAGCCGTACTTGTTGCTTGGCCGTGAATGTTGAATGGAGTCTAAGTCTGTCATGTTCCGGTACCTGGTTACTTCAATAACATGATTATTTATGCTTACCTTAACAATAATGATCAGGGGCCAAGTTCTGTTCAGGCGAAGGGTTACAACCCCGGTCCTTGTTTGGTTTAAGGGTTGTAACCTGGATCCCGGAGCAGTACTGTGTCCTCTCTTCGTTTATTATCTTATTGCACCCCCGTCATGCTCGTCATGTTTTACTTTACCAACCAGAATTTGAGACGGGTTTCTATTCAGGTGAATGGTTACAACCCCGGTCCTTGTTTGGTTTAAGGGTTGCAACCTGGCTACTTGAATGGTTTTCTCGCACTCAATTCACTGTTGTTGGCTCTGTTATTATCAGTTTACTTTATATATAATTAACTTTAATATCCATTTATTATATGTTGGTTTAGTTCCTAAGTGAAGCCTCCTTTGTGGCCCTTACTCTTTCTGGGTCTGACCCAGCTGGTTTTGTATGCCATATATCGGAGCATCTCCAGAGGATCTACCTACCTTCCAGCCAGATGGTGACCACCAGACGTAACCCTGGCAACGAGTGGGTTCCTCTTGTTCTCCCACTTTATTGTATAAATATTCTTTTGAGGCATTTAGCCGGCGAGCACGTGTTAGCTCGTATTGCAACCTTACTGTCTGCCTACGGGCTGTAACATGATTGACGAATCCTAGGGTTGATCATGTATGACTGAAACTCTTGCTAGTCTTGACGTATTGTACGACTATCTTTAAGATCATCCAAATATGTAATGTATGGGATGCCTTACTTGTATATTTGGTGCTCTGAAATCTTGTAACTGTTATTACTTGCTTGAGATTAAGACAATAGGCTTGTTCACGACCATAAAAAAGATGGCTTGTAGTTAAACCCTCAGTATCTAGACAGCCATGACCGTATAGCG